>JABFEA020000085.1:18295229-18307638 GCA_019775915.2 Cyphomyrus plagiostoma
CCTGGTCTGATGAGTCTCGATTTCTGTTGAGACATTCAAATGGTAGTCAGAATTTGGCGTAAACAGAATGAGAACATTTCTCAGGTCACAAGCCACTACTGCACTGCAGTAAAGTCCATTGTGTGAAACCCCCCCCCCCCACCAGCCTGAGCAGTCTAGATCCAGGCCTGGTTTCAGACATCATGGTCTTTCATATTCAACTGTGGCGCAAAGTCTCTAAGCCCTTCAGATCCTGATTGAAAGTTACTAAATAATGCCAAGTAATGTCTATCAATGTGTGTGTGAGCAGAGTTTACTTGAAAGTTTATTGAAAGTTTATTGAAAGTTTATTGTACATTGAATCAGGCATGTAACAAGTGATATCACTTGCAGACATCATATACTGTCATCCTGAAGTGAGTTTTCACTGCCACAAAGTATTTATCCATCCATCCATCCATCCATCGATCACCTGCCGCTTGTCCAGGGTTCGGGTCGTGGGGGTAGCAGCTTCAGGAGAGATACCCAGACCTCCCTCTCCCCAGCTACTTCTACCAGCTCATCAGGGAGGATGCCGAGGCGTTCCCAGGCTAGCCGAGCGATATATTACCTCCAGCAAGTCCTGGGTCTGCCCCAGGGCCTCCTCCCTGTAGGACATGCACGGAAAATCTTCCCGGGTAGCCGCCCAGGAGGCATGTCCAAACCACCTCAACTGGCTCCTTTTGACGTGGAGAAGCGGCGGTTATACTCTGAGGCCCTCCCAGATATCCAAACTTCTCACCTTATCCCTCATTTTGGCTGCCTGTATTCGCCTTCTCATTCTTTTGGTCATTACCCATAGCTCATGACCATAGGTGAGGGTAGGGACGAAGATGGACCAATAGATTGAGAGCTTTCCTTTTCGGCTCAGTTCTTTCTTAGCCATGACGAACTAGTTAAGCACCTGCAAAACTGTAGACGCCGCTCTTATTTGTTTATCCAGCTCCCAATCTCACCTACCCTCACTCGTGAACAAGACGCTTAAACTCCTCCACTTGAGGCAGTACGTCTTCTCTGACCTGAAGAGGGCAATCAACCCGTTTCTGGCTGAGAACCATGGTCTCAGACTTGGAGGTGCTAATCCTCATCCCCGCTGCTTTGCACTCGGCTGCAAACCGCCCCAGAGCACGCGGCAGATCCCCAGCAGATGAAGCCAACAGGATGACATCATCTGCAGAAAGCAGCGACGCAATCCTGAGGCCATCAAACTGGACCCTCAACACCCTGGCTTTAACACCCTCAACACCCTGGCTGCGCCTAGAAATCCTGTCCATAATATTATAAAACAGGACCGATGACAAAGGGCAGCCCTGGCAGAGCCTAACCCGTACTGGGAACACGTTCGACTTATTACCAGCAATGCGGACCAAGCTTCTGCCTCGTTCATACAGGGACCGAATCGCCAACAACAGTGGACCTCGGGCCCTATATTACCAAAACACCCCCCTCAGAGCACCTCGGGGAACCCAGTCGTAAGCCTTTTCCAAATCCCCAACAGCCAGGTGAGAGGTTGCAATGCATCTAACCATAATGCATTGAGTCAGGATCAGAATGTGTTGCTTTAAGCCAACACTGTAAGCAAGTCGAACGCACCCAATGACCGGTCTGGTGAAACAAACTGAAATTCGGACTTAATGCAGAGGACTTATGACAACAACCAGAAACAGCTGATCACATGGGGATCCCACACGAGGTTAACGAGGGGGCGTGGCACACGGAAGGAGCGGAAGATCGGGGCAGGACAGGGGTAATGTTGGGATAAGTTCTTTATTGTTTTGGAAGTCATTAAGAAAAAAATGCTCTTCTTGTTTTATCCTGTTCATGTTGTGTTTAAATGCTAAAAAAAAAAACATATTTATATTTAAAATATATTTAGGTGTAATTTTGGGGGGCCGGGAACCAATTAATTGGTTTCCCATTATTTCTTATGGAAAAAATTTGATCATAACTTGAACTTTTTAGGATTCGATCCGGAGTCCAGAACCTTGAGAACTGAGGTACCACTGTACTGATATATGAACACTAATATAGACGCGCAACCCTAAATCTTGCATACTTCTCACAGTACTAAACATTGCCAAGAAAACAATCCTTCTGAACTGGAAGTTAAAAGAAAATTTAAACATAACTCAGTTCAAAAATCTTCTCTTGGATTATGTTTCCATTGAGAGGATGTCTGCCCGTAAGAAAAATCAATTGATCAATTTTGAAGATAGTTGGACTCCAATAATCAATTTTTTAATGTAATGTTTTCGGAGGTGGTGGGGCCTTGCCCTCCCCGCCTTGGGTTGGGGCCTGGGGACGGGGGGGCTGGGTGGTTGGGGTCCTCTGGCGTTCCTCCTCGCTGGGGTCACGTGGTCAGTGTCTCTGGGTGGGCGCTGGTCCGGCCTGTTGGGGGTGGTGTGGAGGATGGGTTGTCCTGCCCCCCCCCCCCCCCCGGGTGGCACGCTGGGGGGGCTCTGAGTTCCGCTTTTGCCACTGTGCTGGGGTGGGTGAGTTTGGGAGTGTGGGCTCCGTCGGCTGGGGCTGCTGCTCCAGCTCCTAGGCGGGTAGTCGCCCACATGCAGGAGGGGGTCTGGTCTGCCCGGGCCTGTTGCCTGGTGGGGGCGGGTCAGTGTCTGCTCTGCGCAGCGCGAAACCGTCTCGGCGCCACACAAGCCATAGGAAATTTCAGAGCGGGTTTCAGAGCGGGTTTCAGAGCGGGTTTCAGAGCGCAGTGCAATGCAGCGCCGCGTTTGGCCTGCAAAGGCCTCAGCACAACTGTCACACGCGCTGCAGTGTTTGAGAGCTGCCTGCTCCGCCCCACACACACAGAGTGAAACTCTCCGACACAAGAAAAAAACATAACTGATAACATCGGTCTGATATGGTAATAATTCAAATGTTAACAATAAAAATGATTTTTAACGATTAAAAAAATGTGTGTGTGGGGGGGGGGGGGTTTGATGTCGCACAAACAATTAAAAATAAGGTAACACCAACAAGTGAACAAACAAGAATGTTTTTGACGATTAAAAAAATGTGTGTGTGGGGGGGGGGGGGTTGCTGTCGCACATCCAATGATAAATCAGTTCACACCTACACTTGCACATACAAGAATGTTTGAGCGATCAATAGCATTTTTATCATTACTGTTTAGCGTATGTTATACATATAGGGATTGAAATGTACATATATATGTGTTGGATTACGTGTGTATGCAGCATATACATATATATATTATACCTATTTGTACCATTATTAAATATTATTATTATTACTATTATTATTTATATTGTTGTTGTTATAATTTTTGTTGCTTGATGTCCTTCTGATGAGTGTTATATTTCTTATGGTTGTTTGTATTCTGTATTCCCATACACTTCGTTTTCTCTATTTTCACCTTTTTTTTGTTTGTTTTATAATCAGGGGACTAGGACGGGTGATTTTGGAGCGGCCACACTTTAATTTAATGTAAAATAAAGTTGTCCTCCGAAGGGGTGGCGGTAGGAAATGTATGGAAGTAATGTGCGAAAGTGCAGATGAGATGAGATCATTTTTTAACTATGACTAACTTTCTGGTCAAAACATTGTGTATAATTTAATTCAGTTATACTATTGATAGTATATAACTAACTCCTGCCTAGGCCCCTGATACAAAGTTGACGGCAGAATTCCATGCTATGTGACTTATACACGCCAGCCACCGAGACAGAAAAATTCCCGTATACTGCTGCCACACAGTGGACACAAAGAGGACTGCAGTCAGTTCACTGGCCCAGAATAGTGGCTTTGTGCTGCTTTCTTAAGTCTGAACACAGTAAAATTTATACAAACCACATGTCTTCACACTTGTAGTCTTTGTAATGGTTAATTTCTACTGGGCTCATCTGTATACAGCTCTCAAAAAAATTAGAGCTCACTCAATGTTTTTTTAAAATCTGCATTTGTAAATCCTGGCTCTGGTGGCAGGTTACACTACACAGGAAGTTTCTAAAGCCTTGTGTCCCCCAGCGGCGCCAGTGCTGTACTTTTCCCCTCGTGTTTCCACCACAAAAAAACGACCTCCAGCACAGAACCACAGGAAAACGTAGCACTCTAATGTCAGCCAAAGTCGGACAGGCTATACCCGGAAAATACAACCCATAACTGATACAGTGTAATAACGGCAGTGCTGACAGTGAAACAACTTGACAGCTTATTGGTGAAATAAACTTACATTGTTTCTTTGATTCTGAGAAAAACTAATATATATTTATACATTTCATTCTTTATGTGGGAGAGATAGAATATGTCAGTTACCTTTGTGAGGGTAACAAAATTATTAAGATCATTTGAAGGTGTGACATTCAGTAATTTATAATGACAAAAAGGTAAACACTTAGAGAAGACACACAGCAGGCAAATCTTAAAACATGTCCTTCTCTCTCAGAGGTACAGTGTCTGAGGAAGGGGGTGCATGTTGCATTCTTAAAACGCCAGCACTCTTCGTTTCTCTTCTATCGGTCCGTAAGCATGCATCCCCCCTAGACTACGGGTACCAGCCTGCTATAGTCTGGATCTTTAATCAGGGCCCAGGTTGTCATCCCTAGTGTGTAAATCTCTCAGCCATACGAGCTGGAATGCCGGACATAGAATAATTAGCAGTTTGTTAAACTGCCTGTCATTGTCCCTCATAATGATAATACTCCCCTGCTGGCGTCTCCACAGTGAGTGAAGTCCATCTCCCACAAGTAAGTTACTGACATCCCTGTTTCTCTCGATCTCCTACTTACTAGAAACACCATCTCACCGGTATTAGTGCCCAGAGCAGAATTCATACAATGTGAGTCTGTTCACACACTCTAATCCCAACATGACAACCCTAACCCTACCCAGGAGTTAGGGTTTTTTTTTTTTTTTTTTTAGTTTTTTGACTGCAGTCACAGATCATTGTGGTGACTTGAAAAGTGGTCATCATCATCATTCCCTCAGGTACAGAGCCCAGACCACGTTCACTGACACCCTCTATTCTGCATTATCATTGCAGTGTTATGCTGCACACAGGTTCCCAATATTGCACAGCATGAAATATGTAACATTAATAAATTATACCAGTAATACATTAATGGGATCTTCAGTTAAACTGAGTAAGACAGAATGAAGCGCTAAGTAATCGGCTAAGTGAAAGGTGAACATAATTATCACAATAAATAAATGGTCCAAATACATCATTAAAGACAAATTTTCTTTCCAGGAATGTGAAACGCTCACAGATACGCAGAGAGTTAGTTTACAGTCAGCATCATAAAAAAAAAAAAAAAACACTGGAAGTAATAACATTAACATAATGTACTAATTCACATCAATCCACATTGTGTTGTCATGGAGATTAAGAGGTTCCAGCACCTATTAATGTGCCGGATGCCATCTTGTCACCCCGGCAACGCCGCCGCATCACTTGGACTTCTGCATGTGTCTTTGTGAGCTCACTTCCTGCCCAGCTCCCTGGCCCTCTCTGTAGCCGCCTCTACGGCTCCCATCACTGCAGCCCTGAGTCCCCCCAGCTCCAGGGCGTGCAGTCCATAGATGGTGGTGCCCCCTGGTGTGCAGACATCAGAGCGCAGCTGGGCCGGGTGCCGTCCGGAGTCCCTCAGAAGCCGGCCGGCTCCCTGCGGACAGGAGGACATCCAGGAGAAGTGAGGGTTATGCTGCGTCCAAGGGAAATAATTCAGGGTCAGGGAGCAGGAGAGGGCGTGTCTCACATGGAGCTGTCCAATTGCATTGCTCCTGCTTCCTTCCCTAGAATGACAGACACTATGTCCATCCTCTCACCTCACCAGTCCCTCACCTTCTTCCTGTCTGCCTCTCTGGAATCACGGCGTCTACACAGGACTACTCAGTCCACACTGTTGTTCTTAAGGAGGTTCAGAAAGTCTCTACTCACTGAATTGTTTCTATTTAACTGCTTCAGGATCAGCCAGACATCATCGCTTAGTCACCTAAACCACCTAAAACGATGACGCTTACCCGCCTAAAACGATGACGCTTACCCAGTGTCCGCGGAGCAAGATTTGGCCACTAGAAACGATGTTTCAAACTTTCCGAAAGACTGAAACTTTTTCACAAAGCAATTTTTCCAACTGTGTCAATCTCTCAGAAGCCCCACTTACTATCACTAATGTACATACCCAATTAGAAGCAGCACATATTGTTTTGAAAATTAAATCTTAACTCGATATACAAATAAGGCAGAGACAAACTGATAAAGAAAGGCTGATATCACGACTACAACAGAGACGCACACAGGCACGCAGAGAGAACTAACCAGGACGGTCTGTGCTGCGATGCGCTGAGCCAATGCGCTGGGCATGCCCATCTTCACCCCGCCGTCAGCGAGCGCCTCTGCAAACAGGTACACCTGGGGGCACCAGTCCGGTCACTTAGAGGCGGCGAGTATTACGATCTGCCGGACCATCAGCCACGAGCAGCCCCCGGGACTCACAAAGGCCACGCCGCTGCCACTCAGCCCGGTGTGGGCATCGATCCAGGATTCGGGCCCCTCCTCCACCAGGCTGCAGGGCCCCAACAGCGTCTTCAGCAGCGCTCCCTCACCGGGCCCCGCCCTGGAGCCCCGCGAGAAGAGGAAGGCCCCTTCCTGGACCATGCAGGGGAGGTTGGGCATAAGGCGAAGGACAACAGACTCGGGAGGAAGGAGCTGGCCAGAAAGGGGGGGGAGGGGTCACAATTCAGTACTAGTGTTTAAACCTATACTCCCCATCCAGCAGAAAAGTCAGAAAAGATGCTCCTCACTTCTTCCAGTGTTGCTATGGTCACGCCCGCAGCCACAGAGACGACAACGTGCTCGCGGGTAATGTGAGGGGCGACCTCACGCAGGATCGCCGGGACCAGGTGGGGCTTCACAGCCAGAAAGATGAGGCGCGAGGCAGCTACTGCCTCTGTGTTAGAGTGGGTCACGGCTGCACCCAGCTCCTGGGAGGGAAAGGCAATACACAAAGGAATTATTACTCTAACGATAATGTATCCAAACTACAATTACAGCATTATACAATCATCCTTCACATGCTAAATTAGAGGTGACTGCTCCATAGAGGCAGAGACTGCAGTACCTCCTCAATTTTTGAGATCAAATTATGAAGCGTCATTAAGTAACTGTGAAATAACTAATAAAATTTATTTTCATTTAAAAAAGATTCTCTCTTTGGAAAATTTCACTATTATAATATTGTGAAATGTATTACCTTCTTCCTAATTTAAAAAAAAATGAGAAGGGATCAGTCGATACTGATGATAATTGTTAGAAACAAAATGCAAATAAAGTGTTTATTCCACCTTACATGTGCATTTATACACTTTAAGTACCTGAAAGCGTCCGAGATTGTTGGAGGAGGGAGCGCTCACAGTCACGTTCCTGGCTAGGACGCCCCCTGCAGGGCAGCACACCCAAGTAAGGAGACGGCCGCAAAGGGGCTGGTGTACCAGCAGGGTGCGCACTCGCTTATGAAATTAAACTAGACGAAACAAGATTGTATTCCTGGGGGCTTGCAGTTTATGGTTATGATTCAGTTAGCAAAAACAAAAAAAAATACGCCGACTAAAAATCCTTCAGGCGGTAATTAAAAGTGATTATTGGAACTATTATACAGGTATTTACAAGGTAAACCCTTGAACTTCCTTACCTGAAAGTAAGATCCCCTTAGTAATGCCAAAGGCCATATTTCCTGCACCAATAAACCCTATCTTCACCTCGGATGGCTCCATTCTGCACTAGGGAAACCTTGTTGAAAGATGTTTTAGTCCAGATGTCAGTGTTACATTTGAATAATATCAACACGGACTATCGCCAGTTAACAATGTCCTTTACCGTCGCCTGTTATGCACTATAGTAAAACATCCATGGATAAACGACACGATTAACAGCGTGAAATTGGATGGAAACCCCTACCTGTTTCAGGGTTTCTCTGGTTTTGTTCCACTAATCTAATAATTATTATCAGATCAGGAAAATAACTACATATATGTCAGCGCAGAAATGTAAAGTAACGATCCTCAGTAATCAATAACACGACTTGTGTTACCACAATACCAGAAGCTGGTAAATATGATGTACTCCTAATATCGCGATCTTTCAATTCAACGTAATGCAAATTCAACAGGTGACTTGGTAGTATTTAAAACCTTAGTATCAGTTATCCATAGTTAGTCTCGTATATTAAAAAAAAAGTTTCGAAGACCCATTTGACTTGATAGTAAAAAAAAAAGGTTTTCACAACACATGCACACGTTAGTTGAAAATGGGACGACTACTTATTAACCCGGGGTGGAACTGAGGCTGAGCGCCCCTAACTGGAAGGACAACTGAACACTTTCTCGGAGTTTCAACTTTTTGGCTGTGATCAGACATTTAGTCGTTAATCATAATGACCATGATGTGATTATCATTATATTAATATCATATTCGTGCTGTTGGTTTGTTTTATTACATAAAACTTACGTTACGCGCGTTTATACGCGATTTGAGTGAAATATTTTGAATAAAACATGAACTGATGGGAAGCGGGCTAGGGGAGCATTGATCTGATTGGCTGCGCCGTTGGGATTTAAACTGTGTAACACAGTTGCTTCTGAAGGTGGACGTATTGTTGTGTGGGTTTGCCGGAATAAAGTAGCAGGTTATCTCAATAAGGTGAGTGTGATCGGGGTAATTTCACCGTGCAAGTACTGCACAACATTTTTGGTTATAACTTATTAATTGCTTTTAAAAAATCGTAAGTGTGATCAGACTACAGGCTCCAGTTTCGAACATGCCCGGGCTTGAGGTAAAGTTGTTTCAGTGTAGACTGGGGGCATATCTGCATGCATTATTTACTTAAGCATTCTTATTTGCTCTCTCTGTCAACTCTGAATGTTTGTCTGTTTTTCTAACAAAATATTTCGCGTTGGGTGCTTTGCTCAGCATCGCACTGTAGGATTAGTGCTGCTCTTCCACCAGGGACTGCATTTAATTTCCCGATGGGACTTTCCACTTTCCTCTCCCTGTTAGATGAAGCTGCCCCACCTGCCTCGCATATTGTCGTGGGCACTGGCGCTATGGACGCTGGCCTCTCAATGTGGGCCGGCGGGGGCCTTTTTCGCCTGGCTGAGGGAGGTGGCTGCCCCCCCGGCTCCCGTGGCCCCTGCCCCGGTGGGTGATACAGTGCCTCAGTTCGAGATGACCCTGGCCGATGACAAGTTCCTGGCGGAGGCTAAACTGATGGAGCTGAGTCCCCTGGACAGCTGCCATTATCGGGTATGGCTGCGGGGGCCCTGGGCGCATGTCACCGTTTAAGGTATTCAAAATAAAGAGTTAAAACGTTCAGGAATAGTGTCCCGTTTAGCCTTTAGTCAGAAATGCTTGTATTAATTAAGAAGCATAGATGACGTTAGACTTTTCTTACAGGGGGTGCAACGTGAGAGAGCCCGACCAGTCATTCATTACAGGCAACGCCAAAGTGTTCTACACATATGATGTACTGTGTATAAGATTTATCAGGTTGCATGAATTTACAATGCATTATTTTTATACATTGATATGAGTAATCCAAGTCACATTTTTAGATGTAACTTAAATAAAATTGCATCGTATTGTACGTAATTGTGTTTTTCAATAGCCTTTTCATCTGACCGATAGGGGGTGTATTTGCACTCCCCGTTAAAATCGCCCAAATTAAGAAGGCCATTAATTTGGTATTAATGGTAGTGGCCTAATAGCAGATGCATTGCCTGGAAGGGACTCAAAACCAATGTGCCTATGTTTAACATGGGGAGGGGACTACCTCAGTGTAATGCTGCCCCTCCCACCAGGTCATTGCCCAGCTGAAGACCACGTGCAGTAGCCTATCAGAGGAGCAGCTGGCCAAGCTGGGTGTGGTCTTGTTCAACTGCCAGTCTGAAGTGGAGGGACGCAGGACCTACCCCTGCAGTGAGGAGATGGTATGGTGTGGATGAAATTCTTCAGTTCTGTCTAGTGAAGGCATCCTTGGCACTGTCAACCTGCCCCAGGTGGATTCGGCTCACTCCCCTGTCCCTGCCTCCCCCCAGTCTCTAAAACAGTGCACGGCAGACATGGATGCAGACACATGGAACGCCTACCACATCGTGAGCAACCGGGCACGCTCCGTCTGCTACGCCACACGCCAGCAGCACTTCCGCAGGAGGGCCGAGGTCACCGTCAACGCGCTCATCGCCACTGCCACCAACCAGCTGGACGCCATGAAGGACCTCAAGGTGCAGCCTGTGCCGGCGTCAGCCCTCCGCCGCCGCTCCCCTCTGTCATGTTCCCAGCTTGAGAATAACCAAAGTCCCCGCTTGTCTCTGAGCTGCTCAGCCAGCCCGGGGCCTGTCTTGATTCTTGACTTTTGGCTCTGGCGGTGTCCCGTGTCCCCGAAGGAGGGCCAGCGGGAGCTGAAGGAGCTGACGGCGGCGTCGCTGGAGAGGCTGCTGCTGGGCCACGACGCCCTACGCGAGCAGCAGGGCCAGCTGCAGGTGGGCCAGGAGCAGATGGAGACCTCCATCGCCTCCAACCTGCAGCGGCTCGACCAGGAGAGGGCGCTCATCGCCTCGGGGCAGGAGCTGGTGGCTAGGCTCATCCAGGGGATCACCCAGAGGATGGGTGAGGAGATGTGGGCCACTCGCACCACCCAAAGTTCTAAACCTAGTCCTGTAATCGATCTTCCTGAGCATGACAGTTAAAGCAAAAGCCAGTATACATATTGTTGTGTTCTGGGAGCTCTGTAGATGAAGTATAATTATCTGTGTTCTGGCTCCATCGTCCACATCACACCTTGCTCTGTACAGAGAATGTCACCGATCAGCTAAAAGGTCAGGGGTCAGACCTGCACGATGGACACAGGGCTATTCTGGAGGACCTGGCGGAGGTCAGGGGTCGTGCTCAGGACATCTATATCAAAATGGGTATGTTAAAGCTGATTTCCCCCTAACGCCCTTATGCCGCTCGTGCTGGAAGTAATCTGTTTGATTGCAGCACATTATTGGCGACTTACCCACAATGTTTATGTCACCTATACCTTTGCCAGAAGACAACCTGTCGGGGTTCCTGAAGTACCAGAACCGCACAGCCCAGTACTACACGGAGCTGATGGGCAAGCTGGAGCGCATGAACGGCACACTGGGATACATGCTGCAGTATCTGGACGGCATGCAGAGCCGGCTAGAGGAGCGGCTATACCTCATCCAGAGCTACTTGGGCTGGGCGGGTGCGTGACGGTCAGCAGACCCCACGTCTAGTGGAGGCCATCCGTTCCCTGAAAAGAAATCGAAATACTTTCAAGAGTACAGCAGTAAAGCCTTTTTTTTTTTTTTTTTTCTCTTTGTGGTTCCCAGGCATGAGTCTGTCTGCCCTGTGGGTTTGTGCAGTGCATGCTGGGTACTTTCTCCTGGTAGCACTGCTGCTCTGCTTTCTGCGCTGCCCCTGTTTCTCCCGCGCCGCCCTGCTGGTCAGCGTGCCCCTCAATGCCGCCGCGGAGCTCAACCATCAGCCCTCGCTGGACATGCTGGGGCTGAGCCTGCTCCTCGTCTCGCTCTCCTTGGGTGAGGCTGGGGCACGGAGCTGGTTAACTGGACAGGTCCATTGATCGTGGAGGGGGGAACTCACTGTAGCCTGTTTTTTTTTTTTTCCCCTAGGTCACTGGTTCCTCCTGCAGCTGCTTAGGGGTGTGTCCAGATTTAGGGTGAAAAATCCTGCCCTTGCCCCCCCTTTAGCACAGCACCTAGATGCCCGACCCAAGAGCCCCAAACGTCCACGTCTGAGCCACTCCACACCCGAGAGGCAAGCGGCATGATTTCTCTGTTTCTTTCATCTTCTGCTTCCTCAGCATCACCTCGACTGACCTGTAGGTCCCTCTCGCTCGCAGAGATGCTGTTGGCAGAGTTATGGCCCTGGATCATGATCCCCTGCTGGCTCGGGACAGCTTCACTTTCGGTGTGTAAATTCACGATAACCCTTCTACCTACCCATGATTCTCTAGTCTACTGGTTTGTTTGATGCTCATGCAGGACTGTCATAGGAGCATGGATACCCAAAATCTAGCATTGCAACAACCCCCACCCCCCAGGCAATATTTTTCCATACGGCCCTGAATTTAACTGTACCCCTGTGTACATGCATTGGGTGTAGTGTTCTAATCTCATGCTGGGATAGTCCACCTCCTTCCTTAAAAATACACTTGTGTACAGTTCTCCACGCACCTCTCTGGTACCATCTGCATGAACATCTACATTTAGTAGACGTACCATACTCTGATCATAACGAGGTTATGTCATCTAGTTCAAACTTACTGCCCTGGGGGGGGGGGGGGGGGGGGGGGGGGGGGGGGGGGGGGGGGGGGGGGGGGGGGGGGGGGGGGGGGGGGGG
>JABFEA020000085.1:18353288-18365789 GCA_019775915.2 Cyphomyrus plagiostoma
CAGACCGCCAGCTGCGAATCGGAAGCCGTCCCCTCCCCTAACTCCCGTAAGGAGAGCGCTGTGCCCCGGAGCGATCCACCAGGAATGTTAATTACCGCATCGACCGCTTCCTCATTCCCCGAGATCACCGCTGCCATTTCGTCCTGGAGGCTCTCCAGCGGCCCCCCATGGAGCGTTCACACAAAGCTACTGTTTTCTTCTTAATTACTTCAGCACCTCTGTTATATTGATATTCCCTATTTTTATTTATCTTATGCATACCTGGAAAGTTTACCTTAGGTACATTTCATAATAAATAGAGAGCTCTGGCTAAGTGGCATCTGTAAATTAGCCATAGCGCGTGTCTGTATGTGTGCGTGGGTCATGTATATATTACATTGTGGGGACCAGATGTCCCTGCATTATGATAGAAACCTGTTATTTTGACTTTGTGGGAACCATCTTTTGGGTTCCCACAAGGGGAAACTCAGTTTATTCCGCTGTACCCGCCTTATGCAGGGTCGCTCACAATCACGCACACACACACACACACGCGCACGCGCACTCAGAGAAGCTGTGAAACTCCCACACTGTGTCTCAGTTTAAAATCCGTGACTACCACCAAAAAAATGCCAAAAATTATGTATTTTGTTAGGTTAGGGCTGGGCAGTGGGTAAGGTTGTCACTGTTAGTGTTATGGCTTTTCCCAAGGAAATGAATGGACGGTCCCCACAAAGATATTAATACAAACGTATGTGTGTGTGTGAGTGTGTGAGCGTGTGTAGCGGCTCCCTCGCCCAGCACCCTTCTCGCAAACAAACACCCATAGCGAAGCCTCTGATGCCACAGCGTCGGAGATCAGAAGCGGCAATGCGCTTTGGCACGCTGGCACAGCAGCAGAGCCACCGTCGCCACCGGCAACGTGACAGACCCTAAGAGCAGCGACTGCGGATCTCTGAGAAGGGGGCCGGACCCCATGTCACAGGCGCTGACACCACAAACCTGCGTTACACTGGCTGCTGGAACCTCTCGTGCAGGGTTCCTCAAATCTGGACCCCAGTTCCAAATCCAGGCCGTGTTTTCAGTTCTCCCAGGTAGTTAGTTTAATAATGACTGATTCTGATTGGTCAGAGGCTTCACACCTGGCTCACAGGTAAAGGAAGGCTGGAAGACCGGGACCGGCAGTGCTTGGATCTCGAGGACCGTGATTTGAATAACAGGGCTCTAGAGGGAGACCTTGGCTCCCACCCACCTGCCCCCCTACATGACGTGGTAAGAAGAGCCCAGCTCAACACAGACTGCGCCCTGCCAAGCCTATTGGAGGAACAGCCGTGGGACATTCCGGAGCCAATTGGAGGCCCCGTACACTCATCACGTTCAGGTTCAGCTTACTTTATTTGTACCCTTACTTACTTACTTACTTTACTTTATTGTCATTGTCATAAACAATGAAATTGAAGTGCCTCTTCTGTACAACATTCATCCAAGGTAATAGGTACGTTAAGCCATAGGTAGATTTGGGGTGCAGTCAAGAATCATACATCCGACATGCACACTTCAACACAGGAACAACTGACAGCAAAACAGGTTTAAAAATGATCTATTCAGCAAAGAGATGGCTGCTGGAACAAAGCTGCGTTCAAATCTTTTGGTTTTACATTTTGGGACCATTAACCTCCGTCTGGAGGGAAGGAACTGAAACTCACTGTGCAGAGGGTGTGTAACGGCAAGAAGAACTCTGCCAGCCGACTGCTGTAACTGTCTGGTGTGCAGGGACGCTGGGTTCAGCTGTGGCTCACCAGTCAGCCTGCTAGACCATTTCACAATCTGACTGAGTGAGTTTCTGTTCGTTACAGATAAATGCCCAAACCATGAAGCATGATCATTAGCTACGCTGAACAGCCCGCCGAGGCGGGTGACAGACAAAGGGGAGACCAGCAGTGTATGTCTCCCATTACTGAACCCGTGACTATATCCCCTGCGGATTATAGCGCAATGCAACTAAATGAAGCTGCTCTTGAGCAGTAGGCACTAAGAAAAACCCCGGGCCAGAGAAGCATATATCAGGACATTGAGAACTAGCCTACACATGAAGCCATGTGTAGGAAACGCTGTGCGTCCCTGGTAACCAATCGGTTACAAGGCCACACCCCTAAAGCCACACCCCCTGCCTTATGCCGTACCTGATGCAAACAGCTACAAACAAACTCATCATGGATGGGAGCTGTGAGATCTCGAGCGCAGAACAAACTGGCCCAGACCATACCTGTACGGCACAGGTTGGTCCTCCTGCTTCCCTGGTCAGCAAGAGCTATCTGTGTGGTCACATGGTGAGCAGATGGATTAAGGACTGCTGTCTCCGTGGCGACAATCGCCCGAGAGTGACTGGGCGAGCTGTTCATCCAGACCGACCTTCCGCAGACCTTGTATTAGAAGATAACCACCCCCCTCCCCAGCTTCACCACCAAAGTCCAGTTCATCCCCCATCTCTTGCATCAATACACTGCCAGAACAAACTCCCACTACCTCTAAATCTTCTCATTATAACGAATAAAATTCAAATTCTACCTGTGAAATGTAAGTCCTCCAAACTAATGCATTAGAATTAAAAATTCTGTTTTAATCCATGCTAATGTTACTTCCTAATAAAGTTCTAATCACCCTTCAATCACTGACATAAACACATCATTATTAGACTACTTGGCTCTGATCTCTGACTGCACAGGTAACACTTACGGGGATACACCAGCTGGAAGCTCACATTAAAACCTTTCTGCATTACATATTTCATACAAACACACACTTTTCACTGGGGGCCTCCCTTGACACAGTGTTCTCCCTCTAGATTCCCACATCCGCATAAGTAGCACGCCATTGGTTACCTGATGTTGCAGGGATGTCCTTAGCAACCAATACGGCGGCCGAGGCAGTACCCGTAACCATGCCTCAAACATCCCCACCCTCTTCTGCATCTAGCCTCTGGGGGGCAGCATTCGTGAGAAGTGATGGGACAGTGCGATGGCAATGTGTGTGTGTGTGAGTGTGTGTCTGTGTGTGTGTGTGTGTGTGTGAGCGACAGTGCATGAGGCAAGTACAGTGGAACACAGTAGCTGAGACACAGTGTGGGAGTTTCACAGCTTCTTTGAGCGTGTGTGTGTGTGTGTGTGTGTGTGTGTGTGTGTGTGTGTGTGTGTGAGTGTGAGCGACCGTGCGTAAGGCAGGTACGGCGGAATGCAGCAGGTGAGATGCAGTGTGGGAGTTTCACAGCTTCTCCGAGCGTATGAGTGTGTGCCTGCACTGGCCATCCGAGCTAGACAAGCATCCAAAAAACTGAAATAAATCTTGCCAAACGGCGCCTCCCAGATCCGTGCATGATGCACCAGCGAGTGCAAAACACCACCTTAACAAGCTTAGTGGAAACATTAATCCATGGGTAACATCGCAGGTCAATTACGCATCCCATAAAGTCGCTCCTCAAGGAACCCAGCGAGCGAGAAGGCATCACACACGAGAATTACCCGCCACGCAAGACCGAGGTCATCCAGTTACAATGTGGTGTGGCTCGTATGTCTAATTGAACTCTGCTGCCTGGCTTTTAAGGGTGCAGAAGGCAGGCTGCACTTCTGTCTTTAACAACCTGGCCAAACACAGTCCAGGACACAGTGGCTCAATGCATTTACCCTACTGTGTTTGCCCTTCCTGGAAACTCTCTCTGTCTTGTTTACTTGTTTTCTTGTTCATTTGCTTGATTGTTCGTGTGTGTCACTAAATAATTCAACCAGAAGACAGGTAGTTAAAAAACAGGGGGCTGCTGTTGGACCCTAGAGTGCGATTAATCTAAATTGCCTTAGTAAAGTACAGTAATGTATTCAGACTAAGGGTTCATTATTTACGACAGATAAAGAGCAGCTCCAGAGCAACAAAATACCATTTATGTCTTTATTATTGATTGTTATTTTTTGAGTGCAAGAATTTTTCAGAATATATGGCGCGGCAGATGTGAGTGTGTGATGAACACTTGGAGTGCCTGTTTCTGCCTCTGGCTGTATGCGTGGGTATGCAACCCCTGGCCCAGTATTTCCCAGAAGGTCTCTCTCTCTAGCTCTGTTGGGGGGGTGGTTCACTCCACCCCCGTTTATCTCTCCCTCCATTTCGCCTCCTTCATCTCCGTCTTGGCTTCCTGCCTATCGCCCCCGCAGCAGAGCACAAAAACAGACAGGTCAGTTTGAAAGAGGTGACATAAATTTCACAGAAAGTCACAGTTGCGTGATGGCAGCCCCCCACCCCGAAACGAGGTGATGGGTCCTGGCCACCGGCATGAGCTTTTCTTAAACTCCTCAGCATTTTACCCCCTTTTCGCTCAGAATTAGCGCATGGATGCGTGAATAATGCCAAGAATAAAGTCGTGAAGTTTCAAAACACACATTTAATTCTTACTCCTCACATAACACATCACATGACACTAGCCTCCCTCTCATTAGCATGTTGGCGGTCTTTAGCATTTTAGCACTTAAGTGCATCGGCAGCTGTTACCACATTAGCATGTCGGCAAATGTTACCATGTTAGCACGTTAGCGTTTGCTAGAGAGCGTTCCATGTTAGCGGTTTTTAGACGCTAGGGGCAGCATGACTCTGACATGCTGGCATTTCTAACCACATGGTTACTTTGTGGTATTGCCGGCAGCAGTGCTGCTGTGGGCACAGATATGTGTGCTGCCCAATTACAGACTGAATAGTTTACAGCGTTTTAAGTACCTTTATACACTATGCACCAGCATTGCAGGAGATGAGAGAATTTAAATGCATTTAATCTGTGTCCCCAGGGGATTAGGTCCAGCTCCCTGACACCCTATATTGGACCCCTGGTAACAGGCGGATGGAGTAATATGTAAACACTCAGAATAATGTTAACTCCAAGGCATTACAATGCAAGTCTCATTGACAAACTGAAGGGCCAATGAAGAACAGCTTATTAGCATAAGACACACCCCCTCAGGGATGTAACGCTAGACAACAGGAAGTTGGTCAGGCACACGGCAGCCCGCGGCAGCCTCACATCTTGGTAACCGCTAAGTCAGTGTTAGTGACGCGGTGGGAAATCTGTGACATGGGCGTATAAGAGATCGCAGTGGTTCAAAGGGAACTGATCTCGATGAGCCTCTGGGGGGTTTAAAAACACCACAGCTAGGCTGGCACGGTGTGAATCCCATGTGAGGTGAGAAACGGCTCCTCCTCACAGGTGGTTTCACAGATGCTGGAAACACAACTAGGATGCGCTCTCAACCGACACTCGCACACATTATGCCAGTTCCTGTAGACAGGATTCACACCCCCCCAGAGAGCCACAATGGTCCCTCCCAAGCACACAGGCAGAAATATGTGTGCGTGTGTCTATGTGTGCACGAGATAAAAAGATATAGACACACATACATATAAAGAGAGAAAGTGCATTCTGGTTAGATAAATATTGGACTCTCCACTATTGTGTCCCTCCCATGGCGACACAAAGCAGCAGGGTGCCTAGCCTTTATGACCCTGCAGAATGTTGGCCCAAGTCGGCGCCGGATGGGACGGGGGGGTGATTCTCAGACATGGAGCCACACATCTGCACATGCCCCCTGCAGGCTGACACGAGGCTTGCACTACTGTTCACTATGAGGTTGCTGCACCGATCGAGGGAGGGAGGGCCAGGGCCAGGCCATCTTGTGACCTCACCACCTCAGACTGCCAATCGGATCACATCGGAAGAACTCTCGATCAGAAAGGCAGCTGCCAATAGTCTGATACCCCTCAGGCATATACAGCATTCCTGGGAGGGGGGAGAGGGCTGGATCTCCCCCCACCCCCCTCACGTTACATGGCCTGACTCCTCCTGAGTGTGTCAGCAGGGGACGATAAGCCTGAGACTTGCCTCATGATGCCTATTCACACCCCCACACCTCTACCCCTAGTGGCTTGTAATGAGGCCCCCCAGGAAAAGAAGCTCTGCCATCACCAGCAAACCACCCCCCCCCCCAAGTGCCCCAGTTAAATTTATTAAAAATGCAGAAATGCTAAACCTGCACTGTGTTTTCTGTTATGGGCAATCAATTACATGTGCAGTTAACCCACCCCACCCCAGCCTCGGCCAACATCAGGCCTAGAAGGAAGGGGGGGGAGTGGTGGAGGGTAGCCCGGCTAACGCTGAATCTGTGGACTATTTTATTAGAGCCCGGAGAAAGAGACAGCGAGAAAAGCAGGGTGGCCATCGAGGCGGTAGAGGAATGGCGAGAGAGAGAGAGAGAGAGGCAGAGAGAGAATGAGAAGGAGAGAGGGAATGGCGGCGGGGGAAATGGAGCAGGTCTTGGGGACGGCTGTGCATTTGTGCTCCTTAACTGAGAGTGACGTGCGGCTGGCTGCTGAGGGGCTTGTGGGGGGGGGGGTTATTGATCCAGCCTGCTGTCGCTCTCAGAGAATATGGGGGTTGGAGTGGTGTACACACACACAGACACACACACACACACACGCAGCATTAGCACAGTGCCACATGGGTAAACACGTACCCAGCTCCTCTCTCCAGGTAGTAGCAGACAGCTGCAGCAGAGGTTAATTGACGGGATCGATAGCCAATCACCCGTCGGCGTGCTGCCCAAATTCACTTGCCACCTGCGGCCTCCACTTGGCGGCGCATATGAATGTATGTCTGCGCCTACGGCTGAGCCAGGAGCTTCCATAGTGGTCCTTTAGTGCTGCCATAGAGCCTTGACTGTCCACGTAAGGCCCCAGCCCGCTTACCGCCAGAGGTGGGACTCACCACGACAACTTCCCGTTCTTTCATTTATCCAATCTAGCACCATAAATTGGGCTGGAACCGACGCTCTTTAGGAGTGACCAATCGCATGGGGGAATATGCTGGCAAAACCCCGGACCACCTGAAGTACCGTGATCCACCAGCAGGGGACCGTGGCCATCCAGAGCATGCTTACAGACCAGCTGAATTCCCTCTGTGTCCTGGGGGATGTGTAACCCCTTCCCTAAAAACTCAGAGCTGACAGCATTGGGTCCAGTCCCCAAAGTTTCTTCCTACATAGACTACCCAACAAAAAGAACAAAGAGGGATTATTTTGGGGTCCCTTCTTGATCAGAGACATGAAGCAAGATGGAGTCCAACCCAGCATAGACGTGAAGGCAGGCTTCTGCTTAGAAACCAGGTCGGGGCAGAGCAGCCTGCTCAGAGTGGAGGGTTACACACAGAGACACTTTATCCTGCAATGGGGGGGGTGGAATCACCCAGACAAGTAAAACTCGTTTTTAGGAAATCAGCACATCCCTCCCATGCTTCACTACTTGAATGCCTGAGTCAGGCCACATGTACAAGGCACAGGGATGGGCCGTGCGAGAGTATACACTGAACACTGTCCGCGAATGTCTTCATCATTTACACCTTTAAATTACACTGTCATTACTTGAACACGTTTATAACCATAATGCTCCGTCGATATTGCTCTCATTTTGTACCAATGAAACAGCGGGTGGGAGAGAGATGGGTCTGGAATGCTACCGTGTGCTGTCAGGCTAATGAGGAAGCAGCGCAGCAAGGAGGCATCCGTGTTAAAGGTGACGCGCCCCATTGCCGGACTGGCTGGGGTCCCGTGTCTGGGGCTTGTAGGCTGACCAATCAGGTGCCTGCATGGGAGGAAGGGGGTACCTGTGACAGGTACACAAGCCCGGGCTGCCTCCTCCTTCCTGCGGTGAAGATTTGTTACACACAGGCTTGTCAGTAGCGGCTCACAGTCAGGGAGGATGAAAAAAAATATGTTAATGAACGGCACGAGGAAATCAATGGATCCATTTATAATCTCAGTTACAAACAACGGCACAGTAAGTGACCCAGACGGGCATCGGTTTTCCGTGGTGATGCCGTCTGGCAGCTCCTCCGCACAAAAGGCACCGGTGCCTGGTCTCCTAGCAACCCCTGCAATCCCATCCCTCCTCATTGCACTCTCTCTCCCTCTCCCCCCCCCCCCCTCTCTCTCCCATTCTTCTGGAATTCTGTGCTTATCGGGAATCTGATTGAGTGCAGATCTTCCAGAACGTCGGTGCACTTTCTGGAGCCGAAAGCTTGAATCTCAGCAAAATGGGACCTCTTTGGAGACAGACCAGTCAAGGTAACTTAGAAGGAATGTGCAAAACATCTGGAAACATCTGGATTTCTACATTCAGACAACAGCAGACCTTGCAAAGCAGACCGGAGTTAGTATCCATATGTTGGCTATAAGATGCACCTGCCTTGTACTCACATTCCTCATTGTTTAAATCCGGGGATGTTCAGATTTTTCACCCCGACATGTTTCCTGGTTTACAGGTAAAGGACCTGTGCTACTGTAACCTTGGGAACTTTACCCCTGTACGAAATACCAAGAAAAGTGACGGTACAACAGGCCCGAGAGATAACAGCATCCCATAGTGACAGGTCTGGCCAGTAGCCTGACCAGTAACAGCCCAGTCAGAGTCATACAAAAGCGCCTTAAGGCGGCTCTCTGATCGATTGGCCCAGTGGCCCATCATCCACCTTGCCACATGTTGTTGTGATGCTAGACTAGACCGTGTTCATATCCTCAATTAATTAATGCAAGGATGGAAAGTAGAAGGATAAGAAATTTCGCCCCACAGAGAGAGAGAGAGAGAGAGGTGAGTCCGCAGCATGAGTAGTGGGGCACATTCCCCTGGCAAAGCCCTGACCAGCTACAGAAATACCCCCGCCCCCCACTCTTGACTCCCCATTGTCTCATATGGGGCAGGGGTAGCCCTCAGTGCTTTCCCAGAGTTGGCATCAAGTTCTGCCTGAATGGGACGGTGTCCTGATCCCTCCCTGCTCCGTGTCCTGGAGGAGGAGAGGAAGCAGGCAGACAGACAGAAAAGTCACGCAAACACACTCACACACTCACAAAGGGCATGTGCAAAGCTGTCCGGCACTCCACCGAGAACCACATCACCTTCAGAAGTGTGCTAAAAAATGTAGCATCACTTAGACAGGCTGTGCCGGGGTCATTGGCAGGCAGGGCATGGAAAGATGGGGAGCCACAAACCATGAAGGCCCACAACATGCCTGACAAACAGCCACTTCATCACCGGCTAATCACCACATAACCGTCACCAGATAAGCAGGACGAATGCACTGATAACCAGTACAGAAACGTCTACTTCATTTCAGACAGTTCTCTACATTTAAATTGTCCATAAACAGTGTCTGATAGCCCCTGGCTCCCACACGGCCAATTTCATGGTAAAAGAATGATGCTTATTAGTCTGATTTACAGAGGGAAACCAGATTTCGTTCAGAGTGCCAAACCTCGTCTCAGTTCAGGAATGAAATCAGGGGGAAAGAAAACGACATCCTCGCTCAACGATTAGGAAGGGCTGTCCATGGCATGGAGCAGACACAGCCCGGAAAGAGTCACCAGCCCATGGAGTAATATAGGCCACATCCAGAGGAATTCTGGGTAATGGGCCTTTCAGCCAATGCTGGGTTATGCGCCAGGTGGGCCAGACAAAGTGACCCTCGCTGTCCGGAAAATAAAAAACTTCGGTCGGAGTGATTTGGATTGGACTCGCCTCCCCCCCCACGCATGCGCTCCCCACTGCTTTCATTTAGGGAAACACAGCATTGGTACAGGGAGAGAGCTGATTCTACTCAAGGTGACATGCGGGCTGATGGCTCATGCACAACGCCTAACGGACTGCCTGTGCCAAAATCACCAACCAAAGGGAGTCCACCGGTGGCATCTCGTTGGCCTCTACCACCGTTGAATATCAACAGGCTTCATGCCCCAAGCTCTGGTCATAACTTCTCAGATTTACCCATGATATCGTCATTTTAAGGGGCTTGTAATGTAAAGGGAATCACAGATATGGATAAACTGAAACTGACTGGCTTGTGCTGATTGCACTCATCGCTGCTGCAGGAGGCGTCAGCTCTCAGCCCCTCAGAGGCGCTTCGCCGCTTCCAGGTGGCAGGATCCCGACCCCCATGGCATCTAAGACACACAGGCACAATTCACACTCCCTACTGCCTGGCATCCAGCAGGAACATCCTCTGGCTAACGAATCTACCTGTCTCGCGTTTTGGCATCTGGGGTCTTAGCCCCATCATAGGCACTAGCTTGATGGTACAGACCATCCTGAGCTTCCCGGGGGGACCTCGATAGTGGTGAAGTCCTGCGATTGAAGCTGAACTGGGCCCCCGTGGAGATATCATCAATGTATCCCTCAGGACAGTGGTCGCCAACTGCTCGATCGTTATCGACAGGTCGATCTTCAAGACAATTCCTAGTCAATCGTGACAATCAGACCGTCACCTTCACGCCCTCACACCCCCCAGCAAAATATTGGTATCTCCCCAGATTATTTTCTTTGTAAAAGTACCTCCAATAAAAATAAATTAAAATAAAAAAAAATAATAACAATAAAAAACTCTTGCCTCAGAAGGTGGGACTGGCTAAAGACTTTCAATCCAATATTTCACTGCTGTTCTTTTCCTAAAAGGTTAATAAAGGGAAGCTTGGTTTCAGTATAGATAAGCATGCCAAACCTCTGCTGTTAACATTCGGGGTGAACCCTAATTGGTCTGACACCTGGATGTCGACCATCAGGACTGTGGATTTGGATCTGGCTGAACTTTACTGATCAAACACAGAACTGAAGACTCTTCACATCAGAGGAATCGTTCGCACAGTCTGCACACTTTAATGGGAATCCAGGTATAATGTGAATGTTTCTGAAAGGACTGAGGATGGTAAGGGTTGTGGACAGACACTCTTCCTTAGGAGAACAGAGAAAGGAAACCCTGAAAGGACAAAACACCCAGAAAGCTTCTGCTTGGAGGACACAGGCTAGGGCACAATCACGCCATGCTCATTATTCATCTGGGGGTGGGAACCGTGAGGACAGGAAGCTGGGGGACTTCATACAGCCACCTTCACTGCCCCACCCACCTGTCTCTCTCTCTCTCTCTCTCTCTCTCTCTCTGACCCCATACATAGATTAAAGGCAAATCGAATTTTCAGGCGTTTTCGCCCTAATCCTATTAGCAAAGATTAAACACACTTCCCCACTGCTTCCTCCCTGCACACCTACACTGTAATCGATATTATTTCAGCCACTGCGCAGCTCTGCACCTGGGAAATACAGCTGTACACATATAAACTGTTAGAAAAAATAAATAGCATTCAAAGGGGGTGTTCCGTGTAGGATTGGGATAATGAAACTACCATAGGTGATCAGAATTCATTACCGCTGTTTCTGTACCGCATAAACTAAATATGACAAAGCACTTAAGCGTCGGGCGCACGTAAATCGATACGAGAGAACCTGTGAGGCCATTTCAGAGAGGAGTCTGCGCGGCCCGTCGTTAGGAGACCGGCTGAGTGCTGCGATCGATATGAAATTAGCTGATGACAGTGTACCGTTATCCAAACACGGGAGGCTTGCTATGGAAATGCCCCACTTTTGAAGAAGATAATGCCTGCTTAGAGTGAAGAGGGCGGCTACTCCGTGGACAAGCGACGTCCAGTGCAGAAATCTGTGCTTGGTTATGATATGAGTTTAGACCGGGTTAAGTTAAGTTGTATAAAGCATGCAGTATTTTAAAGCGGGAGACTGACGCTTAGTGCATGGCAAATGCACCGTACACCATTCCTGGTGAGGACAGCAAGGAAGAAAAAAAACATCCTTTGATCTGAGCCCATCATATACTAACGCTAAAACAAAATGCAATTACAAAACGTCTGTACGATTATAATTTCATTGGGTTTGCGTGTGTGGGAGGCTGTAATCTCAATTAGGACGTGCCTTTTCCTACGAGATCAATTAATGCAGAATTACTGACGTTTAGAGAACCGAAAATGAATGAATGAATAAATGAGCTAAAAGGGCCGCTAAGCACGCTGGAGGAGAAGATTGTTTGTCATTTTAGATGCAAATACGTAGAGAAAGTGGGAGAAACGACAGGTGTAGCGTCCGGCTCAGGGCGGCGGCGCTTCGCTCTGCAGCTGTCACACCTCCAGACGGCGAAAAATGCCCATCATCCACATCCATTGCATAAATACAGCCAAACAACCTAATTTATTGAGAATATATATTAATTTAGCGGCTCCACTCCCTCGCAATCTCCATCCACCCCCGACCAGGGATGACAGCTCCCACTAATTGCTTTTGCGTGTATAATTAATTGTACTAAAACCTTTATTATGTTTATAGGCGAATGGGGTGCACCTGCCTTTCCGCTATTTTCCTTCTAATGTCATGCCACGGACAGCCGCGGAATCCATCTGTGCAAACGAACTGAAAACAAAGCCTCGCCTTTTCGGCAACTAATAAGTCTGACATGGTGTGTAGCAGCTTCCAGATGTGGATCCCTCTCGGCACAGTTCATAATTATATAATCCCTAACCCTGAGTCTGTGCTACTGTGGGTGTTAACATTACCAACGGCTCGTTTGGCACCACTCGTCGCATCTTACTCGAAATGTGTGTGTGTGGAGGC
>JABFEA020000085.1:18371578-18382050 GCA_019775915.2 Cyphomyrus plagiostoma
CCCGTTGCTTCCGGGATAGGCTCCGGACCCCCCGCGGCCCAGTAGGATAAGCGGTTTGGAAAATGGATGGATGGATGGAATACGGGAGATTTACGGGAAAATACTAATACAGGAGGACCGCGGGAAAGAGGGGTAAAATACGGTAGTTTCCCGGCCAAAACGGGAGACTTGACAGCTATGAGAGTAGCTGTTGATAACTACCGATGATACAAAAGAACTTCAGTGATATTTACTCATTTTCTACTTTCAGCACCCGAGCTGAAAACGTCTTCCCGTCAGATGAAGCCGTTTCAGTTTGTTGTTGTTATAGCTTATCTGCACCCACACATGGACCTTATTTAAGCTGTCACTCATTTGATGGCTCCATGCACATCAACAGGTTCTTCATAATTATTATCTGGGCAAAGATGTTCTTAAGAGAAGTCGGCACTTTTCTTCTTTGTCCTCTGTGCAGATAAACAGTTCCTGGTCTTCTTCTTCGCCCGTCTGCGGCCCAACGAAACCGGCCGCTATCAGGATCAATTTCCCTTCCTGGCTCTGTGCGGGAGGGAGAGGAACTTCCTGCGCTGTGATGACAGGCCCCTGGTATTCACCCACCTGTTGCCGGGGGTGGGGCTTGGTGAAGGGGGCGGTGCCTCTGAGAAGCTTTCATTCTGTGGGGGCGGGGATAAGCTGACTGCGCCATTCCGGCCTGAAGCTCTGTTCATGCATCCACGCACGGGGCGGCTCTACCACCCCTGTGATGATCGGGCAGGGTCAGTAGGGCTGGTGCGCTCTGCCCTGGCCTTCGAGCTCAGCCCCCATTTCGAATACCTCCCTGATCAGCCCCATGGTGGGCAGCCCACCCACTTCCTGTGGGCAGGAAAGCGGCATTCTCTGACCAATGAGCTGGCCAGACATTTCCCTGATGACGAAGAGGAGCTAAGTGGGACTAATTGAGCTAATTTAGATTGCAATCACCAGGATAATTTTTCTTTTGTGGATTGAGATCCAGGCATTTACCGGACTTGTGTTAAAACTGATGACATATGCAGTACAGTGTTTGCTGTTGATTGTTTGTTTTCATAAAACCGTAAATGACATTTATATTGTCCTTATTTTTAATTTATGATGTCAATATTTTTAATATTTATTAGAGATATGTATAACGGGTAGATGTGTGCATGTAAACGGTCAGTATAAGATTCGGTTCTGGGGAGTGTTCGGTGATTTCTCAGTTAGCTGGAATAACTTACGCTAGAATTCTTCATTGTCCTATAGGAATGCTCCTGACCTAACCTCTTATTGCACAAGCATGACTTTTAGCTTAAGTCCACACACTAACTGTGAAATTCTGCTTCATGGAACAGCCTCTTGGTATGGTAAAACTTTGTTCTGGTGTCAGAGTGCCCTCTAGTGGGCAGTCAGAATTAAAAGAAGATATCCAATCTTTGAACTAGTGTAAGCAATAGGTTTTTCACCCTGGGGTGCAAGGTGAGAGAGCCCAACCAGCCATTCATCCAGATAAATGAATTTGTAAAATAAATTTAAGATAAATTATGATTGCACGTTGATATAAATAAGCCACATTTTCCAATATAACAGTACAATATCACTTATTTAATTTTATTGAACTTGATATGTTCAAATGGCATTTTCATCTGACCAATGGGGGGTGGAATTGCAGTAAAATCACCTACGGGTGTAAGAAAAATGTGTTCATTGTCAATAAACTGTATACACAGCCATACAGTGTTCTGTGTATTTGTAGTGTATCTATCCCAGTAAAGTTATAAGGCCCACATAGGCCATTAGTACAGGCAAATAGCTCCTGTATGTTATGTTATATTAATTGCCCCTTTTGAGAGTCTTACCTGCTCAGTCGATGGTGACTTTGTATCCCTGTGCACTTTTTCACGTTCTGATTTACAGACATTGAAGAAAGCAGTCAGAAGCTCCATGATCCATTTCCCATTCAGTAGGACAACACATCAATTGTCTCAATGCTGCAAAAAACAAAAGAGAAACAATCGCACAGTAGGTACTACTAGATAGCATATGAAATGTACAGTATATCATAATGAAAATATATGAATAATCAGATTTTTAAAATGTGAAAAAGAAAATAAAAATAGTTACTAATGTAAAATGTGCAAAATGTATAAAGTATAAAGAAAAATGCAGAGAATGCAAAGGAGAGAGCTGTCTGAGGAGCTCAGAAAGAAAAGTATAGATAACCATCTTAAACGTAAAGCCTACAAGACCATCTCCAAGCAGCTTCATGTTCCTGTGACCACAGCTGTCAATGGTATTTAAAAACTATAAGGTTGATGGGACTGTAGCCAAACTCCCAGGACGTGGACGCGACAGGAAATGCAACCCCGGGTTGATTAGAAGGATGGTGTGGATGGCAGAAAAGGAGCCAAGGAAACCATCCAAATCTATTGACATTTTGAATAATAATGGGCTCTATGGAAGAATACTCAGGAGGGCTCCACTATTGATAGAAAAACTAAAAAAGCCAGAGTGGAATTGGCCAAAATGCATGTTGACAAGCCACAAAGTTTCTGGAAGAAAATGACAGAATGTCCTTTGGACTGATCAGACAAAACTGGAGCTTTTTGGCCAGTCACATCAGCTCTATGTTTACAGGAGGAAAAATGAAGCTTTAACAGCTTAAGGTTTTGTTTTGGGGCTGCTTTGCTGCATCTAGCACAGGGAACCTTGAATCTGTGCAGGACACGATTAAGCCTCAAGACTACCCAGGCATCCTGGAGCGAAACATACTGCCCAGTGTCAGAAAGCTCAGCCTCAGTCGAAGGTGATGGGTCCTGCAGGATGATGACCCGAAACATACAGCTAAAAGCACTCAGGAATGCTGAGAAAAAAACACTGGACTATTCTTTAATGGCCCTCCATCTGCCCAGATCTTAATCCTATTGAATATCTATGGAAAGATCTGAAAATTGCAGTGTGGAGGCGCCACCCTTCAAACCTGAGATGGCTTGAGCAGTTTGCCAGACTACCTGTTGGAAAATGCAGACGTCTCATTGTGAAATACAGAGATCGCTTGTTGGCAGTGATTTCTGCCAAAGGTGGTACCACAAAAAATTTAATTAAGATTAAGGGTACCATCTTTTTTGCCTGTGCTATTTTCATTAGTTTGATTATGTAAAACATTCAACTGAATCAAAACGTCTGATTTGTGTTAAATGTGGAATAAACAATAAGAGATACCATTAAACTTTTGTCAGTTTCAAGTTATTTCAGAGATAGTTTTTTTTTTCTTTTTTGTGGACGGGTACCAACAAATTGATTCACGTCTATGTGTGTGTGTATGTATGTATATATATTAGGGGTGGAGCCGAACCCGAATACGGTATTCGGAAAGGCACAAATAACGTTTTTCCCGAATACTATTTCGAACAAATACTTTTAAAAATACTTGTATTCGGGAACAAGAGAAACTTTATATCAAAAAGCTGCGTTTCCTTATGAGACCGGTACGTTTAAGTTACTCTGTCTTTCTTAATGAAGAGGGGGGAAAAAGTATTTGTATTTGAATTTGTATTCGAGTAAAATTCAAAATAGGCGTAAAAATCCATTTTTTTGCGTTACACTATAATGTAAATTAGAAGTGTAAGTATTCTTTAATTATATCTTTTGGAGTTTAATTATATGGATATACTTAAAAAATAGTACTTGCACTATAATGTAAACACAATTAACGAATTGTCATGTAGGCAACCCGGAAGCGGACGACGAAAGCCGAGTATATGCTAAAAGTGTTTATTGCAAGGATCACACACATCAAATAACGTCAATAACCAGACTCGGGAAGCAAACGGAAACGCGGGCTAAATACTAAGGACTAATGACAACGATCAGGAACAGCCGGTGAACACAAGGAATCCGCACAGGGTTAACGAGGGGGCGTGGCACACGCGAGGAGCGGACGATCGGGGCGTGACGCGCATAACGAATACAAATACAAATACTTTTCCCCCCTTAACAAATACAAATACAGATACAAATACCGGCTTCTTTGCACACCCCTAATATATATATGTTTGAAATGGAATATATAGTGTTTAAAAATACACACACGACATACATCCCAGGCACTAGAAGAGGAACAGACGTACAATATATATCTCAATCACACACACACAGATCAGGTACACGCCAACGAGCACACATGTATATACATGCATTAATTCTTACATGTTTATGTTTATAAGTGAGCTTATTGTCCAGGCTGTGTTTATCACACCTTCCACATGGTGGCAGTGTCAGCACGGGTCTTCACTGCGCTTGTGGCATTCCATAAAGACCTGCTGTGACAGTGCCTGCTTGCCAGCTGAGAGGGAGCGATCACAGAGCATCTGGACGTGATCTGCTGATACGGCTAAATAAAACAAAATACCTGAGAGCCAAAGATTCACCTTCTAAGCACCGGCTCCGATATTATTAGCCTCATGTAAATTATATTTTACTATCTTACACTGTCATGTAATAATCTAGTAAAAATGACAGACTATTTGAACCTCATGGGAACCACTAATAAGACCTCTTATTAATCTTTAAGCCAAGTGGTACAATGTGCTTTACAGCGTAACAATTTCCATTATTAAAATTCATAATTCAGACATAATTCTATGTGTAAATGATGTCACAAATGAATCATTTAATGACTAGTTTTAATTTTTATTAGACAGATTTACTTTTGCTGCAGAGTTGTCCTGCTTTTCATACTCTGATGTTTTGGTGAATGTTTAAATGTAGCAATAAAATGAGAAGAGTACACACTGAAAACTCCTTTTGAAAGTGATCTTTAGTAGAATTCAGTTTAGTGCTGTGCTGTGAATCGGGTTTCTAGTTTAGAGGCTCTCTCTTCTCCCTGGTTCCTCTTTAATTCCTTGATCTTTGGCCAGAGAGTAAAAGCTCCACACAAAGCAGATTTCAACAGAGGACTCCAGATGTGGACGCCAGCAAAACGTTGTCTCAGCTGCACTTAGATAAGGCTGGTCGGCACTGATGAGAAAACATGGCCTTTGAGGGCCTCATGGGGGATGGGGGGGTGGGGGGTATCGTCCTGTCATTGCGGTCTGAGCCAAAGGACCAGACATTAACAGCACGCGAGGTAAACCACTCAGGATCTGGCAGTGATCTGATGTGGCTGGGCATGCACTTCTCCATTCTGCATAAACGCAAAGGGTATGACCAATAGGTTCTCCTGTTAGAGTTATGCAGAAAGCCAGCATGAAAACCTGAGGACCTTATAAACAGGCTTCTTCTATGGGTGCCTGGCCTCAGCCTTTGAGATAGGGTATATGTAACAGTTTTATTACCCTGCAAATAGTCTGCAATGTTTGCCTACTGCCCCAACATGATTGATGTTGGTAATTTTAGGTCTATAATATAGATTTCCCACAAAACTCCTTGCGTGAGAATCATGCCAGATATGTAACAATTGGCAACTTTGTAACTATTGGGGAGGTTCCCCCGGGGTACCCCCGCTGGCCTGGGAATGCCTTGGTATCCCCTTGGAGGAGTTGAAGGTGGTAGCAGTGGCAGGGGAGAGGGAGGTCTGGGCATCTCTGCACAGAATCCTCTTCCCACAACCTGGACCAGGGTGAGTGGCAGAAATGAATGGATGGATGGATGGATGGTTTACCAGGTGCTGACCAGTCCTAAGAAATGTAACCAGCATTACAATACTATAGGGTTAGGCTTAGGCTTAGGGTTAGGGTTAGGTTAGGGTTAGGGTTAGGGTTAGGGTTAGGTTAGGGTTAGGGTTAGGGTTATCCTTCAAAACGGTTATTATTTATTTCCTATATGTACCTTTAGCAATATTGGACATATTAGTAGTGAAAATGTGCTTCATTTAACCAGCACTTCCAAGATTTTTTGCGATTTTTTTGTGCGATTCCATCCCTTCTCTACTTGCCTGTTGCTGGGTATGAAGACTGTTTTTCATTTTAAGTTTAACTATCTCTATTGTTGGCCCACTCTGCTGCAGTTTATGTGTATGTTTTTTATGATGAAAATAATTAATGTAATTGTAAGCATAATAAAGTCCTCAGGCAGAAGGAATGCTAGGCGTGATTGACAGTCTTCCAGCCAATCAAAATTAAGCAAGTGCACTCTTCTGACCTTTCCCTGCCCCCAGTCTTTCCTTTATTCCTGCCCCCTCTTCTCCTCTGCTGCAGCTGACAGTGGGAGTGCTGTGTGCGGCCTGTGATTGGCCTTTCAGTGACCAGTAGGCTGGGGTTCCTGCACACGCCCAGCCGGGGGCATATGGACTTGATCAGGGATTGCTATGCGGTGATGTCACACACGCACAGACACACACACACACTCCAGTGTATAGACACACAGCTGGATGTGGTGATGGCTGAGAGACACACGTGTGAGCAAACCCGTCTGAGTTAACATGATTGGCGCTATGCCAAAGGCGCTAAAGTGAGCGCAGCAGCCGAGGAGGTGGGGAAAAAAAACATAAGTAACGCAGAACATCATTCAAATCAAACATGGCGGAATTTCTAGAAGCTAAATTGCCCAAGTGAGTTGAATGGCCTCAGTAAACATTGTAAGAAGTGAAACTTAACCAGTAACATAAAAGACCTTTATTGTCATTATGCTGTAGAACAACAATATTGTGTGGACATCTCTGCTTGTGCAGCAATTGTCAAAAACAATACGGACAATAGAAAAAGACTAATGTAAGATTGACAGTAACAATGAGAATTGTACAAACTTCTCCCTACAATACATTGATTCATGTCCTTTCCTGAAAGGCTTTAGTGTGTCCATGTAACTGGCCGGTATGGGCTGAGGGTGTGCTGATGCTTTTCCAGCTCTTGGCCACCAGGGCGGCCTGCGCTAAGGTGGCACTAAAATCAAACCGTGACCTACATAATCAAAGACGGATTAAGTTGCTTATTACCTATGCAAAAGCTGAAAATGTTATCAGGGATGTTTTCAAACCTACGCTGTCCCGACTTTAACTCAAGAAATTAAAAATACAATTAGGTCAGTTGCAGGAGAAGGCATACCGCAGAGGGGTCCACTGAGACCGGTTTTGGAAACTACTGGCTTAAATTGATAAACCAGCGATCAAAAATGTGGGTCGCCGAAGCCCAAACGGGGGCTGGTTTTAACCTCGGCGGTGAGCAGGGCTCGGTGTCCCTCCGTGCGCTTCTGAAGGTGGCCCACTTGAGGTGCAGTCACCCAAGATGCCCTTAGGTGTCGCAGTTTCTCCTTCGTAAGCTTTACTTTCAATGTCTCCGGTTTTCCACTCCCGTTTTTTCCCCTATTCCTTCGCTGTACTCCCTGCATCTTTACTGTGATATAGAATTCAGAAGGAAAAAAATCCAGCTGATCTCTTTCCGGCCTGCTGCGCTTGTATTTCCTTTCAAGGCGAACCGCATTCTCGTACACAGAACTGTGGGTCGGCAACGGCTGCTGGCGGAGAGGCGACACACGTTCGCAATAGGCGAAGGAGCATGTTTTATATTTTTAATAATATATAGGGATCCTAGGTAGACGGGAGGGACACCGTGCGCTTCGAAGTAGCGCCGGGCCAGGGGATCTCCTGCCGACGTCGCCGCGTTAGGAGCGGGGATTTTTGAGAATGCATCGGCTGGATGGAAGCCGCGGAGCACCGACGATTGCGCCGGGCTTCTGCATCGGCTTGCCTCCGCCTATCACCGCGGAATGAACGGCCGCCCGCGTCGTGTTGCCTCTGCGTTTCATGTTGCCGCCGTCCTACCTCCACATTCATCTGTCGCCTCAAAGAGGACCGCCTCTGCTCCTATAAACATCGCACACGTACGATCCGCTTATTTCTGGTGAACATGTATTGGGGGAAATCGCGCGTACAAATTGCCCTGCATTAACGATCTGGAAGATTTGGATTTTTTTTCTCCCCCCCCCTTTTCGCAGAGGTTGCAGAGACGTGCGTGTTGGGTGTGTTTATTCACGGTGTTTATTTGTATGCCTGCGGTTGGGCGCAACAGTAACGCAAGCGCACAAACTATTATCGTGCAACAGCAGTCAGAGGGATCGGAGCTTGGAAGGATGTTAATACTCAGGATGGAAAATACACCTTCGTTACTTTAAATCATCTGGCTCTCTGCCAGAATCATCTGGAAAGGATAACACGAAGATAAAATCCAAGGTTGGAAAAAATAATGTGATTGTTTTTTGGACTGGGAATATACATCCAATTAAATTATTATGTGACGGCTGTTTTTAAATGATTGCACAAACGAATGTAACTTAATGTTTGTTTTAAGAACAAAGTGAGACGAAGCAGATTTTCTGTTTTTAGGGTAAACGGCATATGGAGAAGGAAAATCACAACATTTATTTTCGTGTGTTGATGTATTTTATTGGTCAGCGCAGAGACTGGATATTTAGGTTATGCGTAGCTGGCTGTTTAGACACACTTCTTAAAAAACATTGACATTATTTTTCCTCCAACAAGCCGCGATCTCTGGACTTGTTCTGGTGGCACCCGGGCACCGTTATTGACGGAATCACTGAAGCGCACCGGGCCGGACGGCCGCCTGTATCCGCCGCCCCAATAGCTGACATGCAGATGTGAGGATGTGCGCTGCGAGGTTCGGGGGGAGCGTCAATGGCTGCGCCGACGAGCCTGCTGCCGGCACCGGGACCGGCCTGGAGCGGATCCTGCACAGCCTGGAAATTGGCACGGTGCTCACAGTCTTCTACCAGAAGAAATCGCAGCGACCCGAGAGGAGGACCTTCCAGATTAAGCAGGACACCAGGCAAATCATCTGGAGCCGGAACCCCGATAAGATCGAAGGCGAGAGTAAGTATTTCTGCGCGATCTGGTGACAGCCAAGACAAATATTGTGCTGTTCTCTTCGCGGCTGGGTGTCCCCAACTCCACCCGCCCTGACCATCGATACCGCCACCCTTTCCGGACTGTAGTAATCACCGTCTCAATACGGCCCCTTTTATAGCTTCCAGTGCGATTACGTGTGAGGTTGCGGAGCTCTAACTTCAACTTGGCAGTCAGCAAGTGGAAATAGAGTCTTCTATTTGATAAGACAAGGTGGCATAAAGTGTTTATCACGGCTGTGATTTTACGTACGTATCATATTCATATATAGGCCTTGCGGAAAACGTGACTTGTATATGGAAAAGAAACCCATTCGAAAGTTTGTACCATCTATTAGTCACTTAGTTGTAACATTTCATTTTAGGAAAGGAGCAATTATCCAGTTTAAATTAGATCTCACCAGATCACAGAGTTACATTTCAAAGCGCTGTTTGATGTATAAGACCGCGCCGTATGAGCGTAGAGGCGGGTTATGCGCATGTTGCTTAGCAAGCTTTTAAACAGGATTAGTCTCTGTTCTGTTTTTACAGCTGTGTCTTATATTGGTTCTATTTCTTTATCAGTTGTGTAAGAATTCAGTGTCTAAACTTACAGTAGCTCTTTAATTAACCACTACCTACTGGCATCCAATTGGAAACGCAGCAGTTAGTCAGCTGTTGGAACTCAAGCTCACCAGGAACAATGTGTCTGACCCCAGACCCACAAGCGAACTGACCCTGAGAATTAAGACATCCTTATACTCCCATGGTACCTGCCCCCGGGTCCACACTTTTGCCAGACATATTTTGATCCACACTCCTTTTTTTGCTGCAACTTACTAATTTGACGGAGTGATTGGCTGAAGAGTCCTCACACCTGGGTTTGAACAGCTAAACTAAAGGTTACCCCAAAACCCTGCATACACATTGGCCCTTTGTGGATAAGATTTCCCATCCTTGCTCTAGCCTCTTGTTCTATGGATCCTCTTGCACATGCATTGTGCTGAGTCATGTTTAGCTGAGAAGGGGTATTTTCTCCCTCTGGGCTTAAAGCTGTTATTTATTCAGTGTTTAGAATACCAGGCCTCTCTGAGGATTCCCAACCAGGATGTCCTGAATGCCACCTTATGCTGTTTCGCTTTTCGGCTGGATTGGTTATCCTAATTCCACTTCCTGTGGACAACTTGAGTTATGATTTTGCTGTCGGAACCTCTACCCCTCGAACAGAACCGAGAGACCCGGAGTTCAAACTAAATATCTGACTGCTCTAGGCTTTGAGGTGCGTTAGATGGCCTTGTCTTGGGCATGATGCCACCAGAAGGATAAGGTTTGACCAAACAGTGGCGTGTAGAAACGCGTTTGTTGATCAGAAGTAAGGAGAACGATCACCCTTTTGCTCCGGCATGTCTGAGGGACCTGCTAATGGGAAGTAGCTGGCCGTGGTACCTCCTGAGGAGGAGTGTAGCTGGAGCACTGCTGAGCTCTGTCAGTACTGCTGCCCCCCGGTTCAGAGTCACAGAGCCCGGCTGGTGGCCCATAGCCCCCCCCAAATCCCCCCCCGCCCAAGCCAGCGCCTCCTTCCAGCAGTCACCCGCACCCTCTGCTGCGTGTGACTGCAGGAGCGCCTGGTAAATCATTCAGTG
>JABFEA020000085.1:18392850-18412490 GCA_019775915.2 Cyphomyrus plagiostoma
ACACCTATTAATTAACATTTTGGTTCTCTTTTTTAATGCCCCCCCCCCCCCCCCGACAGGCTGCTTAGTGTGGATGTTTCCTTGAGTTAAATTGTTGCATTTTTGAAAGCTTTTTGTTAATCATCAAATTCTTGTTTTTCAAGGTTGCGTGCTCCCCCCCCCGCCCCCCTTTGTCCAAGGCTGACCTCCTATGCTTGCTTCCTGAAGTCCATGTAGGAAAATGAAAGGAGACAGAGGGATGGGGGCAGTTCTCAAAGGGGGGGTGTTAGGGGGGGTTTTGAGGCACAGAGACACAGCGTCCCTCTGTCCGTCTCTGTACCCCCTGCAGCATCACCGTCAAGGAGGTGAAGGTGCTGCTGCCCCAGATCAACTACCGCGTTCCCAACATGCGCTTCCTGAAGGACAAGCTGCAGGTGAGCCGATGGCGGTGCTCGCATGCCCCCTCCCCACCCCGCTGGCTGTCACACTGGTGTTAAAGCTGCACGTCCAAAATATGCCATAATTATTCAACTGTACACCATGAAGTACCTCAACACATTTTATAATAGAAACATGAGCATTAATTATGACAACAGAAGCCTATATATATATATATACTGTATATATGCATGAATAAAATTAGTTACTCTTTTTTCACTGCGATGGGTTGGCGCCCTGTCCTGCGTTATTCCAAACCTTGTGCATGTAGCTTCTAGGATAAGCTCTGGACCCCCGCAACCTTGCATAGGATGAGCAGGTACAGATGATGCATGAATGGATGGATAAATGGTCGTTTTATCCACCATATCTTCATATAGTGGGGTATTCTTCTGAAGGTTCTGTTGAACTTGGATCTGCAACCTTCGATTCCAAGGCTGTGATCCCAACCTGTAAACCTGGTTTCAGTTACAAAGTTTAGAGCCTGGAAAGGCGTCATACACCAACATGTAGCATGGTCATGGATTCCGGAAAGATCCCTGCTCTGTATTTCATGACTGGCACGGCGATGGCTGATTGGGTATGGGGTGATTCATGGAGGCAGCTGATTGGGCGTGGGGTGATTCATATTGGCGGTCAATTGGCCGTAGGGTGATTCACAATGACGAGTGAACGTGCTGCTATTTATACGGTGCTAGACAGCTGACACGTCACCTGCAAGTTGCTGTCAGCGAGAATGGCGTCCACTCGATGCGGTCGGTGAACAGGGCCCCAAGCAAAACTGGTGTGATTTCGCCTCACAGTTGTTCCTTTTAGTACCTGCACTGTGCTTTCATTCATAGTGGCGTGTGGAGGGCACATTTTGAAACTTTATTTATAGCAGGGTGTTTTTACAGGGAACCTGTCAGTACCTTAGCCTCTGGCCTGGTCACAAGCTGACTTCTTTAGTCAGAGTATTGGCTGGTAAATAGGTAACTAACTGATGCCTTGTGCACACGTGCACTGGTATTTTTTAAAACCGTGTCTTTCCTTCTCTGTTTAAAAAAAAATCTCCGTCCGCACGAATATTGTCTTCTAAAATATTTCCGTCCACAGGAAACTGCTAAATTGCGCTGTCAAGAGCATGCCAAACAACAGGCGGCGATATAACTCTAACCGTACGGCCATGTTAGCTAGTCAGAAGCCTAATTGCCAGTCCTGTCAATTTGAATACCATGGCACACATTCTGACGCCTGTGTTGATCAATGTAATGCGAGAGTGACTCAACTTTTATCTGTACACATGTAAGAAGTCCTGTTAGCAAGGTTAGCACAAGCACTATTTCGGCTAAGTCCGCCACTGCTCGCCTGGCATATTCAACTCCTCTAATATATACAGCAAACAGCGCACGCTCTGACGTTAAACAAAGTGGACAATGACGCACAATCTGACATTTCGAGCCAAAAACTCTGCTTTCACTCTGTATGTCAATGCTGAAAACAGAGTTTCTTAAAATCTTCACCCTGGATGGAGTTTTGCAAAAGCTCCGTTTTCAGTGACCTACAACGCCGTTTACGTGTGGACAAAAGCCCAAGACCTATAGAAAAAGGTACGTTTTAAATATACCCGTGTACGTGTGGACAAGGCATGGGCGTCTGGTGGAGGCAGGGATGTATTCAGGGGCGGGGCCACAAGGGCACTGATTGGCCCGTTCCCCTGTCAGTCACTGATTCAGACCAGATCATTTGCTAATAATAGAGATGGCCCCATTGTTTGAATTATGACCCCTCTTATACTACCCCCCACCTTAAGTGAAATCCCATAATCACCCCTAGGTTAGGGAGTGCTTGGAGTGAGAGGTCTGTGGTTTTGGAACATGACTGATGGATCGAGGGAGACTGGAGAGCCCCAGACAGGAGTCACGGGTGTGTTTTGCTTGGTAACTGTATCTGGTTTGCTGCTCTCCTGGGCCAGTATCATTGTGAGTTGTCAGCTGTGTGCTTTTCTCCTCAGATGTGTGGGTTGTTGCTCTGAGAGGAGGGTCCCAGTTTCCTGGTATGCATGGGGGGGGGGTGTTATTTACCGCATTGTGGGGACCAAATGTCCCCGCAATGTTACATCCTGTTACTTTTTAACTCACGGGGATATTTTTCAGGTCCCCACAATGTAAATTTCACATTTATAAAAATTCTGTGAATGCACAGAAGAAAACTAAAAGTCTTGTATTTTGTTTGGTTCTTTATGGTTAAGGTTAGGGCTGGGTAGGGGTCTGAGTTATCATAGTTAGCAGGTTATGCCCATAGAAATGAATGGAGAGTCTCCACAGTGATGGGAATATATGGATCGTGTTTGTGTGTGTGTGTCCCAGGAGGTGGAGGCCCGCTGCGAGCTCTCCTACCCCCACTTCGCCCAGCTGTACAGGACACTGATGTTCGACATTCAGAGGAGTGTGAGTCCAGCTCGGCGCACGCCCACAATGCAACACACACACGCACACATACCGCGCACTGAAGGTACTTTTCTTGGGTCTGTAGTGCTGCCCATGTGGCCCACCCCTTACAGTACGCCTCTTCTCTCCCCTCAGATCATGGAACAGCTGGAGCTGTCCTTCCCCCTGCGGTAAGGCCACCCCCTCACCCCACTGATCCCCCCCCCCCACCCCAATCCCCGCAGTTCCATCGCAGTTGTTCTGGTTTTCATTTTCACCATTCTCCTCTCCTCCTCCTCATCCCTGTCCCCCTCATCGCTTCTTTCCCTTGCCTCTGATCCCTATCTTTTCCACCTCTCATCCCTTTTCTCCTTCACTCACCCAGATCCCTGCTCGCTTTTGGCGCTTTGCTGCCCCCTGCTGGTACAAACTTTCTGCGCATAACATGCACCCACGTACTGCAGCTGGTTTGAGATTACTTTCATAAATATAATTTATACTGCCCTGCTATGTTACATGTCATGGTTATTAATGTCTTTGTTTGCACACATGTGTGTGTGTTTTTCCAAACAGAAATGTGGATCGACCCGAGCTGTGCCAGATCTCTCTTTATGACTTCCAGAAATTCCTACAGCTGGACCAGAAGGTACGAACAAGACAATATGAAATAAAATCAGCCCTAGTGGGACTGCAATTTTCTGTGACCCTACACCACTACTCCACCTGCTGCACAAAAAATGAATTGCACCGGATTCCATTAGCGCTTTGGTACTCCCATCCACTCAGTGTTGATCTCAGAGCTCAGGCGGGAACAAATGTCATTTAAGGTTTATCTGCTTTTAGCATTAGGTTGGGATGCACTGTATGTTTGTCAGCATATCAATATTGGCTGATATTTGTAAAAAAAAAAAAAAAAGCACTACTACAGCTAAAGATGCAACTGCTGAAGTAATGGAGATTGCACTGGGCAATCAGCCATTATCCGTAGCGAAGGACGAGGGATTTCAGTGCCTCATTTATCACTTAGAAAATGTCTCAAAGTGCCTGCCCACGTTTTATGACTAAATCTGGCCTTCAGATCAATCTGAAATGACTGCCACACCAGGCATGTGTTTTGATTTTTAAGAAATATCGGCTGATGCTCATGTTTTTTAACCAGTACATTATGCATCTCTAGTGATAGGTGTAATTTGTAGACAGCCCCTAAGGCCAGGGGGTGCTGGGATATTGTGAGCCCCATTGGCCTGGAAGCAACATATATTAATAACTGTTATACTGCTAGAATCCTGAGCCCTTTCAGTGGTGCTCATTGACTGAAAATTTAGTTCAAAATACACGTTTTACCATCCCGGTCACGGACGACCCCTAACTGAAAATGGATCTGGCAAAGAAAGATTCCAGTGAGCCGACTCTGGCTGTTCCACTTAGTGGGTTTCATCAATCACGTTGCAGGAAGCCTGGGCTGCAGACCTGAGCCGGGCCAGAGAGTTCCTGTCGGGGTACCTGAGGTGCGGGGCCCAGTTGGACCCCACGCTTCAACTGGATGAGGTGTGCCCCCCCCCCTCCCCCACATGCTCTGCACACAGGAGGACACCAGCACCCACATATACATGCAAACGCACTCTTCACGGTTACACTAATGACCTTTGTGCAGACACACACAGACGAGGTTACCTGCCATGTAAACACAAATGACCTTTTTACCAGCACATGCCCAGAAGATTAAATGACATAAACCTCACCCTCACCAGTGCTAGCCTCTCTGAGCCTCTCTGAGTCTCTCTCTCTTTTCCTCCAGTTCCTCACATTCCTCTTCTCCAAGGAGAACTCCATCTGCGATCCACACCCCCAGCCCGTCTCCTCTGAGGACATGAAAAGGCCCCTGTCCCAGTACTGGATCTCTTCCTCGCACAACACGTATGTGACACCTCCTTTCCTACAGGGGGCGATATTCCCCTGCCTGACCCACATGGGCATTCTATGATGAGCTCTGCTTACCGCTATGTTGCGTACAAAAAGGCTGTCAGAGCTGCATAAACGAAGTGTGGAAGGTCACGACTGCCGGAGGCCTGGCTTTCATTATGCTTTGCTATGACCCAGGAGTTAATCGGCAAGGGGGTAGGGTGTATTTATCAGGTCTTTCTCACACCTTGCGGTGTTTAAAATCCCATCCTAGGTACCTGACGGGTGATCAGTTCTCCAGTGAGTCATCTCTTGAGGCTTACGCCCGCTGTCTTCGCATGGGCTGTCGCTGCATCGAACGTAAGGAGAGCTGCTTCGGTCTCCCATCACTCTGTCTACCTCTCCCTCTCTGTCTCTCTCTTTTAGTATTGTGATGCTTTTTAAGATCCCTTCCACAGGTGTACAGACCGACCAATATATATTGATATTATATTTCTTCTATTTTCCCAACTAATTTCCATAGTAAACTCTCTCCTCCCATGACTGCGCTGAGACTGTACTGAAACTGTACTGACTGTACATGACTGAGAAATGGACAAAATGAACAGATAATATAGGTGTAGAATAATACTGTTTGTGCTGTACGTGTTATGTAATTTTTGAGTGGCTGTGGAATTCAGCTAGCCAGTCTTCCGCTACGTGTGACATTATTGCGCTTTTTCCCTCCATCCCTGTCCCTCTTTCTGCCCTCCCCATGCTCTGCGGTTGCCTTGCCCCGCACACGACTGTGTCCGTCGCACCAACCCCCTGCCTCTCCATGCTGCAGTGGATTGCTGGGACGGCCCCGACGACCTGCCCATCATCTACCATGGCCACACCCTCACCTCCAAGATCAAGTTCCTGGACGTGCTGCACACCATCAAAGAGCATGCATTCATCACGTCCGAGTGAGTGTGTGAACCCACCCTGTTGTCCCTAGCTGTTTCTGGTCCCCGCTCCCTCTCATGACCCACCACACTGCCTCTCCAACCTCAAATCATACCTGTATAGTTGTATAGGTCTATAGATACCCCCAACTCCTCTCCCAGGCCCATCTGGCTCTATCCCCTCCTTCCCATTTACTTCTATACATCCTCTCATCTTTTCCCAGGCATAAACCCCTCCCATCTTCTCTAGGTACTGCTTTAGCTCCACCCAAGATTCCCTAACTCCTCCCACAGGCCCATCTGGCTCCTGCTGCTAATTATATCGATATCCTCTCCCCTTTTCAAGCATAAATCCCTTCCATCTCCTCCAGGTATCTCTCTAGCCCTGCCTACACCCACTAACTCCTCCTATCCATGGTCATCATTGGTAATAGGTGCCTGTGACCCTCTCCCTCTTCCTCTTGGCAGTTACCCCGTGATCCTCTCCATTGAAGACCACTGTAGCGTGGTTCAGCAGAGGAACATGGCCACCCATTTTAAGAAGGTCTTTGGGGAGCTGCTGCTAACCAAGGCAGTGGATTCTTCTGCAGATGAGTTGCCCTCACCCTACCAGCTCAGGAGGAAGATCCTCATCAAGGTGAGGAGCTGTAAGGGGCCCCCGGAAACCGGCCAGAAGGAATGAGAACAGCAGCTGGCATCTTACATCTGTCTACCCATCCATCCATCCATCCATCCATCCATTCGTCTGCCCACATAAGCTGAGCATGTGTAAAATGTACAGAAATTATTAGGGGGAGGAGCCAGAATGCCATGTGGGAGGAGTTATATGTGGCTAGAGAGGTACATATATAGAGGAGTTGGGTGACGTTAATGCTTGAAGAAAGGGTGAGAGGATGTATAGAAATAATTCAGAAATTGTGGGATGGATGGACCACACGCGCCAGTCGGAGGTGGTAGAGGTCCCTGCAGACCAGCAGGAAGAACTACACAGGTATACAAATATGAGGAGGGGCAGTGTAGAGGGGCATGTAGCGTGTTCTAGGCGTGTGAGCTAAACCGCCATGTGCTCTGTCTCCTGTCAGCACAAGAAGCTGGCGGAGGGGACACTGTACGAGGAGGTGACGTCAGCCAGCTACTCCGAGAGCGACATCAGCAACTCGCTTTGCAATGGCATCCTGTACCTGGAGGATCCCATCGACCACGTAAGAGTTGGACTTGCCCTGTGGAGGGGAGGGGGGAGGGGGTCGCTGTTTACTACAGGAGGGGCATGAGATTGGCCAGCATTGACCACACCCCCTTGTTCAAGTAAGGACTTAATTAACCACTTAGCAAAACGAATTAGCAGTTAAGCTCAGCAGTGTCGCACAGGCTGAAATGTCTGTAGCAGGCTAATAGTGTGTTTCTGTGTGTGTGTGTGTGTGTGTGTGTGTGTGTGTTTAGACTTGGACCCCACACTACTTTGTTCTGACCAGCAATAAGATCTACTACTCAGAGGAGACATCCCGCTATCAGAGCGGCGAGGAAGAGGAGGAGCAGGACAACAAGGAGGTGAGTCTGGCGGGGAGGACCCGCCTTTGGCGTTGGGCCCTGGCTGGACTGAGACAGGCCACCCCATGGTGCTCCACGCCTTCATGTCACGCTCTGCTCCCATCCCTCATTTCCCTTCACCCCCCCCGACAGGAGTTTAACAACAACAAGCAGCACTGTGCGGAGCGCTGGTTCCATGGCAAACTGGGGGGGGGGCGCGATGGTCGGCAGGTGGCCGAGAAGCTGCTGCAGGACTACTGCGAGGGCGGGGGCAAGGATGGCACCTTCCTGGTGCGGGAGAGTGAGACCTTTGTGGGCGACTACACCCTCTCTTTCTGGTGGGTGCCGCTTACAGCCATCTCTCCTTTCCATCTTCTCCTCTCCTGTCTATCTCCTCTTTTATTCACTCCTTTTTTTCTTGCAAGTGTGAAGATCACGGTAAAAGCTGCTGTTTATCCCCCACCCCCAGGCGCTCAGGGCGCGTCCAGCACTGCCGCATCCACTCCCGGCAGGAGTCGGGCTCAACCCGGTTCTATCTGACGGACAACCTGGTGTTCGACAGCCTGTACCATCTGATCAGCCACTACCGGGATACACCGCTGCGTTGCAATGAGTTTGAGATGCGGCTGGGGAACCCTGTGCCCCAACCCAACGCCCACGAGAGCCGCGAGTGAGCAGGGAACACGTGGCAGTCAGGGGACAGGGGAGGTGAAAGGTCAAGGGTGGGCACAGTGAGGCCACAGGGGTCAGGGGAGGTGAAAGGTCAAGCGTGGCTGCAATAAGGCCACACTGACTGACTTCACAGTAATAACAAAGGTTCACTATTTTGAACTGTATCGTATATTTTTTTTAACATTATAATGCACATTACAGTAGCTTTTGGAGAGATGGGGATAGATGGGGGGCTGGGATGGCAGAACATCGTGACCTGACTACACGGCTGTCTTTTGTAGGTGGTTCCACTCCTGCCTGTCGCGGGTACAGGCTGAGCACATGCTGATGCGTGTGCCACGGGACGGCGCCTTCCTGGTGCGCAAACGCAGCGAGGCTAATTCCTATGCCATCTCCTTCAGGTGTGACTCATTCTCCTAATGATACCCTGTACTTCATTCCTCAATGTTAGCCTGTAGGTAATTACTTCCAGTGCGGAGCATTGTGGAGCGGAGCGTGAGCGAGGAGCAGAGCGGGTGGAATTTGGTCAGAGCGTGGAGCGGTTTTTTAATGAAGGCAGGAGCGGTCACTCTGTCTCTCTTCAATTTCGCTCCGATACCGCTCACACTATGATTCTGAGGCGTGCCCAAATCTACCCAGAATTCATCTGTACAATTATCAATACTGTTACACAAATTGGCCGAGATGGAATTCGCGAAGTATTTCACAAAGGAAACTGATGGATACTACAAGTGTAATATTCTTATCAGCATCATCAACAGAAAAAAATTGAGGAATTTAAAACGTGGATGCTTAGCCTGCATATTCTATAGGTTATTAAGCCCACTGATTGCTTTATTTTTAAGCCTATTTTGTGTGGAATGCCATTGCCAAACGTGTCCGTTGTTGCCTATATGTTGCTTAAAAATAAATATTTTCTGTTCTGATTGGCAGTGTTGCCGTTGCTCATATTTCTTTATGATATGAGGCCTCGGTTTAAGGTGACATTTGTTAGCCATGCAGATTATTTGTCCCTCTTTTAAATTGGAGTGAGCATGGAGCAATTTGACTGGAGCGCAAGGAAATTTTAGTGCAGCGAGGAGTGGTGTTGAGCGGAGCGGGCTTAGTGCGAATTAGAGAGGAGGAGCGGGCGGAGCCAACAGCCTCGTGAGCAAGGAGCGGAAGTTCTCACCGCTCCACTCCACTCACATGCTCTGTTCCAATGATATCCTGTACCCCATTCCTTAATGTTAGCCTGTAGCTAATTACTCCCATTCATAGACTGTGCCTCATTCCTCACTAATTTCTTTCAGTGGGGGGCTGTGTCTTTACTTGTGGGAGCTTTACTTATACAAAAATGATAACTAGATTGTAGGTGAGGTGGGTCCAAGCAACATCTGATTAGCTGGTCCTGCCTCCTCTAGTTGGTTAGTGTGTTCTGCCCTCAGAACATTTTTGTGTAAGTAAAACACCCTTGAGCTTATTATTCCTCAATGTCAGCTTATGGCTAATTACTCCCAGTGGTAGCCTGTATCGCCTTCTTCACTGTTTGCCTGTAGCTAATTCCTCATGTTATTAGCCTGCACCTCATTCCTCAGTGTTAGCTTATAGTTATTTACTCCGAACATGAGCTGTACCTCATTTCTCAGTGTTGGCCTATAGCTTGTTACTCCAAATAATGACCTGTACCTCATTCCTCAGTTTTAGCTTGTAGGTAATTTCGGCCAGTAATACTCATTCTTCAGAATGTCAACCTATAGTTAATTACTTCCTAAGATATTCTGTACCACTTTCCTCACTGTTATGGTGCGTTCCATTTGCCTTTGTATCCGAGTTTCGGTTGCCAAGATCACATCCACTAAAAAAGTTAGATTTTTTGTTTAGCCGGACAGCTTGTTGGATTTAAGGTACCTCAGTTTAAATGGACCTTATCGTCATTCACTTACAATCAGCACGAGCTACCTTAAATCCGACAAATAATCTGACTAATCATGAAATCCAATTCTAGTCGGTTAATTGTTAGCCATTGTTAGCAATATCAGTTGATTACACATTACGGCAGGGCAGGGCTTTATGTATAAAACTCCATAGGAACACGTCCACAGATAAGTTGGATGGTATAGTGTGTGTCGAACAATTTAATGAGCTACAAATGAGAAGTAGTGCTTAAACAGGATAAAACTACAACTTTCCCTTTGGTTGATAAAGGGCGCAGCCATCGTGGATTCTGAACTACTCCGAGATATTTCTCGGCTCTCCAAGAAACAGGAGCATGTATGTCGTCAATTCCGGCTTCGAAACTCAGAATCCGACCCAGAATCGACAAATCGAATGCACCATTAGCATATAGCTAATTTCTCTCAGTGCTATCCTGTAATTACTTGGTGTTATCCCAACACCCTATTCCTCGCTTCCAGGGCAGAGGGGAAGATCAAGCACTGCCGAATTCAGCAGGAGGGTCGTCTCTTCATGCTGGGCAGCTCAGCAGAGTTCGAGAGCCTGGTGGACCTCGTTAGCTACTATGAGAAGCACCCGCTGTACCGCAAGATGAGGCTACGCTACCCCATTAATGAGGACACACTGGACCGCATGGGCACCACGGTAACACCTCAGTGGGACCAATAGGACCAGACCCAGACCAAAGCATTCTGGGATGCTTGACATTGCTTCTCCCTCTGTTTGTCTCCAGGAGCTGGACTATGGGGCGCTTTATGAGGTCCGCACACCACACTTCTATGTGGAGGCGAACAAGATGCCCACCGCTAGGGTAGGTCAAAGGTTATGTGCGAGCCTGGTTGTTCAATAGCAAGCCTGGTCTAGAGACACTACAATTTAGACCTATAAGTTTTGTGAGGTGCATTCCGAAGCCCAGTATGAAAAAAGTACCTTGAATGTAAACCCACAAGTTCATTTTACCATCACATAGTTCCAGGGTCAGCCCAACCCTTTTCAGGGCCCTAAGCAAAATTTGAGTAACCAGGTTGTCATTTGCCATTCTGACAGTCTGAACAGATAAGGGGGCCTCCCGGTGGTCACTGGGCCATAAGCAACCGCCTGGTTCGCTTATGCCTTGGGCCGGCCCTATATACTTCCATTAAAATTCTGTTAATTACTTTATTTTCCAGAAAAAAAATGCTAGCTAATATAATGTTGTCATGGTTAGCAACTGATTGTGCTCCCCCCGGCACAGTGTACCGTCAAGGCACTATATGACTACCGGGCACAGAGGGAGGACGAGCTGTCCTTCCCCAAGCAGGCTCTCATCCTCAACGTGGATAAGCAGGAGGGAGGCTGGTAGGGGGCGCCGTCTACGATGGACAGCTGGACCTCAATGACTCAACGAAAACGTCCAGCTGAACCAACAGAAATCTGACATCAAATCTAATAAATGCTGTGGGTGGTTAAGGTTTACAGTCATGTGAAAAAGAGAGTACGGTTTCTACGGTTTTATGTATTAGGACATAAAAAAAAAATCATCTGGTTTTGAATTTAAATTAATCTAACCTCAGGTGTAAAACAACACACAAGAGACTCCACCGTCTCATTATTCATTTATTATTTAACAAAAATCATTATGTATTTAACAAAATGAAGCCAAAATGGAGAAGTCATGTGTGGGAAAACTAAGTACATCCCATGATTCAGTGACTTGTAGGACCACTTTTAGCAGGAGTACCCTGCAGTAATCACTTTCTGCATCACTTTATCAGTCTGTCACGTTGCTGTGTAGGAATTTTGGCCGCCTCTCCTTTACAGTGTTGCTTCAGTTCATTGAGTTTTGTGGGCATTCACTTATGCGCAGCTCTCTTAAGGTCCCGTCACAGCACTCTACTGGGGCTCCAGTCTGGACTTTGACTGGGCCATTGTGACACAGTGATTCTTTTCTTTTTCAGCCTTTCTGTTGTCGATTTGCTGGTGTGCTTCAGATCATTGTTCTATTGCATGGCCCAGTTTCAGCCAAGCTTTAGCTGTTGGACAGATGGGCCCACATTGGACTCTACAATACCTTGGTATACAGAGGAGTTTGTAGTTCAAACAATGACTGCAAGGTGTCCAGGTCATGTGGCTGCAAATCAAGCCCAAATCACCACCCCTCCACCACCATGCTTGACAGTTGGCATGAGGTGATTGTGCTGATATGCTATTAAAAAATCAAACATCTCCACTTTGGTCACGTCTGTCCAAAGGACAGTTCCAGAAGACTTGTGGATTGTTCAGATGCAACTCTTCATCTTTTTTCTCATTGTACTGTCATGAAATTTAACCTGCTAACTGAGGCCTGTAGAGTCTGGGATGTAGCTCTTCTGTGTTTTGCAATTTCTCCGAGCCTTGCACGGTCTGACCTGGGGTGAATTTGCTGGGACATCTTCTCCTGGGAAGAATGGCAGCTCTCTTGAGTGTTTTCCTCTTGTGAATGATTTTTCTCACTGGAGAACAGTGGACTTCAGATTGTTTGGAAATGGCCTTATGACCCATCCCAGATTGATGGGCAGCAACGATTGCTTCTCTAAGATCATCGCTGATGTCTTTCCTCCTTGGCATTGTAGTAACACACACCTGAATGTTCCAGATAAGCGAACTGCCAGAGCTTCTGCTTTTATATCACACTTGCTAATAATCAATGCATTAAGGGAATTTGATGGGCAGCACTTGTCTGCTACTCATTCTCTTAATTGCTATGGAAGCAGCGAAGTAGCACTTCATTTTTCACACATCGTTTCTGCATTTTGGTTTTATTTTTGCTAAATTAATAATGACACTGTAATATGTCATATGTTGTCGTTCGTCTGAGGTCGCATTTGCTTCATTTTAAGACCTGCTAAGGACCAGATGATTTGCTATGTCCTGACACGTAAAACCTTAGAATTGACAGAGTGTACATTCTTTTTCATGACTGTATTTGAAAGTCAGTAGCTACAGTGCCTAGGCAGCAGGTGGCATAGTGGTTAGAGGCGCCAGTTCAGACACAAAGACAGGATTAACAGCTATTTTAATAAATATCTTGTAAATACCAAAGAGCAAATCTGCAGTTGGTTTCTGAGGAAGACGTTAGCCGAGCAATGAAATATATCTCTACCTTCCATTTGCTTGTCTGCTTCTAGGTGGCGGGGTGACTATGGGGGCAGGAAGCAGCTGTGGTTCCCAGCCAACTACGTGGAAGAACTGCCCAGCTCTCCGCTGCGGGAGCCGGACGAGGCGGTGGGTCCCCAAGACGGGGGTGGAGTTAACTCAAATTACATGTTGTTCTTTTGGGAGAAGTTTAATGTCAGTTTTAGTCCTGAATGTATTAAACAATCTGGTGAGCTCACTAATTACTATTATTATATTTGTCCATACGTCAGTTTTCCTGTTTTGTTCTTTCCCACAGTCCTCTGAGAGCAGTCCCCTGGGCACCTTCCTCAAAGGCTTCATCGATGTGCCCACCTGCCAAGTGGGTGAGTTGAACTGGATCTGTTTGAGGGGGCTGTGGGGATTATTGGGGGCGGTCAGCATGTCCCTGTTGCTGAAATACCCAGACAGCACATTTTTTATGAGGATACCACTGATTTTAAACAGTCCTGAAAACAGAGTCTGCTTAACTATCAGGATTTCCTCCTTAAACCCAACCCTAAACCTAACCATAAACCTCAATCCTCAACCTCAACTCATCGCTGTGACTTTAGATTGAAACCCTCCTCCACCAAAGTCCTTGGCCTAAACTGAACCTCATTCTAAGCCGTGTTCTTAGCCCGTAATGCCAGGACTAACATAATGTGACTCAATGTCGCCCCCTAGTGGTACAGAAAGAAGGGAAGCATGCAAGACCCTTCGTGTTCACCCTGCACTCCCAGCAGATGTCCTCCCACCCAGTGCAGACCCTGGATGTGGCTGCTGACTCCCTGGAGGACCTCAATGCCTGGGGGGCTAAGATCCGTGAGGCGGCCCAAAGCGCGGATGCACGGGTCTGTGCCAGAATTGGACAAACGCTCATATGGGGGGTGGGGTCGACAGGTGACACATGGGAGGTGCTGATGCTATGCTGCTGCCATGGCAACAGATGCAGGAGGAGAAACAGATGGAGAGGCGGAAGAAGATAGCGCTGGAACTGTCGGAGCTCGTGGTGTACTGCCGACCCGTGCCCTTCAACGAAGAGAGTGAGGATCGCTGGCCTTCCTGTCCTTCCTCTCTCTTCCCTCATACCGTTCTTACAGTCTGGTCAGCCCTTCGGCCTCCAGCTCCCACAGGAAATGTCACGGTGTTATTAGCACAGAGCAGGGGTACACAGTTGACTGGAACACAATTTAATGCAGAATATTGAACTGGCAGCATTGGACCTTGGTCTTGTGTTGCAGATGGAATGTGGACATCTGAGAAAAATGATTGGCTACCCCTGCCTTTGGTAGATAGACAGGGAACTTTATGTTATTATACATGGATGGATGGATGGATGGGTGTGCTTTCCAATGTATGAAAGTAAGTAAAGGACTGCAGGTTTACATTACCGCATCACACATTTAGACAGTAAAAAGACATTAAGGCAGTAATAAACAATAAATAATGGAAATAAACAGTGACAATACAAAGACTATCAGGTTTTTTTTTTTGAGAATTCCCTTATAATGTTTAAAAGTAATACTCTCCATTCATCCATCCATCCATCCATCCACACATTTTCTATGCCCACTATTGTCTATAATATTGTTCAAGCTGTAATAGTAATCACCATTTTAGGCTTTTTAATGATGCGTTCAGGCTCATTAACTGCCCTTGTATGCCACCTGTTTGCTTGTGGCCCCGCCCCCACTGTCGGCAGAGATCGGGACGGACAGGGCCTGTTACCGGGACATGTCCTCCTTCCCGGAGACCAAGGCTGAGAAGTTTGCCACGCGAGGCCGCGGCAAGCGCTTCCTGCAGTACAACCGGCGGCAGCTGTCGCGCGTCTACCCCAAGGGGCAGCGCCTCGACTCCTCCAACTATGACCCCCTGCCCATGTGGCTGTGCGGCTGCCAGCTGGTGGCGCTCAACTTCCAGACCCCCGGTATGGCATATGTCTGTGTCTGTGCTCTGCTCCATTTATGCTCAATTTATGCAGAAAATATAAAAAGATACCCCCACATGCTGGTATTGCAGATACTGTCCCCAGAATGATCTGTCTTTAAGGTCAGGGTGTGCTCAGCAGAGCCACGCAGTCCTGTGCCAGCTGCTCAAATGGTAGGGGACTTTAAAATCATCAGGGCAGAAGGCCCCCCCCCCATTCCACCCCCCGTCCCTCAGCCCCACCACACGTTTCTGGTGCTCAGCCTGTCAAACTGACACACCTTGGCAAGATGCTTGTGAAGGAAGGAGGAGGGGGGCATCTTTTGCAGAGGGTAGCAGGAAACCCGCAGTTGCTAGACACTCCTGTAGGGGGTGCTGATACACCCGAATAAGACTTTAGCCACTTAAGAAGAGCTCCACCCTGCTGTCCTGTGTTTCTGCCCCAGACAAACCCATGCAGCTCAATCAGGCCCTGTTCACCCTTGGGGGGAGCAGCGGTTACGTCCCACAGCCTGACATCATGAGAGACGAGAACTTCGACCCCTTCGACAAGGACACTCTGCGCGTGGAGCCAATCACCATCCAGCTGCAGGTGGGTGGCAAAGTCTCGAGCCAATCACCATCTAGCTGCAGGTAAGTGCTGAGGGCTTCAGCCAATCACCATTCAGATTCAAGTAGGTGCCGAGGTCTCCAGCCAGTCACAACACCAAATGTTAGCTGATATATATTCTTGTACCTGTCTCTCTCTCTCTTTGTCACTGTCTGTGCCCCTCTGTCTAGGTACTCGGAGCCCGTCATCTCCCCAAGAACGGCCGCAGCATCGTCTGCCCGTTTGTGGAGGTGGAGGTGTGCGGGGCAGACTTTGACTGCAGCAAGAGCAAGACAGATGTTGTGGGTACGTTGTGGTACGTTAAGGGCACTCCCCTTAGTGGTCTGCCTGAACCAGAGAACCGGAGTGACTGCCTGATCTCTGCGGCTCTCTCTCTCCAGCTGATAATGGACTGAACCCCGTGTGGATGCAGAAACAGGTCGTGTTTGATATCCATAACCCCACCTTCTCCTTCCTGCGCTTCATGGTGTATGAGGAGGACATGTTCAGCGACCCGAACTTCCTGGCCCAGGCCGTCTTCCCTGTCCGAGCTCTCAAGACCGGTAGGCTCACCTGTGTGTGTTGCTAACACGTAGATGCGATTAGGCACTCAGTATTACTATCCGTGTGTGTCATTAACATGTAGATGCAAGTAGGCACTGAGTATTACTCTCCATGTGTGTCATTAATATGTAGATGCTAGTAGGCACTGAGTATTACTCTCCATGTGTGTCATTAACATGTAGATGCAAGTAGGCACTGAGTATTACTCTCTGTGTGTGTCATTAACATGTAGCTGCAAGTAGACAATAAGTATCACTCTGTATGTGTTATTGACATGCAAGTAGGCACTCAGTATTACTCTTTGTGTGCGTCATTAACACTTTGATACAAGTAGGAACTCAGTATTACTCTTTGTGTGTGTTATTAACACGTAGATGCGAGTAGGTATTCAGTATTACTCTGTGTGTGTGTGTGTTATTAACGAGTAGATGTGATTAGGCATTCAGTATTACTCTCTGTGTGCGTTATTAACACGTAGATGCGAGTAGGCTTTCAGTATTACTCTCTGTGCGTTATTAACATGTAGATGTTGGTAGGCATTCAGTATTACTTTCTGTGTGCGTTGTTTAACACTAAAATAGCTATAAACATATAGTAAACATTCATTTGTAAAGAGCTGTCATCATGTATTAATATAGTTTGACCTTTCTCTGCAATCATTTTTTTTAACATCTTCATGTGGGTCTGCTGCATCAAAAACATTCTGCTCCCTCAAGGGTTGGGGAGTTTGCAATATTCATTATCTACCACCCCCCCACCCCCCCCAAAAAAAAACATTCTTCTACATTTCTTCTAAATTTGTTTTTTGGAATGTTTGCTGTTTGATACGCTTATTGTAATGTTATTGCTTGTTAAATTATTGTATATTCTTGTAAATTAAAGTTTTTTTTCTTTATAAAGTTAAGATTTGGTATTCTAAAAACTTTTTTCTAAAAATAATCTGGGTAAACATATATGCGGGCCAACACAGTACTCTGTGTAAGTCTGTTGGCTCACTTAAACATGTGTAAAAAGATTGTTAAAAGACTTGTTAGTGTGCTAGCATGTTAGCTTGTAATTGTGTGAGTATCACAAACTTGCTGATGGGGCCACAGGTTACAGAAGTGTCCCTCTGAAGAACTGCTACAGTGAGGAGCTGGAGCTGGCCTCACTGTTGGTACACATCGAGATTGTCAATGCCAAGGTCAGCTACTCTTAACCCATGTTTAATCCATTCTGCCCTTAGCCCCTCCCACATGGGCTGCTCTGATTGGTCTGTTGTGTCCACAGGACGATGAGAACCTGTATTTGTCGATCCAGCGGTTACGGGAGCGCACCAATGAACTGTCCAATCAGGTGTCTATCCTGGAGAGGGCAGGGTCATCTGACCACAGCTACCAGCAGAGCTTGGATGAACTGCGTGCTGTACAGGACCAGCTGACTGAACTTATGGAGGCGCGCAACCACAGGTGTGAGGTGTGACACAATCATGCTTATACACACAGTTTACACTTGCCTCTCCCTGACTCTGTCTTCCCACAGGCTGACAGAGAATAAGAAAAGAGAGAAGATGAGGCAGCAGATGGGGATGAAACGTAGTTAAATCCTCCGGCCATCAGAGGGCAGCAGAAAAATATGGGTTGAAACTAGAGGGCAGGAGGTTTAACCATGCACATGATGGTGATGTCGCCCTCCATACCCCAGAGCTGACTTTGCCGTCTTGTGATGAAACATGAGAACTAAATGGAATTACAGTCTTCAGTTGCTAGGTAGAATTATTGATATGCTACAGGAAAATACTGGAAAAAAATACAGAAATACAGGACAATGTATGTCAAAGGCCAACGCAAGACCACACGGACCCACAGTCTTGAACTGTTCTTGGACATAATATGGTAACAAAAAAAAAACTATAACATTTTTTTAAAAACCATTGACGGTTGAAGAAGCAGGCAGAGAACATGGGTCGTTTACGATGCCCTGTGAGAAACTGGAATGAAAGCAAATGGTGAGAGAAGTGCATAGGGAACTAAGGAAAGTATGAATAGGTTTTGTGCCTTCAAACTATACAAATACACATCCACACGTCTGTGTTATCAGTCTACTGTGCAGGGCACAGTAGGCCTGCTACTCTGAGGAACTTCTCCACAACTCTGCACATTTAAATCTGCAGGCCGCTCTACAAACCAGAGGGAATGATGAGTAAAACCCTGACCCTTCTTTAGAAACAGGTAGTAAGTGGTACGTTATACCTATGTAGCTGTTTGGTTAGTATGATTAGGGTAAAACCACAGAGTGGGATTAACACACACATATACCTGCAACAGGAGCTCCCTGTCTCTGTCCGAGAGCAGGAGGAAGGTTACTTCATAAACTATAAATTTTTTTGAAAGGCATAATAATTGTAATGCAATAAATAACATAAGCATTTGTCTTGAAGAGTAGACCCCTGTGAAGGCCATGGTCCGCCATTTTGTCCGAGGCGCGTTTCAGGATTCAGCATTTATTCGAGAACCATGACTCATTTTCATGCTTGCCCTCACTTTGGCACAATTTGCACGTGCACGCCCGCTGTCAACATTGGCACTTTTTTCAAAATGCCCTGTTGTCTGTAATGTTATGTTCCCTCACTGCTGTTACGCCGTGTCCCTATGTTCTCGACGCGGCATTTTTTATTGGCACAAACACACACATTTCCCCACACAACCAGGGTAGCCGGAGCACCTGGGTGGTTATGGGTTTGAGTCCCGGCTTGGAAAGTCCTGTGGCTAATGGTCCACTTTAATACTGGACCAATATGCAGAATATCACCGGCCATGCACATGTGTGAGTGGCTCTGGAGGAAGGACCCGCAGCCTGGCCATGCCAGTCTGATGAGTGGAACACAGAGACTTTGCTTAGCAAGAGTGAACAGCAGAGCCCAGAGTCTGTGATCACACGGTGTATTCACCTGCCTCTCCCAATCTGAAGCAGCAGAACCTACATCGGATTACCCATGTCAGGGAAACGCTCCTTATATTGTTAGGGCAACAGATGGCACACTGGTTAAGGGACCCAGTTCTACCTTCGAGTCTTCAGAAGGTTCCTGGTGTTTTACCTTTGAGAGAGGCGTTTAACCTCGATTTGTTACCAGAAGGTAAGCAATGCCAGCTACTTTTGATGGCATCTGCTGAGCAACTATATAATAATAATAATAATAATAATAATAATAATAATAATAATAATATAGTGATGATTAGCAAAGCAAGTCCTCATAAAGTCATCATCTCATCCTGGGAGGATCAAACTGGATTAGCAGCTCAGAGCCCACCAGCTTCCTGGGGGGAGGGGGTCGGGGGCAACACAGGCTCTCAAATGTAGCCCCTACCCACCTGCTGGAGTGGGCGGGGTTGCTGTACCTTGGCCAGAGTTTGGAATTTGGTGTTTTTTAAATGGTATCAGTTCATCCTCTCTGTGCCATTAATTGGGTTAAGTAAACATATATACACACACACAAACACACTTAGAAGGGCTATGACAAAAAAAGAAAAGAACACTTTACCTCATTATGCCTGGTTATTCTGAATGTGCTAGAATGTTCGCTTACACCTCGGGGGGGGGGGGGGGGGGGGGGGGGGGGGGGGGGGGGGGGGGGGGGGGGGGGGGGGGGGGGGGGGGGGG
>JABFEA020000085.1:18563922-18578161 GCA_019775915.2 Cyphomyrus plagiostoma
TGTACCCACCTGTCGCCCCCCCCCGCCCCCATCACGACTTAGAGTGCCGGCGATCGACCCCCGAGGCTGCCTGGCCACCAGGCATTCTGGGGTACAGTATGGAGCTTCCAGTCTCTCAGGAGGGGAACATGGAAGGCATGATTCCTGAGGCCCTTTTCTGGGGAAGCGTACAGCCATTTCACACAGGAATTTTGGATTTTACTGAAGATTCAAGATTCTTTAATTGTCACATACATAGTTATACAAAGTACAACATGTAGTGGAATGAGTCCCGAACTGCTGTTTTGTAGACTGTGCAAGTAAAAAATCCAATTATGCTAAAGTTAACGTGCAAAAAGCTAAAAATGCAAGCAGAGAAGTATGTTCAAAATGATAAAGAAGTGAGCAGTGCAGCAGTGCGGATTCGATGAGGGGTACGAGAGCACAATGTACATCAGGGTGTGAGGTGCAATGGCATGTCCAGGTTCAGAAACCTTTTGGCCTTGGGGTAGAAACTCCTACTAAGCCTCTCAGTCCTGGCCATGATGTTCCTGAGTCTCTTTCCTGATTTCAGAAGCTGAAACAGGCTGTTGTTGGGGTGGGATGTGTCCTTTACGATTCTGAGGGCCCTGTTCCTACATCTCTTGATGTAAATGTCCTGAAGAGATGGAAGGGCAGACCTGCAGCAGCTTTCTGCAGTACGGATCACCAACTGGAGGGCTCTCTAAGCACAATTTAGAGAAGAATCACCGTGATTGGTTAGAACTTGCTCGGTGTGTGTGTATACATGACCTCATTGGTCAGAGCTTGCTTTCTGTATGTGTCTGAGTTCAGTGATTGGCCAGAATTTCTCGGCAATTGTGTCCCTCGGCTCAGTGATTGGTCAGTGTTTGCTTGTTGTGTGTGTCTGAGGTCAGTCAATGGTCAAAATTTGCTTGGTGTGCGTGTGTGTACCTCACCTCCGTGACTGGTCAGAGCTTGCTCGCCTGTGTATCTCACAACCCATTATCCAGTTTACAAACACAGATGTGCACGAACACACCAGAGACACGCAAAGATGCAAACACACAAAAACATGCGTCTCATTGCCAGCCGAAACCGTCAGATTGCGATCCCCAGAGGCCAGAAGGCAGACACGCCATCGAGACGTCGCCTTCACTGCATACAGTCCATGTAGCGGACAGCAGATCTGCTGATCAATACAGAGTGTCAGGGGGCCACCGTGCCTGCACGCCTCCTGTCACACCTGTCACATGTCCCAAGTCTCTGCCAAAACTGCTGCAAAAGTGATGAGGCATCAATATAACTATGAATGTGACTCGTCAAAGACATAGAGGGACGGTATTGCATGGTAAAGGCTTCCCTCCTTGTTAATGAAGTTAATATATAATTATGGGGGAGTCAACGAGAAGCGGAGGGAAGGGGGGATGGGGGGAGGGGCGGCCAGCCAGGCCTGGATTGAGTCTAATCATTTTTATAGAGCTTGGATCGATGACATCGCTGGGGGAATATTCTGGAAACGTTTGCTTGTATTAGTAAATGAACACACTCACAGATCCACCGGCATCAGCACCGACAGAGGCCAGCTGCGCAGACTGATGTGTGTGGGCCTGCCTCTGTGTCCTGATCACAGGTGGTTTGCACCAGTATGAGGCCTCAGTGTAAATGTGCGAGGCCTGTTTGGTCCAACAGCACCGAGGTCACTGACGTCTGCCAGACTAGCTCTGATTGGACGGCACTGATCAGACGGCCGGGGAAGTTGGTGGCGCAGAAGGCAGTGCTGTCATTCGGCAACCAGAGGGTTGCCGGTTTGAGCCCTGCTTACTCTTGACCCCATCAAAGTGTCCTTGAGCAAGACACTGAACCCCAAATTGCTCCCGTGTGTGCAGGTTGGCACCTTGCATGGCAGCCTCCGCCACCGGTGTGTGATTGGATGGGTGAATGTGAGGCATAAGTTGTAAAGCGCTTTGTAGAAAAGCACTATATAAATGCAGTCCGTTTACCATTTACAAAGTTCATGCCATTCACAGAGTGTTTACGGTCCATCTAGACACAGTGCCGGGACTGTGCGTGTGTGCAGTTTGCACACCAGCCATCGAGGCTTGCAGTTATAGTGCTGAATGCAGTTTTATTCAAGTTGAGCCTAAACACAGTGAAATCCTGTCTGGATTAGAGGGTCTGCTGCCTGAATGAATGCTAATGCGAGTGGTCATGTTCATGGCTAATCCCAGACACAAACTGCAAGTCTGTTAGAACCATGGGGTAGACTTGGCCTTTCACCCTTGAACTGTGTTGGATGTAAGGCCTGTTGCCCCCTACAGGTCACTTTTAGTAACATGTGTAAATGCCTGTTTAGACCGATGGCTGGACAGTGCCTCGGTGAGACAGTTATTCTAACCGATCATCCGTGTAATGGGATCTGTGTTTGAAATGAGGAGAGACAATGAAGTCTCTTACTAGCAGAATAGCCTTAGGGATATCACCATCTGCCCCCACCCTCCCTAAAAACCCACCCCTGCACGGACAGAAAAATCCAGCTCAATGCCAATGAACACACACATTAACTATGAGGATCGTGCACTTCATTTGGACACCGTGTTCGCCGTTCAGAGATTAAAACACCCCCACATATACGCGCACACTCTCCAGACACAGAGCTCTGTAGTTCGCTCACGACCCCCCCGGGGAAGCTAGATTCTTAGCAACCAATTCAATTACGGGCGAGATGATTCGCACCTTCTCGTCAGGCCCCCCAGGGCAATTATACCCAAACAGCCGGGACCTGATCTCACTGCACCTAATCAGGGGGTGTCCGGCTGGGGAAATGGCAATTATTTTGGTATTTACATGCCACTCTCTAAATCCCCCAGACTCTAATGTCTCTCAGATTGAAGCTTTCTGCTGCTAACCTGTGACCCACAGACACATACACCCACAGACACACACACCCACAGACAAACACACCCACAGACACACACACCCGCAGACAAACACACCCACAGACAAACACACCCTCAGACAAACACACCCACAGACACACACACCCACAGACAAACACACCCACAGACACACACACCCACAGACAAACACACCCGCAGACACACACACGCACAAACACACCCACAGACACACACACCCACAGACATACATATATTCACAGACATACATATATTCAGACACACACCCACAGACACACACAAATTCAGACACACACAGCCACAGACAAACACACCCACAGACACACACACCCACAGACACACACATATTCAGACACACACACCCACAGACACACACATATTCAGACAAACACACCCACAGACATACACATATTCAGACACACACACGCACAGACACACACATATTCAGACACACACACACCTACAGACAAACACACCCACAGACACACACATATTCAGACACACACACACAAACATACACATATTCAGACACACACACCCACAGACACACACACCCACAGATACACACACCCATAGACAAATACACCCACAGACACACACATATTCAGACACACACACGCACAGACAAACACATATTCAGACACACACACCTACAGACAAACACACCCACAGACACACACATATTCAGACACACACACACCCACAGACACACACATATTCAGACAAACACACCCACAGACATACACATATTCAGACACACACACCCATATACACACATAGTCAGACACACACACCCACAAACATACACATATTCAGACACACACACCCACAGACACACACATGCTCAGGGTTTAAATACAGAGAGACCCCTGCAGAGTCCAGCTCCGCTTCCTCACGTCCAAATGCCACCTTGCCAGAGTGCAGCTCTGGCATTAACCTTTTTTTAATAATGTCCCAAAATTTAGTGAAAGATTCAAAGTGAATGTTGTATAAAAGGTCAGTTTTGCACTAAATACCATGTTTTTTCATCATCTTTAACATTAATTTTCATTAGTCGCTCTGATTTCTCAAGTAGATGTGATTTCTGTCTAGTGTTTTTATATTTCGACTTATTTTGCTTACAGTACTGTTGCCAAAATTTCCCTGACAACCTTATAAGGTTGGATACATGAATAATGACACGATATGTACAATAATGAAATAAAATTAAATAAGTTTTTGCTCCCATGTTTAACTTTATATAGTGGTGCTGTGCAGTAGCTAGTGCTGCTGCCCCACAGCAAGGATTTCCTCAGTTTGATCCCAGGTCCTTTCACATGCTCTCCCTGTGTCTATGTGGAGTTCACATGCTCTCCCTGTGTCTATGTGGAGTTCACATGCTCTCCCTGTGTATGTGTGGGTTTTTGTCGGGGTCACTGGTTTCCTCCCACAGTCCAAAAGTGGACAGGATAGGTTGATTGGTGAATCCAAATTGGCCCTGCAGTGTGTTGGCAACTGCCCAAGGTTGATTCCCAGGATAGGCTCTGGTCCCGATTATACCCCAAGTGGTTTCAGAAGATGGATGTTTAACTTTATTTTGTATCACTTGTATGACGTGTTAACATGACATGGTGACAGAAGAACATACTGCATCTTTATGACTATGATAATAAATACATATTATAACTAAATAAGGTAATGTACAGAGCAGCTTATTCAGTACCACCCCCACCCCTGCTCACTCTATACCTGGCAGGGAACCTCTTCCTCTCTGATTGTGTTTTAACCCCTGCACTTGATAATTGTACACAGACCTGCAAAAGTCCTCAGGTGCACAGGGAGTCATGTGACCCGTCACCTTGATTGACAGCTTGGGGAGGGCGGCTTCCCTTGGACCGTAGAGCTCGGAAGCTAACCAGAGCTATTTGTGCACAAATATTCATCTCTGCAGAATAAGTAAATAAAATGCAAGCTTCTCAGGGAGCTGGGAAAAAAATATTAGCATATTCCATGCTAATAAATATTGTTTTATTGCTGCCTGGTTGGATTGCCGAGACAGAAAAGCCATTATCCGATGGGATGCTAATCGCCCCTGAGCAGGAGAGAGCGGAAGATAACGGGTCAGGCGGGACCATCGAGGAGAGCGAGACATAATTGGTGATGTGGCAGCATCTCAAGGAAGGGGGCCACCCACCCCCCAGAGTCCCCATAGTCCTACACTGGCTCAAAGTACGTTAGTTATGTTTCGGGCATGTGTGGGTTTGGTATGCGGTTTGTGTGGGGTATATAATATAACATTTACATTTTCTTCATTTAGCAGAACCTTCATTTTTCCCTGAAGTAACATGATTTTTTTTCTTTTTTTTCACAAGACAGGGTCAGACTCTCCCTGGAGCATTTGGCGGTTAAGGATCCTTCTCAAGGGCCCAATGGGGCCCAATGGTGACATCACTCTGCTGACCCTGGGATTTAAACCTGCGACCCTCTGATCACAGACAGGCCATACGAACCCTCTGAGCCACACAGCGCCCTCAATGGGCAATAGAGGGGGTAATAATGTGTTTGAGGTTTATTCAGTGCGGCTGTGTAGTGCATGTGTGCAAGGTGGCCATGCTGATGCCTTTTACAGGACATGCAAACGATTTTGAAAACGATTTTGTTCGAGGGTTCTGCACCAATGTCATGTCACGGGCCTCAGCAGACATGAATATGGCCGTTTGGAAATGGGGGGGATGTTTTGCTCAAGTTAGATGAAATATGAGGCAAGGGGAGTGTGGATTTGTGCCGGTTGGGGGGGGAGGGGGGGGGCGGCTGGGAAAAGGGTGCAGCACTCCCAAACTTTGTGGTCAGCAACACTCACAGGCGTCATAAATCAGATTTCCCAGAATCCCCCGCGGAGGCGCCCCAGCGCGGACACGCTCAGCTGGGCGTGGCCCATTGATTGGCGTCGCTGCTGCGGGGCTGAGTGTGGTGGATTTTAGGGGGGCTCAGGGGGGTGATGGGATGGGGGTCTGCTAGCAGTCACTCGTAAAGAAATCCGCCTCAGCACCTGCAGACCAAAAGCGGGTGGGGGTGACGGGGGCAATGTGCAGACTCTTGGGTAATTTCCTCAGGTCAGCAGTCTGGAGCCCCTTCCTCCTGAGCACGCTGTGGTGCTGGTAGCAGTGGGACACCAAAAAATCAAGCGTTATCAACTCCTCTGTTCAGTTTTGCCCCCTTCCATCAGATTTCACCATTTACCACCTATGGAAGATGACAGTCTCCCATCTTCAGCCCTGAGATGCCCCCCACCAGCCTGACAATACACTCTGAGAATGAAGGAAGGAGTTATGATTATAACCAAAAAGCTTTCATTCACACAGACACGTTGCGCAATTTTATTCCCTTTGCCATGTTTATAGATGCACATAAATAGCGCCGGGGTGGGGTGGGATTAGGACGATTCTTAGGGCCCCTGCGTGACATGACTGGTTTGGTCAATCAACCAATCACATACGCTTTCATGGGGTCCAACAGGCCTGGTGCCTGGTGCAACTTATAGCTCTAGAAATCACACCAAGGCCCTGGATGAAGTCCGATCGCCTACCTTTGAGGTCTGGAGACTGAAGAATGACTTTCTTTCTTTCTGAGGATCCTGCCTGTTCCCAGAATATCCTTGAACAGATCTGTCTTTTAAGAAAACGTTAGTTGTCCCAGAGCAGCTGGCCCCAATTGGCTCTGATTGATCCAGTCATGGTGTCCTGTGTGATGACCACCCCCCCCCCCATAATCCCTCCCTTAGGTATCATTGACTTCTGCTGATATGTGAAAACTCAAACTTAATAAAGTTATTCATTGCACATTCAGCTCCATGCCAAACTTCTATAACAATTTGCAAAATCTTTCCCCACTGATCAGGTGTCTCTCTGTTTCAGTCTTAATATCATGTCTTAAGATGTCTTATCTTTCTCTCGTAATATATATTTTATTAATTGCTTATTTCCCACTTGCACTATGACCAAGTGTGGCTACATTTCAGCTCAGCATATGACTCCACACATCGGATGCTGACGATAAAATCATTTGCCTTTGACTCAAAAACAGAATCGTAAGTTAAGAGAAAAGTTCCTGTTATACTGCCTGGGTTGAGAAGGCGGGGGGTGTGCATGCTTGGGAAGGGTATAATGTCTCTCTTTTATAAATTTTATTAAGAGGGGAGTCACATTCCCGCTACCCAGCCGCTCCTCCAATCCTGAGGTTAGCCGCTTCGACTGGCCGTGTAAATTACTAGCTTAGTCAGGGAGATTCTACGCTGTGAGAGGTTTTCCTCTGTATGGAGCGTAATAAACGCTATCTATGTAAATGGGGACGGCATAAGCCCCTCGCGCTGGATTATCCCTCCCTGGATGGCGGAGTGCTGGAGAGGTCGGGTCTGGCCAGAGAGGACTGTGGGAAGGGATGGGCAACTTTATCACAGCCGGCCAGAAGCTTGTGGAACCCTGACGTCACATCGATCATACCGACCTGCCGACCGGCCATTATCCACCCATTATCTGTCTGTCCACTCACTGTTTCCTGATCTGACAACAGGTGAGCTCCATGGAGGAAGAGTGAGGTTTGTTATAGAAGCAGAAGCATTAGACTCCAGATCAGAATCATCTGATGGATCCTATGAGATCCGAACCAGGACTCGGAACAATGGACAGGGCACGGGGCATTTTAAGTCGCTTTAGGGTTCATCACCATCTGGCCAGAGGTGAACAGTCATCACCAAACAGTTTCTTAAAAAATCCTAGTCTGCAAATGAGATTCCTTAGATATTACTTAATAACATCAATGAACAGCTCTCAATAGTCTAGCCTGTGGACAACAATATTCTGGATACATAAATGCCTGGAGTTAAGAAATGATAACACTCCTGACTCAATTTCTTACTAAAGAAATGAAAAACCATATCTCACATTCATATATGTAGTGATTTGCCTGAAGTTTTTGCCCAAAATGTTCAGTCTATGAATTCATTTATATGTCACTGATTCTGTCTTACCTTCTACACCACAATGCTATTCACTTCACAGTCATTGTCTCCGGTCTATACCTCGCCAGTGTATCATTATTTTATGGGGTGCTGCTTGATATTCCCTATCTGATCCATTAATGTCATCTACTTTCCTACCATAAGCTACATGCTGCTTTGCCACGTACCTGTTCTGTGCTGTTTAGCATCAACAGAGGTCTGGTTGGACCCAAACCTGCATTACTGTCCCGGCTGATACCTGATTGGTGGATATTACCATCATTTTGCCTGATATTGCTCCCATATTAAAATGAATATGCACTGATGCCCCTCAGTCAAAAGGTCAGCCTTTGATAAGGTGAGCCTTCTGTGCACCACAAGGAGTTTTACAGTGCATGGAGATGAACGGTTCTCCTACTACAATACACTCATGCTGATAAATGTCATGGATTTGCTGCAGGTACAGGCCTAGCCCACCGATCACAGACTGGAGCCTCCCCGATTTGCAGGCGCCGGGACCTCCAGCTCCTGGATTGATCCGTCCTACAGGGCTGTTCGCTCACCCCAATCAATCAAGGGCACGACAGGTCCCGATCCATAGCGTCTAGCCCCTCCATGGTCCCGGCCCAGGGAGTCGGGGGTCCAGACGATGCTGGGGACCGGACCGCCAGCTGCAGTGCTATGGGTCGATGGCCCGGCTCCCTTGCTTTGTGAAAGCGAAGCAGCCTTTTGGATCAGGAGCACGGAGGTCACCTCCAGCGAAGACCCTATCCTTGAGGTGCCCAAGACAGATTCACGACTAGGCTACAGGCAGAGGCGGTCAGCCCATTAAGCAACATCAGTGGCCACTTTAGGCACCTTCTTCTGAGGAGGCGCTGACTTAGCCAGCGAATTTCACTTTGTTTCAGACAGGGGGCGCCAGAGGTGGAGCCTTCTATGAGTGCCACATGGGCTTCCATTGGTCCTGGCTATAGGTCAGGATGCCTCAATCTGGAACATACTAACCCTAATAGCCCAAAAATCATCTGTCCATTGTTCACCCTGTACGCTATCCAGTATGGTTTCCGGAATACTATCCCCTCCCCTGGCTTGGCCGTCCAAGGAGCAAGGAAGCGGGGAGCGGATGGGCCAGAGCGTACGATTATTGCCGCGTAGGCAGTTCAGCTCCCCCCAATCTCACCCATTAGCGATGATAACCAGCAATAGCGTCTGCGGCCCTAATGACGGCGCAGAGCGGCACCAGTTAAAGAAGCGGGGCTATTTGGCACAAATGGAGCATTTTAGATTTGGCGCATTATCAACCTCGTTAATCTCCCCGTCGGAAAGCGTTTCATTTCTGGCCCATAGTGGAGAGCGAGCGGTTATTGCAGGCGTGAGCGGCAGCGCGTGCGAGGCGTGTAAAGAGGGGAGTGGTTAATGAATAAGTTAACCCCCACCCTGAAAAAGAGAACAGTGGATGTGAGGCTGGAATGGCTGGAGAACAATTATCAAGAACCATCTATATTAGGTGCCCATCAGCAGTGCTGCCTGATAATCAATCAGCCAATCAGATAACACTGGTCTACAGTCAAAATGCTTCTTAAATAAATTTACCCAGATTGTGTTAACTCTGGGTTGCTAATAACGATACCTAATAATGTTGATTGGCTATAATTTTTAAGATATGGTACTGGATCAGTAAGTCTCGTTATTAAATACGGGCCGATGTTTCAGAGTAACCGAAGATGCCCCATTTACGCGTGAAAAATGCTGATCGGTTTTGCTATATTTACGGGGAAGTTACCTTCAAATCACAGAAACGCAGTACAACTGCTGAGGTAAAGAAAGCATATCATCTTTACTTCGGGTGCAAAGTTGGAGACCAAGACAAGAGCTGGGATCCACACTTAAGTAATACATGATAGATGGCATTTGCTTTCTGAATCATATCAGATGTTAATAAAAAGCCGAATTAAAAAAAAAAATTAAAGGGTCTGTGTTTAAATAAATATGAGCCACTATACGATATACGTATAGTGTATTTCACAATGTGTATGATTGCATAACTGAAAAGATTAAATATCTTTTGAACGGTAGCCAATCAGCCTGTTTTATTGTCATGTTTGAAATCAGCACACCAAAATGCATCAGAATAGGCATATTTTATTCCCGAAACAAACAACTTCAAAAATTTGTCGACCAATGTAATCAGTCACTTATCACTGGACCCATGTTGTTAAAGAGAGACAGGAGGGGGTAGCCCATGTCATGTTACCATTTAATCATATGCTATTGGTCAAAAGTATCCCCGCCCCCTGAGGATGAGCTACAGCATCATTGTTGTAAGCTATATTTGAATAAGGGAAACTCCCCCATCCCCTGTGTTCTTCTTGATATTACTTTTGGGGGTATTCATTAAATATGTGTCACATCTATTGCCCTGTATTGCTTTGAACTAAAGGTGGCACTCTTCTAAACATTGTGGCTTTAACCTGCGATTTTCCTGTCACTAACACCAGACAGTGAGCTGGAACAGTGAACATTACTAGGCAAAATAGGCAGATCCTTAATCTCTTGTAAGTGTAATGATGCTTATTGGTTGATTAACTGGTTCTTACAGGTGAAAGTAGACTTCATGTCTGCTGGGTCTGATTAGCGGGAGAAGACAGGAGCTTCACATCTCGGTCTCCTTGCTAATGCCGACTCCGCTGCTTTACACTTCCTTAGATTGAAGCCGGCAGTAAATCTCAGTGCAGTTTGGTATCGCTGGCCAAAGTAGATAGTAAACTCAAGCATTATTGGCTCCCGTGGGAGAATTCCATCAGCAAACTCAAAGGATTTTCAGCCTCAGAAATGTAAGCATGGATAGCGAACAAAACTCAGGAGCATTAAATGTTGAAATATATATCGATTTAGCCCTTGTGCCCACCCACTTTCTGCTGCACACAATGGGGTCTTTCCTAAGCATCTCCCAAAGAGTAAAACATTCATAGGCCAATCAGTAACAGGCAGCTGCTTTGCCCAGGCTAAGAATTCAAATGGCAGCTCTATAGGGGCATATACAGGGGTGGAGCCATAGGGTCTGTGACCCCAGCTGAAAGCTGATTGGCCCTCAGAATGCCCCCGCCCCCCGTGATTCACTGATTCAAAACATATCATTGGTTAATGATAAGGTTGTGCCCTCTTTATACCCTCAACTTAAAAATTCCTGGAATCACCTCTGCAGCTTGGTGAAGAATATGTGGGTCCGGTATTGGGCTGGGTCACTGGATTGAATGATGTTTATAACAGTGCTGTTTCACAGTTAAAGACAGTAACTATGTCTCTGTCTCATGCCTCTGATCTGACTCTGTCCCATGCCTCTGATCTGACTCTGTCCCATGCCTCTGATCTGACTCTGTCGCATGCCTCTGATCTGACTCTGTCCCATGCCTCTGATCTGACTCTGTCCCATGCCATGCTCTCATTTTCTTCTGCTTCTCTTGCTCCTTCAGCCTGTCTGCTTTGACATGTTCAAAAATGAGAGAGAATGAGAGGGGGGGAGAGAGAAAAAGAGAGGGGGGGGGGCGGATGGCAGAGAGCTAGCAAGTGAGGGTTATTTATACCGGCCCCGGTTGGTTCTGATTGATCCAGTCATGGTGTCCCGTGTGATGACCCCCCTCCATTAGATATCACTGGCTTCTGCTTAGCAAGCAGGCAGCCCAGCACTGAAGGCAATGGGAATCAAGCTTAGAGCAAAACGATAAAGGAAGTTCAGCCCTGTGGGATCTCATGGGGGGGGGGGGTCTGGAGGGTCCAGGGAACCTGGAGGTTAAGGAAAAGAGTGCAGGGAAGGGAACGTTCCGGCTTAAAGTCTTAAACAGGGGTGACAGTGTAGTGAAGTATCAAGCTATGTGTAGGTAGGTATTAATGTGCAAAACTGCAGTGTTTGCCAATTTGAATCAAAGAGTGAACAAAATGCCTTCTTCAGAACTGACTGTACAACTTTTTGACAGGAAGGCCTGGAGGCCCCGGACCTGTGTTGGGGGGGGGGTATTTTAAGAAATGTGAGGGAGGGGCCAAGGTAAACATCAGATCTTTATAAGTGATACGCAAGCTCCTTCTCCTCGGCCCCCCGTCAGAGTCGAGATGGAATGCTCCGCCATGGAGATGGTCTTCATCCTGAAGAAACACAACATCCTCCTCCTTTGTGCTCCATTCTACCTGTTAGGCTTCCCATCCTCTTCGCCTTTTTTTGACCAAACTGCTTGATAAAGTTAATTGCAGATCCCTCTGCTACAATCTGAATCCCACGGCTTGTTGGCAATTAATCCAGGCATCCTCTTGGCCACTGCCTCCAATGTGATTACTTGCACTCCCAGGCTGGTCTGGAAATGCACATGCATCACTACTGGTGTGTTAATGTGCTGGTTTAAATGGTCTTACTGGTTTTCGCTGGAGGATTCTAAACCCACTGTCATCACATCATTCCGAATCTCCTACTTGGCACTGGAGGAGAATCTGCCTCAGACATGTCAACGTGTCACCACAGTGACGTGTCACCATGTCAACGTGTCACCACAGTGACGTGTCACCATGTCAACGTGTCCGGCGCCTCCACGGCAACGGAACAGAAATGCTGACTCGAATCAGGACTGACAACCCGACCCCAGCCCACAGAACCACAGCATACATGAACTTCTTCTAAAAAAGTTTCATTTTTTAAAATAAAGTCATAAAAAGAGAGCTTTATTTGTGTAGCTGTGTACACAATTTTCATATGATGCTGATGGAGTTTCACAATGTTCTTTTGTAACATTGTTCTGTTAGGGGCCCAAGCACCAAAGATGCTGGATCCAAACCGATTGGAATTACTGTTTATCCCTTTCGCTTCATCATTTGCTTTCAGAGGAAACATTTCTGCAGCACGAAAGCTATCGGCGCGCCGTTACATTCAGTCATTATATGTTAAATCATCCACTTTGCACATGGTAAACACAAAAAATGTAATTGGCGCCAGTGAGCTCGTCTGAGCAGGGTGGGGGGAGAGTGAGATGGAGGGAGAGATATGGTCAGGGGGGTGGCAGCTAGGCGCTGTCTGCTGTAAAAGGAGCCCCCTCCCCCCAGTTAAACAAACAGCGTTGCTCACCTGGGGATCGGAGGCCTAATGAACGTCGGCTGGAAACTGCCCTCAGGAGACGGACAAGAAAATGGGGAGAGGATGGAGAGGCACAGAGGATGTCAAACTGGGAGGAAGAGATGATGGAGGGAGTCAGAAGGAAAGACAACATTAAGGTCCTTTATTCATCTTTATCTCGCCCACTTTTCCCATTTGTGGGAACCGCTGCTCCTCCTACAGGTGAACTTTGGAAGTGCACTCTAAATAGTGTCCCCCATAATGCCTACAGGCAAACGCCTCCTGTGCTTGGGGGGCTTTCAGTTGGGAGGGGTGGTTAATCCCTGAAGTACAGGGGAGCCTGGAAATCTCACAGCCAGCTGCCCTCTGACTACCTCCCATCCCTCCCAGCAATGTGGAGAAAGGAGGCATTAAACACTTCAGTGGGGGAGATGGTAACACTTGTGGGGGGCAGTGAGTTCATTAGACTTGAAACAAAGGTGGGGGGGTTGCTTCTGTTTTAGAAAAGAAAAAAAGAACACGTGTTCCACTGTGGACTCATCAGAGGAGGATCATTGCAAAAGCAGCCAGGCAGGTCAGGATGGGGGGGGGGGCTAGGAAACAGAGAAACAGAACCCACATGACCTGAGTATTTAAGCCAACACCCTGTGCCCCTTTCAGAAATTAGGAGAAAGCTCTGAAATACCAACAACAAACTGGGATACTGGGATGGCCTCCGTCCCTACACCCAGGTCAGCGTGGGTCCAGGTGACAGGAATCTGACCCAAACTGGGACTGTCAGCTGCCTCAATGCGCCCTGATGGGCATCCCCACCAATACGAACCGCGCTGAAATCTCACCATGGTGACATTCGAGCTTAGACACATGGCCTAAGAAGATATCCTCACACCTAACAGGAAAATATACAACAGAAGAATTTTACTGGAAAGAGGGATTTCATTTTAATTTTTGTAATATGTGTAATAAATGTAATATAAGTGGACAGTGTAACTACATTACTAGCTTTTACAAACACTAAGGCACTATAATAATAATTTTTTAAATTGCGGACCATTTCTCCCATCTTTCCACTTCAGAGAGACGATTGAGGCTCCTAATATGGCATCAGGGGCGTCGCTGGAGATTTTGAGCCCCATAGAAGCACATCATACTGTGCTCCCAACCCAGAACAATCCAATTAGCTTCCACATTTTTTGAGGGCCCTTAACTCTCTGGGGGGGGGGGGGGGGGGGGGGGGGGGGGGGGGGGGGGGGGGGGGGGGGGGGGGGGGGG
>JABFEA020000085.1:18586047-18605165 GCA_019775915.2 Cyphomyrus plagiostoma
CCCCCCCCCCCCCCCCCCCCCCCCCCCCCCCCCCCCCCCCCCCCCCCCCCCCCCCCCCCCCCCCCCCCCGCCACCGGTCCTGACAGGAATGATGAATCTTCGCATAACGCCGCCCGCACCACCCTCCACCGCTCTCCAGCTTGGTTCCTGTGAGTTTCAGATAACCCCCCCACCCCCACATTTGGTATTGACCATTCCTAATGATATTCCCAGACCTGACATTAGCTCGCCTGTATTGAATCCCACCCACATGTGTGTGAAGCTGCTTAACTGCAAAGATGATGGATCTTGTATCTGGGAGTCTAATTAAACAAAAATCTGAAAAAGCTGAAAAAATGGAAACAAACTGGTTTTTAACAGATTTCCAATTATTATAACCCCAGTTTTCTCTTCATATATCCTTTCAGGACAGCACCTTGGGATGGAGTGGGACCAGATCACCCCCACCTTAGCTCACTTCCTGGGAAGGGGCATGACCAGATCACCCCCCACCTTAGCTCACTTCCTGGGAAGGGGCATGACCAGATCACCCCCACGTTAGCTCACTTCCTGGGAAGGGGCAGGACCAGATCACCCCCACATTAGTTCACTTCCTGGGAAGGGGCCTGACCAGATCACCCCCACATTAGCTCACTTCCTGAGAAGGGGCATGACCAGATCACCCCCCACGTTAGCTCACTTCCTGGGAAGGGGCATGACCAGTTCACCCCCACCTTAGCTCACTTCCTGGGAAGGGGCATGACCAGATCACCCCCACGTTAGCTCACTTCCTGGGAAGGGGCCTGACCAGATCACCCCCCACGTTAGCTCACTTCCTGGGAAGGGGCATGACCAGATCACCCCCATGTTAGCTCACTTCCTGGGAAGGGGCATGACCAGATCACCGCCACGTTAGCTCACTTCCTGGGAAGGGGCATGACCAGTTCACCCCCACCTTAGCTCACTTCCTGGGAAGGGGTATGACCAGATCACCCCCACGTTAGCTCACTTCCTGGGAAGGGGCATGACCAGATCACCCCCACGTTAGCTCACTTCCTGGGAAGGGGCCTGACTATATTACCATACTTTAGCACACTTCTGCCTATCTTGGTGCTCTCTGGCTTGATCCTCTCACAAATGAAACCTTTTTCATCATTAAGCCGAAAAAGAAGGAAATGTCATGGAAATCGAAAAGCGGAGGCAGTGGGGGCTGACAGCCAGCCTCAAACTGCCAGCCAGTGCTGTGAACAAGAGACCATTCATCTCTCTGTCTTTTTTCTTCCAAATGCTCCCTCTTTTCAGTTACTGACACCTTTGCAATACACCTCTTATTGTCATTCAGAGCAAATCTCCATGTAACGTGGGAGGAGATATTGTTTTGGTGTTTTTCTGTAAGAACCACCACCACCAAGATACACAAACACTTCAGAAGTTGTAACGGGAATTTTTGATCTATCATCAGCAGTTTGATACATTATCCAGAGTGTGGGGATGAGAAACCCTGCAAAGGATTGTGGGTAGGTCCCCAGAGTGATTGTTTTATCTTTGGTAAATTCTTGTGACATGAGCTAAAAACAAGGCTCTAGAGTGCCACCCTAAGACTAACACCTTGTGAGGGTGTGTCTCGTGCTGCTGAAGATCGACATATTATAGTAACCCATATAACCATCAGCCAAAGAGTATTGACCACCCACTCAAGCATGGGGAACCATAAAGGTGACAGAGAATGGAGCAAAGGTGAAGGAGTCCAGAAAAGTGTGAGGTGAAGAGGAGCATAGGAGAGGTAATGGAGATGCGTGGAGGATGGGTAAGAAGAGACGATGGAAGACAGAGTGGCGTCTGCACCAGGGGAATGGGGGGGGCGACCACGGAGCTGTATGGCTTAGGTTACAGGAACAGGAACAGGAAGAGGGAGGGGTTGCAGAGGTCATCCTGGCTGGCCCAGGGCCTCCAGAGGCCCAGATTACCATCAGGTCCAAAGCCAGCGATAAGAAGGTGAAGTGGTCAGGGGGCGGATCCCATCTTCCCATTGGCTCAGCGACGAGAGCGACATCACCGAGTGAGCAAAAGAAAATGTACACATTAAAGAATCATGTGCTTCCACACATCCCAGGATGCAATGAGCAGCCAAGTCACATGAGGGCAATGTCGGGCAATATCAGATGAGGGCAATGTCGAGAAATGTCACATGAGGGCAATGAGTCCCCCTTCGCTTGAGGAGATCAATGGCGGGTTAGGGATGGCAGCGCTGCGGCTGGTGGCTGGGTCAGTGGTCACGCTGAAGAATAGCCTCCAGGAAACCACCAATTCAGAAACACCCCCGCCCCCCAAATGGTATTTAGTACTGTCCATCTTATTCTTCCTCTCCTCCTTTAATTAATATTATTCCTAAGAGAATTTCTATTTGTATTTTTAATAATTATGCGTTATTTTATCAAGGAATTGGGATTATAATGTGATCGTGGGGAACAAGTTGAGATATATTTAAGGAGAGCCTGTTTGTTGTATTTAACTGAGAATGGAGCTGAATGTAATGAACTTCCTAAGCTGTTGGGGGGGGGGGGGGTGTTAGCACTGCAGGGTATGAGAGGGACACACATTTACAACTCTGTAGTCCATCATGCACTTTACATCTTTCCTTCTCTCTCTCTCTCTCTCTGTTCAGCCACACCCTACTCCAGAAAGACATTCAGCACCCTGGACAGTGACCCCTTCACTCACAACTAAACACTGGTGTTCCGCATTGGCTCAGGGCAACCACACAAACCTTGGAAAGAAGAGAAAGGTGGAACGGGTACCTAACACTGCGGTTAGGCTACCTGTGAGCCTGACTTGGGCTCCGCCCCTTTCCTCACTCATCGCTACGTTAACTCTGGGCGTTGTTTTATTCACCATGATGAGCAGCAGCGAGCCCATGGCAGTGTCCTCGGGTATCCCATCTCCATGATATACATCTTTGCACATCCTTATTTAAATGAAGTCATTCCTGCTAGATAAATCAAACGCTCGTTATAATATTAGCCCAGTATACTTGGAGTAAGCACCCACTTATTGTCATTTACGGCATCGCGTACGGGGATGTGCATTTTAAAAATACTTATTAGCCTCCAAGATTTTCAACTTCTGACATTTTCTTAGTGTCTCGGTACTTTATTTATTCTTTAGCTTGTCACGTGTTGAGCGTAAAGAAACCTGCTTCTAGTTTTGGGAGGTGGATTCTCCTACTGATGTCGGGCTCGGGGGGTACGTCGCCGTGCCAGCGGACGGCCCCGAGATTCCACCGTCTAAGTGGTGCGGAGTCTGTGGCTTGGCCAGCGGTCAAGGTTAATAGGATGATTGATTGTGGAGTGACCCCCCGCCCCCACCCCACCCCTTTGCTTCCTTTCTGTCTTCACTCTGACAGTTAGGGACTCCCAGCTGGAGTATAACTTTAGCTGCCACACGGGGTGGGGGCTTCAGCCTCAGGTCTGGCGTTCGGAGTCCCACCCTGGACTCTCTTCGGAATTCCAAGAATTTCTCTTCGGAAGTTAGCATTAACGATGCATCGTACTATGTTAGTTCAAATGATGCTTCTCGCAGAAGAAAAAATAGGAAATAGGACTATAAACTTTTTATTAGCTTTTATAGCTATAATGCATTTAGTGAAATCGGCTCTATCTGTAATTATATTTATTTTTTATTTTAATCACACTATGAACACTTACAGATTCCCGATCCAGCCCTGTGTTTACAGCCTACTAGCGGCTCAATGGAAATCACCGGTGCGCGTAACACGCACTATACGATATACCAGACTCCTCGCGTAGAAGACCAAGGGTATTTTCATATTGCAATGAAAGCACTCATTGATTAAGAAGTCATTCATTATTTTAGCAATTCATTTGCCCGTGTTTAATTGATTTGCTTTCCCCATGTTTTTCCTATTTGATACAAATATGTGTATATAAGCGTTGAACGACAAATCGTTTCAGCATTGTCATCGCGATGCGCGCGTGCATAATAATTATTATAGCATCTGTCCATACTTCGTGTCTCTTGACACAACTCGAAACATCACCACCAACTTGCTAGAAACACTCTATTTATGTATTGTTAGATACGTTCTATTTGTCTATAGATAATTTCTGCTAATTCCCTCTTATTTTAGTTTAAAAAATATCGCACTATTAGGCCTATTCGATGTGTTATATTGCGATGTCATACCCGTGCAGCTCTGAATATATTGCAGCACCGGGCGGACCGAGGCATCGCGAGCGTAGCGAGGATCGGACAGGATAAACACAAGACACAGATAAACATACACGCTACGATCGGTAAGGCAACTATAACCACAACAACAACAACAACGACACAAGGGCTATTTTCAGTTAAAGACAGGAGATATTTACATTGTCCGCAAGCATGCCAGGATATGCGAACCCCCGCCGGCGAAATGTAATGAATTCTACCATATATCACACACAAGGCGGGTAAACAACATCCCCTCCAATCATACCATATTTATGAACAGAGAAGTACATAAAAACTACTCTTAGTTAGCAACTGTGCCCCAGTTCTGCTGTCGCCTTGGAACCCGGAATACTAAGCGCTTCTTAGAGCTGCTTCAGGGTATGACCAGGGACGTTGGAGGGGCTTTGACACCTTGTCAGATTCTGAGGGCCCAGAACCTGTCTAAGACTCCCCACTCCACAACAGGGGGGACCTCCAACCCCCCATTCAGTGAAATACAGAGGGGGCCCCAAATATCCACTGTATGACGCTGAGACCGGGACACGACCACCGACAAAAACCTGCAGTTCCTGCAGTGGCACCCTGTTCAAAAGTTCCAGTTCAGCTGCCTCTTTTTGCCCTATATTCCTTGCTGCATTAAGAGCTTAAGAGCTTTTGGCCCCAGATCCAGATTGTGCCACAGAGTCTCATCATAAGATTTAAATCTTTTTGACATAACTAGTCATGTGACTGGCCACCGCCGTCTCTTCCATAAAAACTACACTCTGAGCTCCTTTCCCAGGAGACTAAGGTGAACTCCAAAAAGGAGTACAGTTCCTTAACCATTAAGCCCCCTACTGGCCATACTCAACTCAGGCATCTGACTTAATCACCCTGGGTTAACAGAGAAACTGAACTCCTGGGTGACCTGTCCCCCTCCGAAGCTGGGAGGTTGGAACGGGGGGCGGGGAGGGTGTGAGAGGAAACCTTGCGTCCTGCACACGTCGGCAAGAATGCGACCTCCCGTCTCAGTGCTTAAGGTCATGCTGGAGCAGCGCAGAAAGGGGAAATGAAACCCTGCACTGCAAAACTACACATAATAATTGAAAAGGCAAATTAAGCTCTCAGACACCATCCACCCATTTCTTTTACAACCACTTGTCCTATTGAGGAACACTGAACAACATAGGATGGAGCAGCAACCCATCACAGGGCACAAGAACACACACACACCTACAGGCAATTTGGCCACTCCAATTAGCCTCAGCATGTCTTTGGACTGAAACTGGACTACCAGGAGAAAACAGCGGGAGAACATGCAAACTGCACACACAGAACACTGGCAGACTCGAACCCAGGTCACAGAGGTGTGAGGTAGCAGTGCTAACTGATGTTTCACCTTTTTAAACCAGTTTCAAAACTGAATTTGCAAATCTCTGTAATAGTATAGGTTTCAACTTCAGAAGACATAAAAACACAGATTTATTTATTACAGCAATGTTTAGTGGATGGGTTACCGATCTGACAAACTGCCTTTTTTAGCGCAAAGTAGCTTTAATGCAGCAATTTGTCAAAAAAAGGTTTTTTGGAGAGCTCTGAAGTGAATCCGGCGTGGCAGTTTCAGTTTTAATCAGCCTGCTGTCTCCTTAATGTCTTATTCATTTGGCTTATTTATTTATTTGTTTATTTCCAGAGCACGAAAAGGGGGAGATTTCCGCTGCTGGCGCACATTTTTCTCCTGTGGTTGCATGTTTCTGTTTGTCTATTCAGCACGGAGGGTGTCAGTTAGCAGGCATGACAGCCCAGAGCCGCGCCGCAACCAAAAATTGCTTTTTACCTTTTTCTGCGCTCCGGAGGATCGAGCGGTTTTATTGCCGCGGTAACCCGACCTGAGCTTGGGGAGCCCTCTCGGTGCGCCCCGGGGAAGGAGGTCCCCCGAATGGGGGGCGGAGGGAACAGGAGTTTAATCACTGACGATCAACAGAAATAATTATCCACGCTTCAACCACACGGATCTTGTTTACATGTGTTTGCAGACACGGCTGTGATTTATTTTGCGGCTGACAACATGGGTCCGATTTTGCTCCCTATAAATGTTACACATTCCTATCTCCGCGTTATTACTGCATAAAAACAGCCTCGGCCTATTCTAAATTGTGGGGAAAATACTCGGATATATTACTTACAGATCAAGGATTTAGAGGGAGATTTTATGGTGCCGTTTTTTAAATGTAAGTTTAACAATTAAATTGGAAGTGTGGTCTATAAATTCAACCCCGCTTAAAAGAATCCCATTTGCTTTCTTTCTGGTGCATCTAACTCAGCAAGCTTTCTATCCTGGTGGCAAAGACATGTTATTTTACCCCTTATTACAACGCATGCCGGATATAAAATATTATTATTGTCTCGTGGTTGGAAGGCGTGTAAGGAGCTATAAACTTGACTGATGGGGTTTCCACCTTTTTCGGAGGGTCCCCTTTGTGTTCACTTACGCGCATGTCTTGTGCTCAGTCAGCGGAGTGAGTGACATGCTTGCAGCAGCAGCATCTTCCTCACATGCTGCATAGATGCAACATTACAAATGCACAAACACTGAAGCAGCTTGGGCATCCTGGACGTTTGCATAGGCGCGGAGGGGGCGGTGGATTAAATCAGAAGCACAGTAATGGGGCAGGGGAGTGCTGTGTGTGTGTGTGTGTGTGTGTGTGTGGGAGGGGGTCAGGTGTGATGGTGTTTGGGGGGAGGTAGTGAGGGGGGTGATGGCTGACAGACGGCTCCCTGTTTCTTGTGAGTCAGCAGAAACAGGAGGAAGTACCCGAAGGGGGGAGGGGGGGGTGAAGACTTTGCTGAACTAGGCTATCCGCCTGGCGACAGGCAGGGGCACCCGGACGCAGACGGGGACACGGGGAGGGGTAGAGGGTGTGAGGAAAGGGACGCGGCGCGAGAATACCAGCTTGGCGAAGTTGGTGCTGGGGGCAGGAGGGCGTGCACGCACAGGGCGCGTGTGCGTAAGCACGTGAACGAGCACGTCCTCGCTCCTTCTGCCTACTGTCCGTGTCTCCGGCTGTTACAAGAGGCAGCTCGGGCCGCTACGGCCACTGGCGGAGGCGCCAGCGAGCAGGGTAAAGCTCACATCTCCATTATACGCTTCGCGGGCGGCGTCCATTACTCACACACCATTCGCGAGGCGCACAGACGGTGAAGCTCCGGGAGAATCGCGGTTATCCAAAGATAGCCGTCTGTAAAAGCGCTTCTTTGGGTCATTTGCACTGGGAGCCGTACACTATTTTCAAATGAAAACCATTGATTAGCTGATTTAAACTCAAGCTGCAAACTGGACCAAATGTAGCAAATATATATAAAGCGTGTCGGTATGACGGGAAACATGTACAAACAGAACAATTATTACAAACAGAAAAAAACAGTCAAAATAAGTTGACCTACTGATCTCCCTCTAATGGAAAAATGGGAGATGCGTCTATGTCGTGAGCGTGTTCCTTTATACGCCTGGATGACTGACAACAAAATAAATAATTTAAAAAGCCTTTGATGCTATATAAGCCGTTATTGTTTCAGCTCTCTGTAGAAAATGTCTGATTACATTATATACTAATAAAATAAATTGCCTGTAGCGGGGAGTTACCGGTGGAGAGGAAGAAGTTTCTAGAAGCTTCTTTGCAGTTAGATTCTTGACAGGAGGTTTATTGATTGAACTCGATGTTCCCAAGTTAAACGCCATGATCTCCCCGTCTGTCGGCTGTTTGCCTGAGCGTTCAATGTAATTTAAAGGCAAAAGCAGCCAACGTGGAATTCAGGAATTGTCACAATTAAATGAAAAACCTTAAATAGATGCATGCCTGGATTTGGTATCCACGTCACCTGTTCATTGAAGCCTCTGGGGATTGTTTGTTTGCAGTTTAGTCTGCGGGGACACGTTAGGGGGATTGGTTGAGTGTTTGGTTGGACAGATGTTTAATGTCCCTCCAGATGTCGGGGTAGGTATGTAATGAGTTAGACACGTGTGTTACCTTTACAACACCTTAACTAACCAGGCTCTGCATTAACGTCACCAATAACTCCCAACATGTAAAAACCGACCAGACAGTTATCTCAAATGGCTTGAAGAAGAATGACACAGGTACCCGTTGCCAGAAATAAAATTAATGGAGTGTCTGTAAACTTTACGAATAGGTCGTCTTCGGTAGATTGGGGACTTTTCACTTCATCTGGCAACGTGCCTCTGCCTTAACAACCGAAACTGAATTCCAAAAATAATTTAGAAGCAACGTGTTCGTCGTAACCCATGTGTACAGCAGTAATTCTGTTCTGAATTGTTATTCACAATAAGTTTATGCTGATTTACAGCATGTCGTTTATGTTTGTCCGGATGGTCCCGACAAATTTAAATCGCATTTAAAACATTAAAAATAATAATATAATATTTCTGTTGTGTGAGGGCTCTATCTTTATATCATGCATGATTCCAGCATTAACAGTTACAACTCGTGAATCGATGCTGTGAAATAACTTTAAAATAATGTGCTACTGTCAAACATTCCAGTCCAGCGGCACTTACTCAAATGTGTGTTTACTTGATACCTCAGATGAAATAAGCTGTTAAACACTATATACATAACATTGTTGATGCTATGAGTGTAAATGCGGGCCCGCTGATGGCCTTGGGGGAGACACGCCTCTTTCAGGGACGCCCGACCTTAAGTCGCTCCCGACCCCGCTGCCCCAGCTCTGGTCCGCTGCAGCCACTGATCGCCTTTCGTTCTGTACAGCGGAGTGACCCTTTCCAGTTCGGACGTGCTCGATTAGATAATACTTACAGTAGTTATTTGTTTATACTAGCGTATTACAGAAACAGCACAAGTAAATAAACAAAAACAAATGAATTATAGTTACACTGTCTAGGTTACTTAGTGAACGTCATCAAACCCCCTTAAGGCGTCAAGTAAGCTTTACCCATGTGTGCGACAGCAGATTGTTAACAAAGCAACCCACGTGAAGTATTCGCTCAAAGGTACAACAACAGAGCCCTGGAGTAATTTAGCTCTCGGCCCCCAATTCGCAGATATTCGCTCCTCCACTCTGCAGCGCCTCAGCTAACAAAGTCGTCCGTTTACAAACTACAGGAATTTATTGCAATTAAGTCAAAATGTTCAAACTAGACAACCAATGATAAGCAGAGCAAATTTTAAATGCCAGTAACCTCATAACAAGATATTTCAGTTTTTGTAGTAATTACTTTTAGAGTAATTACTAGATGTAGTTTTATCTGGAGCGATTTATTATTACTATTATAGTTGTTGTTACGATTAAGCAATCGCCATTAAATTATAGCTGCAGATTGTTGAAATGTAGAATTCCTGCGATATTCTGGTAAATCGTGACATACATTTCTCATCATATTTCAGTGGAACTATAGAATAGTCATCAATAATTATAAAGGAAATTACAGTATCTTTTAAAATATATTGCTGAAATGCAGCTTCTCCATTTATGGTACAGTAAGTGCCTCGTTAGACACAGTTAACGTTTTATAATATCGCGAACTTTGTGTCTGGCGCAACAGGGTGCACGGGAAGTCTCCGCCTTCTAGACACACAACTGCAGTTCTGACAGCGAATCTGCCTTGCGCTTTGGAGGACTGTTTATTAAAACACTTGGGTCGGAACCCAAAGATTACCGAGTACCAGGACTGGTTTAGCTCGAGGTCCAGCCCACATACAGGGTTTTCGGGATACAGCTAATGGGTATTGAGTTAGTAAGTTTCACCGCTCAATTCGGGTTTGTTTTACACAGGCCAATCAATTCCACTTTGCGGTGCGCGCGATCGCTAAGTAAACAAACTATATAATCTAAAGTAACCGCTGAAATACATCGGGTACTATGGATATTGAAAGGGCAACTAAACGTGTCCAAGTACGGAGCATTTTAACACAGAAGTGTAAGAGGCGCGGGAAAACGGGCTCCGTCATGCATGCTTCGTTGCTTTTAGTGGAAGATGAGTTTGCAGCTCTTTATTCTAGTTTACGTTTCTGCCTTTTATTTAAAAACTACGGGATCTTCAGCCGGAGAAATGACTAATGACCCTGACCACATTTCCACTCTGCAGAAGCTTTTTGCACAAACGGAAAATGCGCCGTTTTCTCCATCACCAACATTACAACTTTAGGCCTATAATTAGTTAATAGATTTTATTACCGTTAGGTTCCGTTAAGAGTTACAAATGGTATGCATCGAATATTTCTATATAAATTGAGTTAATTATGCAATTTAACAATCCTTGATATTTTTATCTAAAGAATAAGAGGAAAACTCGGCGATATAATTTCAGCTATGTCAAAGTTTTGAAAAAGTGCCACAATGTTTGCATTTTTTTTCGTTGCTTAAATAACGAGACGGCACATCAACACATCTTAAGGTTTATACGCATATACGTTTATTAGTTTTTTTTCGTTAAAAAAAACACTTACTGAAAATGCTTTTAAAATACACAAGCATTTTGTTTTAGATGTGCTGACGGGCTCTCGCGTTATTAAATTATTCACAACAACCTTTTATTCTAAACTACTTAGAGCTATTATAATGTTTACAGGTTGCATAAAGACCACAAAGTTTAACTAATGGTTTTAAGAAAATGAACCAGGTCGTATCATTCAGGCATACATATATCATTCAGGTAGACGGTCACACTGAAATAATTCACAAAATACTTATTGTGACACAAAAAAATCTTTAAACGGAATATTACTAAAATTAAGTAAACACAGCCTACTTCAGTCGCTAAACCGAATGTATAAATTTATGTAGACACTAAATGTAAATTAAAACGCGGTTCTTGCAGATAAAGCCTATTTCTTTATGGAAAGTGATAATCTTTAATACATTAAAAACAATACATTTAAAGGCTTGTGTATGATGTGATAGCAAAACAAGTACATAATTATTAAAAGAGTGTATAGGTAAAACTGAATGATTTACTACACAATCGATACAGAGTTGGTGAAATTAGTTTGATGTAGAATATTCACATAGCAATTTAGCAGTAAATTAAACATATATTTAATTATTTGTACTGTTATTATAATATGCCAAAATGTGTCGTGGGACAATTTAAAAGTGTGTTTGTAAGATTACCAAAAATGCGTGTGCAATATATTTATGACAGCCCATTTTAAATAAGACGAACAAACTTTGAAGGACCAGAAGTGGTCATAACTTTTTATTAAACATTATGAAAAGAAGCTCCAACATTCCTTTTCGAAACATAATGGCTGGATTCGCTCACACTCCGGACCATGTACAAGTCTATATGCATATTTCGCATGTACAGATGTATATACATCAATCGCATAGCGTTTGTTCAAGATAGGCTTTGATTTTTATGATTTAATGTTAAAGGTATCTTACACAAATTTAAAATTCATTTTCGAAAAAGATTATGCCACATAAATGAATAGAGATTTATTGACAGTCGAATGACAATATTTAAAAACATAAAATTGCATAAACTTTACAGGACTACTTTTAAGTATGAAGGTTCATTATTCAGAAGTGTAAGATTGGTTCGGGCACAACATAGCAAACGGTGACGTGGCTGTTCTTGGACATCGATTGGAATTTTCACGTTGAATCATAATGGCATCCCGTAACCTTTGACTAAAACAATACTAATATAAAAACAATTTTGAATAGAAAACAAAGCATAAAACAGTTTGAAATTAGATTTTAAAGTTGTATTTGTATTTGACGCCAAATGTCAAGTTTTCAAAATATGAAACATAGCTATGATATGATATTTTTCGGCATACACAGAGTAATTTCATACCTATATACAATATTGCACTACATATTTGCAGCAGAAAGAGCAGAACTTTCGTCCTTGAAATATTTATTGATAGTATCATAAATTGAATTTACTTCCATTCCATTGCAGGTGTTATTTTAGGGAAAGACACGTTAATTTTAAACAAGCACTTTGAGCACCGTTTTAAGACTTAGTTCTGGAAGATATACTTTTTCCAAGCATGACCGCGGACATCCCCAAAGCAGCCGTTTCCAGGAGAGCGTCCGTGTCATATAACACACTTTTTAAAAGTAAAAAATATGTTTAAATATAGTTGGTGCATAGGGAATTAGCAGCAGTTGCAGACTTTTTACTATCTACATTAATTCTATGTCATTACTATGTTACACCTTTTTGTATAACAACAATGGAACGACAGATCCGTTTAATATAAAACATTGATTTGACAATAATTTTGGATACAGTGCTTAAGTTTCGTTAATTGCACATAATAAATAGAATGAGATTATCGCAGAGTATTTGCATGCTGTTACATACAAACATTGTATTAAGACGTTTTGAAGAGTCAAGCAATTAAGAAAAAAGTTTTTGAAATAACACTCTAACAATACGCTAGATATGTTTACAAGTGGAAATAAATTACCCTAAAATCTGGCTCAGTTTGTCATGTTTTCTTTCAAACAGAAACAACTGAAATAACGCAGCACGTCTCGTAATTTACAGTTAGTCGCATTTCCTCAAGACAGTACATCATTCCGCGCTTGTTGGTACGTTATGTTTTCGCGTTGCTTAACCTTTCTGAGAAAGCAGGCGAAACTAGTAAAGCCGAAGAGAGAGAAAAGAACCATGGTTCATGCTTCCCATCCAGACGAACTGGAGGACAAGTGAAAGGCTTTGAAATATTTAAAACCATACATGTCCCGCATGCAGGGTTGTTGAAAGTGCGCAGATTTGCGGCGATCTGCAACGTCCAAGACACATCACGCAAAGTGCACGCTGCTCCATGTGGACAGTCCTCTAAAACTGCTTTGAACGATTATGAACATGTATTGCTTTTTTCGTTCTTTTTCCTTGTTTTTCCTTCTAGAAGTCCAGAATGGAGAAAAAAATTATCATCCGTTATTTCCCTTAACGTCATACTCGATAAATTTATTATAATGGCTTAAAATAATCATTGTAATGGAGGAATTAAGACTAGAAAAGATTTAGTATTTGCCACTCCGGTCATAATCTATACTTTTGGCTATTTTTTTTATAAGACTTCGAAAATTGATTTTTTAAACAGCTGTATCTACTGCATCAGAACTTTTAAATGAGTTATTAATGTATAATTAGGACGATAATCCCCTTTCAGTTGCCAAGTCTTTTTTTCGTTCATGACTCACAGTATCCTCTTCAGACTTGTAAAGAACATACATGCGCACGTGTGTAAGGTGCGCACGCAATGTGAGCATATATAAAATGAATTTACACAGTTCAGTTTTACATATAAAGTCTACTTAAATTAACGTCTAAACAAAAAAAGTCAATAAACGACTAATATCGGTGCATTTGTACAGTCTCTCACATAAAGAACTCATTTGCCGGGGGCTTGCCGTGGTTGCCGCTGGAGGGGTCCCTGTTATTTACGCTGAAGGTCCGGCTAGCTAGCTTCTCATACTTCTCCTTATAAAGGTCCCTCTCTTTCGCCAGGCGTGCCACGTCCTGCTTCAGCTGCTCCACCTGGTTCTGCAGAGTGCACTTCTCGCTCTCCAGCATGTGCCGCTGCTGCACACGCTTGTAACGGCAGGACTGCGCGTAGCCCCGGTTCTTGAGGGTCCGGCGCTTTTGCTTGAGACGGATGACCTCCTCCTTGCTGAAGCCGCGCAGCTGCCGATTCAGTTCCCGCACGGTCATGCTGACCAGCTGCTCGTCCGTGAAGCGGTCCTCCAGGCGAACGTGATGAGTGTGATGGTGGTGGTGATGGTGGACTTGGTGATGGTGGTGACCATTGGATGCCACTGAGAGGTCTTCCCCCGCAAACTGCTGCGCTCGGAAGCCCTCGTATGGTTGGTGGTGGTGGTGATGATGGTGATGCGCGTTGCCTATCAGGGCCTCCACTGCGTCCTCCGGCGTTAGGTTCAGGGCTTCTGGGTTCAGATGGTGCTGGTAGTTGGGGATCCAATAAAGGTCTTCTAGTTGGGGCTTTCCTGTGGAGTTTTGGTTGTTGTTGTTGGTGTTGTTGTTGCTGTTGAGGTTGTTACCGGGATTCTGGACACTCTGTGCCCCGGGGCTCGGAGCGCAGAAACTGGGGGAGGAAGGCACGGAAGAGCACGGGGTGCTGAGTGGGGTGGAGGAGAGGGAGCCAGGCGGTAGGCGGTGGCAGTATCGTTCCGCCTCGGGGGGCTCCTTCTTCACCTCGAATTTCATGAGGTCGAAGTCGTTGACGTACTCGATGGCCAGGGGACTGTTGGGCAGCTCGGCGCTCATGGCGAGGTCAGTGGCCATGTCAGTCCATGCGATTCCAGCGGCTCTCACAGCCAAAGCGGACAGTGCGGTGGGGGACCGCACAGTGCAGCCCTTGCACACACGCGCACAAGCGCGCACACGCGCCCGGGGCCGTGAGCAGATAACTCGTCAACCCTTAAAACAATGTCTATTTATAGTGTCGCGAATATATGTATGCATGCAACCGAAGGTGAGCACCTGCCAGTTTGCCTCCGCGCCTCTTGTTGACAACTTATCCCGTGTCAAATGCACACTTTGGTCCGTTGGGCAGAGCGGCTGAAACTTGAAGATGTTACATTCAGAAACACAAACCTGTCTTGTCCTCGCTTAAACTCGGCAGCGGGCTTGGGGTGTCCGCTTTAGTGCTCTTGTGTCTTTGCAAGTACCGGATAGTTTTCTTCGCCTTGTTTCCCCCCCCTTTCGTTAGCTCATTACTTTTATCCGTCTTCGCCTCCGTTAATCTTCAAGCAAAATAACACGTAAATGCAGAACTTTTAAAAGTCCGAGTCGATCATCGGAAGCATGCGATTGTGGGTCACCTCTCGATGGGAAAGTCAGTAGTACACAAAGTGTCCTTCAAAAATAGCAATAAGTAAAAACAACACTTTCTGCAGGGCAATCACCTGCCAGTTGTCATAGACATGCCCGGGAGCTGGCTAAAATCCAGTCCTGTAGGATCCGCAGAAGAATGGTACAATAAAAAAGTGAAATTACCGATTCGTTAAAATCAAAGCTGGTTCGTTTAAAGTAATCCACGACTGGAATCCACGTCTACCACGCTGCATAATATCTATACAAAATAAAGATATGGACGTGGTGTATCCAGTGTTTTTTTTGTATGGGAAGTCTGTATTGCCGTTATGGCTGCAGAAAGAAGTCCCTAACACAAGTTTCTAGGGCGTTTCTGCCGAACACACTATCTCAGACCACAGCCACTATAGCGCTGGAGAGGTAGTCTGCTTATTTATAGAAAGCAGAGTTCTATAACCCGCCCATGGAGTGTCAGGAGCCAATCGGAGGAAGTAACAGCGAAGTGTGTATTTCCCTACAGCTAGCCAGGGAGCAGCAGAGAACGCGCGGCAGCTTTCGGGACAGTCAAAGGGTCGCCCTCTAGCGACTGGCATTATGTAATTACAACTGGAGGCAACGCTGCAAGTGAGAGAAGGCAACCTGAATCCGTTTTGCAGGGATGGGAATTACGTGGATTTACGTTACCTCGGGTTGTATAAGCTGTACATTTAACTTTTAAAAACATGTGACATTACAACAACTAAATATAAATGTAGATCTCGTACGAAAACAGAAATATTTCAAAATACAAAATAATCTTTATTATTTGTTAGTGAATAATGAACAAAATGACTTCTAACGATCTATTGGATATCTAAAAACGTGTTCGAAATTTGAAACTTTGTCTTCTCACACCGCAAAAAGCAAGGGCAGAAGTGATTTCCAGCACAATCCCAGCAATTTGGTCTCTAATCATTTGCCACGTTTCTGCCTTCAGTGTGTGTACAGCGAAACATTAGTGCAACGCATTAGCAAGTAATAATAGTAAAAACCACATTAAAATAACATACAATCATTGCTTTCTTAAAAATGATGGCTTTATTTTTCATTCACAAACAAAGGCTTATTCTCGTGTTATTGCATATTTCGGAGAGTCATGTTATGCCTGTACAAGGCGATATAACTTTCTGAGATTCAGCAACAAGGCGTTAAGCTGCAGATCCGTGTAGCTGGCGGGCGGTTTAATTCTACCTCCATGGCAATTGTCCATGAAGTTGACTAGGGAATTGCAGCGTATAACTTTTCTCCTCTTGAAACACAGATCACGTATTAAGTTGCAAAATTAATAACACTCTCTTAAAAATCGTCTGTTCAGTTTAATTGCTGGCTTCACCAACTAACAGACGTATTTTGTTTTTATTTGGGTCAAAAATATATTTACATTGGAACTGAATTAAAATAACTAATATTGCATTTTGTTATCCTACGCACAAAGCAAAACATCTTTGGCTATGTATTTTACAAACGAAACAATCAAAAACATACAAAAAAATTACAGCTCATATGGTGAAAAAAAAACTGGGATTTATGGTAAAAACGATGTAATAAACTGAATAATATATATAGGTTTTGTTTACAATCATCAGTACAAGCTACGGAGATACCCTGAATTTTTATTTAATAGTGAAGACAAAATCATTTTAATATGCACTAATATTGGCCTATATACGGTTCCATAAAAAAATTAAAATTGTTAAACAAAGCTTTTCAATTTTTACTTTTAAAGTATAATTACTAACGCAAAAATGTAACTTCGGTATTTTTGCACGTTACATGAATCCAACAAATACTACTAATAACAAATGCATCATTTTTCATTAGAGATATTTTGTGTTTTTCTAAACCCACACAAACAACTATATGAATATGTCCTATGGTTCGTGCTCCTGAAGACGACAGCAAAGGCAAAATGTGAAGCTCAGCCTTTTCTGAAACTGATCTAAATCTGGCTAAATTCAGTAGCGAATGACATATACACCATTATCATAAATAATTCCCTGGCATAATGTATCTGTATGTCCCCAGGCCAATGAGAAACAAGGCAAAGGGGACTTCAGCTCCTCTGGGTGCGCTTTTTTTCGTCAACTCATTAACAGTCATGGGGGATGTGTAATTAAGGGGACAGCCACAATATAATATTATACACATATGGCTGGTCAACCCTCAAGATCCCCAGTATATCTGGGGCCATTTACACCGTTTATGTAAGAGAATAATAAAACAGTTCAGAAGTAATAGATTTTCATAAATGCTTTTTTTTCTGGGTCAGTTCGAGTTCAGTGATCCTCAATTAGCGCCTTGAACACGTGAAGCACTAGAGATGGACGAAATCTGTTGATCACTAGAGAAGCGCATTAATAAAATACGCACCACCTGCCGAAAAATTTGCTGGCGATATAGGAAAAGTAAGTAAGGTATGGAGCGGAAATCGCATCAAAGTGTTTCAAGTTTAAGGTGCGCGAAAGTCGTTTTAGGGTTTTTTTTTATCAAATAAGCAGGAGTGGACCTTAAAGTCCAAGCTAAGCAGTCCGCATTGAAATGCTATTTTCTAAGACGATCAGGCTCAGGCCATTTACTGCGGCGAGAAGCGGGAAGCCGCGGCTTGAGACATAAATTTTGAAGTCAGTGGTTTTCATTGTGTCTCCGCGTATTAAGACCTCGCTGCTGGTGCACTTCTGCCCATTTAGGCAAAGTGGACATCAGCATGCCGGGGCTAGCGAATGACACCCCGGGTTACCCCCACCCCCCCGTTCAGGTCGGAAGAGCCCCTCTTTGTCAACCACTCTTAGCCCGATGGTGCGTTTTATGGCTCTGTTCTCCAGTTTAGCAGTTAGTTTGTAAAAACCTCCATCACACCAGGAAGTGCAAAGCCTGTACAGACCGCAGACGGGACTCTAATGGCGCAAAGTTGATGGAATCATCTTGATCTATGCCAGAGATCTGAGCAGCCACTGAGCAGTAAGGGAGCCCCGTAACTCACCCGCTACGGTCTCTGTTCTTTGCGGCCTTTTAGGCTGCAGGGGGCTCCCAGTCCTGTACGCGCCCACAGACCGCTAAAAATTTTGGGTCGGTGCGGATGGAAGTGCAGTTAATAGGGCACGATGCATTCGGGGTGGGGGATATAAAATGTGCATATTTTCATCCCATAGGGCGTGGGTCTCGTTACTCGAGAAAGTAATTTCTGTTGGCGTAGCCCGACGTGCCTTTTTCGTGACGCCTTCCCCATTGGCGGTGGTCCGGCAGGTCTGTGCCCGTTCTCGGTCGGGTCTCGGCGTAACACTGCGGAGCCGTTACTCCCTGGCAGATACAGCTGGTGGGGGCGGGGCTCTGTGAGGCTAACGAATCACTAGTCCCGGAGAAACTCTGACCGTTATTGATGGGGCAGCCTCTCCGCGGAACTATAATAAGTTTGTCTTTTTTATGTTTCTGCAAGCCGTCGAAGGGGAGAAAAATTACAGTTGACCTTTTTTGTTTCCGTGAATTTCCCCGCAGCCAAGCAGGTCACCCCCATACCCCTCTTCTCTCTCAATTTGACTAAAACTTGAAATATCGACATTAATTAAAGCCTGCAGAGTTCAGCACGTCGGTCGGGAGGAGCGAAGGCAGGGAGCCATGGGGTGTGTCCGAAATCGCGCACTTGCGTCAGTGCACTGAGATGTAGTGCATAGTGCGCACTCTCATCTGTAGTGCATACTATCACGGGTAAATGCTGTCCTAAATTAAACACTAACATTTTGCACTTACCGGAAGTGACGGACAAACGTTTGATCGCGATTTCCCAGCGCGCCAAAATATCTGCCGTGTTTTGTTTATGATGGATTTTCTTGTGGTTTTATTTGCTTTTGTGTACCCCCTACTACATCCCACCTGGAAACTGTGTCGCATTCAACGTCGACGAAGGATCCTCCTCCTGTTGGCTGAACGTTTTATCTGTAACTGTCATCAGAGATTGACAGGCCACACACTGCAGTATGCACCAGTAGGGTGACCACCTGCTAATAAGCCCAAGGGGGGACAAGGGGTATGTTTCTGAGGGACAATGTGGGACACTGCC
>JABFEA020000085.1:18605265-18617129 GCA_019775915.2 Cyphomyrus plagiostoma
TCAATTTGCGGGACGCATGAATTGGGCTTCAAACGCTGTGCGCGCACGCGCTACGCGGGACGGGTGGTCACCCTATGCACCAGTAAAATAATTTTATTAACGTTATTTACATTTATATGAAGCAGTTGCCTCCACGTGGGCTTGCGTGTCTGTGTTTCCCGCCATTATTCAACTCTGAAAACTTGCAGATCCCTCCCCTTCCGCCACGTTGTCAAAATGGCGTCCGTTTAGTGCGAGTAGTGTGACTGTCCGTCAGTCTGCACTGTGGCCGTTTTCAGTGCACTATCCGGGTACTTTCAGTGCACCGAATTTTAGCTTAGTGCTCAGTGTGAACGCACTACGGCCTAAAATTGTGCAAGTGCGCGATTTCGGACACACCCATGGTCTCCGGCCCCTCACATGGACCCCAAGTGCTTCCTGGGAGAGGGGTGCAGGATTTGCGGTCCAGAAACATTCCCGGCGCTGCAGGATTTGATCTGGCTGAATTATGGGTATTTCAGGGCGAGGTTTCATGGTGCCTGCTCCAGGGAATCCGATCAGCCCACTTCGTAAGGACGGACAACGATGGGTCCCCAAGGAAAGCACGTACCCCACTGACCACGTCATTACATCATGACTCAAGCGGTGGAGGACGACCTCCATCTACATCATAAATACAGAACATTGCAGAGACAGTTTTTATTCAACAGTATATATAAATAAAATCTTTATTTGTGTTTTGATTCAGGGTTTATAAATTAAAATTCATTCGGTGACCAGGCCTGTCATGGGACAGGACAGTAAAATAACAATGTCAAAAGGGGCATGGCTAATACACACCAGGGGGCGGAGCCACAGCAAGATTTGGAGGAGGAGCCGTGGAAAGTCATCCACCACAAACACCCTGTCGTGCCCGTTCTAGAAGCGAGGCTTAATCTGAAGCTTCCTCTCGGGAACAGCCGTTACACAGGACCTGTCTTTATGGGGGGGGGAATTCACATTATAAGTAAATAAGAATGCAATTGTCTGTCAGTATTACAAAGCATTATGACTACAATATAGACTATATGGGCAAAAGTACTGGGACACACCTCTTAAGATTGAATTGAAGTGCATCATTCAGATCCGTTGCCACAGGTGTATAAAAATGAAGCACCTAGCTATGCAGCCATGGTTATAAACATTTGTGAAAGAATGGGTTGTTTTGAAAAGCTAAGTGAATTCAAGAATATCACCTTTTAAATGAGTCAGTTAGCCCCAGCCCAAAATCTGTGCACCGGGAACTCGTCTGAGCTGCATGCAAGCCTCACATCACCAAGCACAGTGCCAAGTGTAGGACGGAGTGGTGTAAAGCATGCTGTCACTAAACTCCGGAGCAGTAGAGATATGTTCTGTGGAGTGACAAATCACACTTTTCTGTCTGGCAGTCTTTTGGACGAGTCTGGGTTTGGCAGATGCCAGGAGAACATGACCTGCCTGACTGCATTGTGCCAACTGTAAAGCTTGGTGGAGGAGGGATGATGGTATGGGGTTGTTCTTCTGAGGCTGAATTAACCCCCTTAGTTCTAGTTAAGGGAACTTCTTATGCTTCACCATACCAAGACATTTTAGAGAATTCTATGTTTCCAACTTTGTGGGAACAGTTTGCGGAAGGCCATTTCTGTGCCAACAAGACTGTGTCCCAGTACACAAAGCAAGTTCCATAAAGAAATGTTTGGGTGAGTTTGGTGTGGAAGGACTTAACTGGCCCCCACAGAGCCCTAACCTCTTGAGCAAGGAACGAGAATGGAGATTGCAGGCAGGCCTTCACGTTAACATGAGTGCCTGATCTCACAAATCGCTGTTCTAGATGAATGGGCATCCATTCCCACAGATACACTCCAAAATTTTGTGGAAAGCTGTCCCAGAACAGTGGCAGCTTCATAACTGCCAAGGGGGATCCAGCTTCATATTGATGCCTTTGGATTTAATATGGGGTGTCATAAAAGTTCCTGTGGGTGTAATAGCCAGGTGTCCCAATACGTCTATATTGAGTGCATCTTAAAAGAAGGCATTCAGGTTTGACGGACTCACCCGATAATCCAAAGTTAGCCACTTAGGTTCTCGGAGTGGCCTACACTGTCTTTGTCATCACATTGACAAATTATTTTGCTTAATTTACATTCTACGATTCCTGCATGTCAAAATTATCGCTGCTAAAACGAACAATAGCCTGTCACCTTACATAATACAGTACATAATTATCAAATAACTATTTTTTGTTAACGTATTTGATGTTTTTTTGTACTCGATAATGTTGAAATGGAACTATCATTAAAATTGCAAAGCTTGCTCAATTCTGTTTCCTGTGACTGAGTGAAAACGGCATGAACTTGGTAGACGTTGATAAGCTGCCTTGCGATGTGACAAATGCATGTGCACGAAATGCCATGTTGATGTTTCCTTCCACTGTCCAAAAACAACTTAACTGGAGTGCTTAAACTTACTGTATGTATGACTGAGTGTGTAACCTACAAGGGTTAGTTGGTTCCTTCCTTGCACCAACCGCAATGTATATATTATATTATCAGTAGATTACTCGATTACTGATTTAATCATTAGTGATAGTCCTAGTTCGAATGCGGGTGCATCTGGGCCTTTTGCTAAGCTACGAGTTAGCCGCGCTGGGTCCCGCCCCCCCCAAAGGCCACTGAAGCAGGGCTCCCCACAGTCCTGCCCCAAACTGCAGCCAGGGGGTCTGGGCAGTCAGCATCAGCCCCCAATCCTGTCAAATAACAGTTGATACCCAATATGGTAGCTTTCCTTTCCCAGAAATACCGCCTCCTCCTCTGGGAGCTGAGCTAACAGATCGGAGGGTTATACCCCTAAAACCTCATGCTGTTTTCTACCATCTTTACACACATTTACGTGGCTGTGTCCCTAAAATATACTGCAATACATTCTCCTCTGCGGTCTGTTGGACCATCTTAAACACCCGCTGAACTGGGTTTATTTATCTGCTTCTTTACTCAGAACACCAGCTCTTCTTTCATTTGAAACACTGCGTTCTGTCGTTTATACACCGGACTGCTACGTAGAACTATGCGGTCCTTACCGGAGCCCTGCGGTCCCTCAGCAGGGGATGCATCCGATGGCTCCGGTGTTTCTGGGGAGCTGGACAGGGAGATGAACGACGGCAACTTGTTAGGATCCGCAGGCGTCCGCTCACCTGCCTGGCTGCATTCAGCCACCTCTGCCCTGGGGATGAAAGGGTGCGGTTTATCTCATTTTCTCAACAGTCGCAGTTCTCAATTCTACATAAAAAATAATCCCAAAAAAGGACAACTATAACTCCTACCCAGCCCTATCCATTAATAACCTAACAAAAGAAGACTTTTGGTATTTTAGTTTTTCAAATATTTCACATATATTTTTTTTAAAATAGAGCTTCCTCCTTGAAGGGACTGGAAAAAAGCCCCCACAAGCTAAAATATAACAGGTAGTAAAACCGCATTGTGTGGACACACACACACACGCACACACACACACTCCTGTTCTGCCCTGAGGCGTGTCTCTCCACGCAGCATTAGCGTTTCCGGGGCCATTGGCCTGACCTTTCAGGGCTCTCCGGTCTGCGGTTCCGCCTGGCTGGTGTAGAGGTCTGGCGCTGACCCGGGCGCTTGGACGGCAGGCGGTGCTGCAGCTGGCACCTGGAGCCGCGGGGGCAGCCGGCGGCACTAGAGAAATCGGGGCACACCAGGGTGTGCTTCTTCTTACACTGTGGGGAGGGGGCAGGGAGAGCGGTAAGGGGTGGAGCGGCAGCGAGGAGAACAGGCATGTTACCCAGGAAAAGTCATCCTGCGGGCATCTCCACATGGATGGGGGCATCATCACACAGATGCGGGCATCATCATACAGATGCGGGCATCATCACACGGACGCGGGCATCATCACACGGACGCGGGCAACATCACACGGACGCGGGCAACATCACACGGATGCGGGCATCATCACACAGACGCGGGCATCACCACACGGATGGGGGCATCATCACACAAATGCGGGCATCATCACACAGACGCGGGCATCATCACACGGACGAGACAATCATCACATAGACACGACTGTCATTGCAAGGAAACAGCCATCACCACACGGACGCGGGCATCATCACACGGACGCGGGCATCATCACACGGACGCGGGCAACATCACACGGACGTGGGCAACATCACATGGATGCGGACATCATCACACAGACGCGGGCATCACCACACGGATGGGGGCATCATCACACAGATGCGGGCATCATCACACGGACGCGGGCATCATCACACGGACGAGACAATCATCACATGGACATGACTGTCATTGCAAGGAAACAGCCATCATCACACGGATGCGGGCATCATCACACAGATGCGGGCATCATCACACGGACGCGGGCATCATCACACGGACGCGGGCATCATCACACGGACGCGAGCATCATCACACGGACGCGGGCATCATCACACAGACGCGGGCATCATCATACAGATGCAGTCATCATCACACAGACGAGACAATCATCACACAGATGCGGGCATCATCACACGGACGCGGGCATCATCATTCAGATGCAGTCATCATCACACGGACGAGACAATCATCACACAGATGCGGGCATCATCACACGGACAACATCACACGGACATCATCACACGGACGCGGGCATCATCACACGGACGCGGGCATCATCACACGGATGCGGGCATCATCACACAGACAACACAATCATCACACAGATGCGGGCATCATGAAACGGACGAGACAATCATCACATGGACACGACCGTCATTGCAAGGAAACAGCCATCGTCACATGGGTGTGGCCATCATCACTTGGAAACATAATCCCAGAAAAGCTCACAGTTGCATAGAAACGTGAAAACAGACAGTGACACAGATACGTTTCCTTAGGCCTGCCTGGTCACCTCACTTTGTCTTTTTAATCTGTGCATGAACAGACACAGTTCCAAGCACCCGCACCCCCCACACCTCCCAGAGCCCCAGCCTGGCCCCCACCTGTCCCAGGCTGTAATCACAGCCTCATATGGGTCCAGGCCAAAGAGAGCAGGTTGGCCCTAAAATAGTTCTTGGGGGTGAGGCAGTGGATCAGGTTCCCTGGACTTCGAGCCAATGCCCTCACCCCCCCCCGCCCCCCCTTCCATGCTTTGCTTAAACTGCTGTGTTGCTTGTGCAGTGGTGTCAACATTTAACCTGGTTAGTTATTGCTAATTATTTCCTACCATGCACCATGTACCCAGAAAGACGGGGACCCAAGATTGCCGAGGGTAACCAAGACCCCATGTCCGATTCATTATAGTTTACGTGTCACATATGCACGGTTAAGAGCGGGTGGATATAAAAAAGCATGTGCGCATGGGTAGATGCACACACAGAGACCTGCGGGGGTCCGGTCTGACCCGGGCCACACAAATAAACACATCAGCCTGACACTTTAATCTCACGGTTACAGATTATGTACTAGCATGCAGCTGGCCTGCCTGTAACACAAACTCCACTGTCCTTAAAATGGACAAAGGAGGATCGTGGTAGAAGCACAGGCTTTGGGGGGCTTTGCTATGCAGCTAACAGTCAGCAGGTGGCATGACGGTTAAGGTATTGGATGCCTGGGGAGGTTTGGGGACGATGCCATTTTACAGCGACAGAAGATACTTCCCCCCCCCAAAAGTACAGCGTGTAAAACCACGTCCTCTTCCTGGGTTTCTTAAATGCACACGGGCACAGCCACTCGCACAGACACACACTCTTAATCTCCCGCGGACGGGACATCTTAATCTGACAGCAGGCTCATGAGCTCCCACTTGATTTAAGTCCTGGTGCTGGCATCCCAGGGGTCTATTAGGGCCGTTTCGACGGCAGCAAGAGGGCCGAGTCAGCACGATGGAGAGGGCGGGGCTTAACCCGCCAGTGGCCGAGGCCCGCTGGGCCGACTCCATCAGCACTTCCCCCATTAATAATTAGGGGCTGCCATCCATCTCGCTTTGGGACCAGCGGCATGAAGCCTCAGACTAAGCACTTCTGATAATAGAATAAATATTAATACTGCCTTTGTTTTACACGCGCTCCTTTTCCATTGGAATATTTAAAACATGCCCTGGCATCAAGAGGAGTGGAGAAAATAGAGAAGAAAAGGTGCAAAGAATGAGGGGGACAGAGAGAGAGAGAGAGAGAGAGAGGGAGGGAGGGAAGGAGGGCTCGACGCGGAGCTGAGGAAGCAGAAAGGGTAACATCTGAAGGGAAATCTCTACGGTACTTATCAGAAAGCCACAGCATGGTTACCGTGGCGATTAAGTGGGAAGTCCAGGGGGGTAATGAGGAGGATACTGACATAATGACCCGCAGAATGCTAGGACGTGAAAGAGGTGAGACATTCCAGGGAGGCGGGGCTTTCCAAGAATGTGGTGCTTTCCAGGGAGGCGGGGCTTTCCAAGAAGGTGGTGCTTTCCAGGGAGGCGGGGCTTTCCAAGGAGGCGGGTTTATCTTCACTGCTTAAAAAACAATGGTGCTCCCTCCAGATTAAAACTGCACTGTGCCGATTTACCTGATTTGCCTGACTTGCATTTCCTCTATATTGCTCAGTGTAAAACTTATTTCCCAGGCATTACAGCGACGGCAAGGCCGGTGGGGCAGAGAGGACGCCCACAGGGCGTGATGGGACTTACCTTCTCCCCCTGAGGGCAATAGCCCCGGACGAAATCCTGGCAGATAGCAGCCTTGCGGGACACATACACGTGGCTGTAGGGGCAGCTACTGTTGTTGCAGATGCCTCGCAGATAAAAGGAGCAGACTGGCATCTGTGAGGGGAGGGAGGAAGGGGTGTCACCTTCTTCATTATTAGTATTCAAAAGCATTCTACCTTTCCATTGGCTATCACAGATTGTGACCACCTGGTTCATCAGAACACAGATATGAACATCTACCACCCTCAATGTGCATTCAAGCTATTCCAACTCTCCTAGCATTACATACACCCACATGGATCCTGGGTGGGACACACATGTTCACATATACGATAAGATGCGCTTCACAGTGTCCATGTGAGGCTGACCCTGGGGGCCTCACTGTATGTGACTGGCACAGCTGATGATTACTGGGGCCTCTCAAAGACAGATGGCGTGAAAGCCGCTAAGAGAGAGACAGGTGAGCAGAGAGATGGGTGGACAGTGCGACAAATTGCCAGACAGATGGATGAACAAAGACGGATGGCAAATGGACAGATAGACAGGCGGCAGAGAGGTGGCAGAAAGGCAGACGGTCAGAGAGACAGACAGGCTCAGCAGATGGATGACATTCAGACAGAGAGACATGAGCAGAAAGATGGACAGGTGCAGAGCAGAGTGACTGACGGACAGAGAAACAGACAGACAGAGATTGATGGCAGACAGACAGACTGATGGCGAGAGATCTGCAGAAAGCAGACAGATAAACAGATAGACAAATGGATAGAGAGACGGACAGCAGCGAAACAGACCAGCAGAGATGGACAGAGGGATGGATGGCAGAGAGACTGAAAGATGGAGAGAGATGGCAGAGACCGACAAAGACAGATGGACAGAGAAACAGACAGCAGAGAGATGGATGGACAGAGACAAATGGTACAGTGACAGATAGACATAAAGATAGACAGAGTGGCAGACAAAAAGGGAGACAGACGGCAGAATGAAAGACAGACAGAGGCAGACTGGCAGAGAGACGTATGGACAGCAAAAAATGTTATAGAGAGGGACGAGCAAAAAGACAGACAGACTGAAGTCTCTGGATAGACAGGCGAACAGAAGCTTTATTCAGGAACACCTTCCGTATGCACTCAGTATGACATTAAGGCCACTCTAAATATAAACCCTGAAACAGGCTTTCAGTGGAGGATCATGTCACTGCTGCCTAATTAACTGCTACAGAAATATTTACCCAGGCAGGGCCTGGGACAGATGTTGTGACGCGTTTTATCCTCGGGGTGAAGACAACTGCCAGGGATCCGCAGGCCAGAGAAACACTCCGGTTACTGGGTGAGGCTTCTTCTCTACTGCGTCTGTATCAGTTTCAGAACCGCTTCCAAACTGCACATGTGCAAGGCCCGTGTGTTGAAGGGGCATTAAAGCAGACTCAATTTTAGCAGGGAGGGCCTGGAGTTAAGCAGACAGTAACGCAGACAAGCAGACAATAAGACAGGCAGGTAGGCAGATATTCTATATCTATCTACCTGTCTAAGACAGGCAGGTAGGCAGACAGACAGACAGTAAGATATACTGACAGACAGGCAAATCGACAGGCAGACGGACAAACGGCTGGATGTACATAGAGTGAAATGTAGGCAGACAGGCAGAGATGGAGTGACCCTAGCAAACTGATAAACAGACAGGAATTCCTCACATCCAAGCAGTGAAGCAGAGATAGGTGGCAGGTTCTGTGACGCACCACTGTCACCACAAAACACCATCAGAGCCTCACGGCTGAGCTCGTCACAGTTTGTGGTAGCCTGGGGCAGTCTGTGCCCCGGCAAGCAATGGAAACACAAAACAAACACTAAATCAGGATACCTGGCCACACAATAGCGTCGGGGCTCTTGGTAAAATCTTGAAATCAAAATACCTGTAAAGCTAATCAAAGCCTGACAATCCAGTAGTGTCAGGGCCCTTGCAACAGCCCTAAATCACCTAGAAACCTAAATCGAAAACTTGGCAACCCAACAGTGTCGGGGTCCTTGCAAAACCACTAAATCAAAATACCTGTAAAGCTAACCGGGTTAAGGCTCACGCACAACCCCTAAATCAAAAACCTGGCAGAGCAAACAGATAAGGAATCCGACATCGAAGGAGCTGAAATGCAACCTGATCCTGTAGAAGTCGGCAGTCTCTCCCAAAGCACTGCAGGTGCACCTTACAGGGACAGCCTGCAAGCCTGGTGCTCATCGTTGCATTACCTCACCATTTAATATTTTATTAACAGTTATAATCATGAACTGTGGGGCACCTGCGTTTGCTTTTGATGCCCTAAAAGATTATCTTTAATTTTGAGCAATGACAGGAGGGAGAAAGAGTCCTGCCCGCCCCCCCCCCATACCCAATTGATAAAAAAAATGAGAATAACGGATCAATTCAATGGCAGAGAAAGAGATGGAAGAAGAGAAGGGTGCTTTCAATGGACCTCGGTACTGGGTGAGGAAGACTCGGGTCCCCCATTTGGGACGGGGGTGGGCATCGCTGCCAACAGAGGATCCCAGGCATGCAGGGAATGCAGGTCACCCACGACAACCCAATACACCACGGCCACAGCTGCTCTATGCCGTCAGCATTAGTCAGCGGCCGGTCGGGATTTACGCATTAGCACATCCGAGTCTCACTACACGGGCTCCTGGGCTGGGGGCTCAGTCCTGCCCTCATACCAGTTTACCATGATGGTGACACAAACATTGGCTTCCAAGAAGGAAGGTGGAGTCAGGGGGCGGCGTCAGGGGGCGGAGCTTCGGAACACCTCCACGTGCATAAATTCAGTGTTAACGATGAGACCTTCAGATCCGTTGCTTACCTTCTCTTTGGACACCTTGTGTGAGAACGGGCAGGTGCCGTCCGCCTGCTTGCATGTACCTCGCAAGAACCTGCAACGGCCATTCAGAGCAGCCTCAGTCAGCGGGTCTTACTAAGTCACTCGTCTAAAACAAAAGAGGACGTACGAATGGCATTAATGTCAGGCCGTACCTGGTGCATACGGCCACCTTGTCGGGGTCGTGGATGTAGGGGCAGCCCTCTCCGCGGCTGCAGCGCCCAAAGCGGTTGTAGTACATGCAGTACTGCTTGCTGCGCTGGTGTCGCTGCAGGGCGTGCCTGATGACGGAGCGGCTACGCTGGAGGGCGCGGCTGGCGGGATGAACACCCACATGTAAGCTCGGCGGTATAAACACGCGCGGCCGCGTTACAGCGGAAGGGGGCCGAGGGCAGGGCAGCCAGCCGGGCTTACGGGTGACCCAACGTGCAGCCCAGCTTGCCCTTTTCACCCCAAAAGCCTCTGTCATTGTACAAAAGGTCATCGGGGCTTTATTAAAGGTTCTCTGCTTATCTCCCTTAAAAGCCTATCACTCCGCCTACTATGCTTTGTACTTTTCGCATAATGACAGGGTCATGACAGATCTGGCCACGCCCACCAGGCCCATCTACTCCACCCATCCTGCCCAGTCCCACCCACCTGGCCAGGTATCTGGTGCTGGAGCCTCTGCTTAGGCCACCGGGGGAGGCGTAAGCTGGCAGGTCTTGAGAAGCAAGGCTCCTTCCTGCGGGGGGGGACGGAGACGACATTATTCTGTAGGCCTTGAGCGACAGACGCACATGACCCCAGACCCCAGTGGCTCCTTCCTCACCGACTCGGAGCCGGGTGCTGATGGTGAGGGAGCCCAGGGTCGCCGTGCGGCACAGCTTGTTGGCAGACACACGGTACAGCGCCCCTCCGATCCAGCGCATGCCCCTCCCCCTCCACGGATGCACCCCCTGATCCGGGAGGGGCCCCGGGGGGGTCCGGAGCCTGTTCTGCAGCAGCATCCTGTAGGAAGAGAAGGGAGGGGGTGTTTTATTACAGACGAGTCAGGTGAGGCAGTGTGCCTAAACGCAATCGCTAAGATCCGCATCTGAATAAATCCCCCTATCAAGGCTGACGAGTGGCTGCGCGCACAGATAGACAGAAGGAGGGCGCCACTGAGTGCATCCCCATCTGTGGGGTTAGGGTAAAGGGGACTCAGCATTACGCCGTGTGACGAACAATCTGACTTTGGTTTATGCCACGTGCAGGAATTGAAACCCCTGATACCGCCACAATCGCCTGTTAGCTGCCGCAGGAAATGCACAGGCAGACTGTACGTGCTGAATGTTTATTTTTTGAGTCCCAGGTTTAATAAACCCTGAACAGCTCTGTTCCAGACTGAACCCCTGTATCCAGAACCTCCTTCTGCCCTCAGAATAAGGGTGTTGTTGCAGTTAAGTACATGCAGTCCGGCTTAAATAAAGTGCTACATCGACATTATTTAGAACATTATTCTCGCCCTTGAGTGAAACAGAGTCTCACAGCCGATAAATGTAGACTTCTGTTCCCTAATAGGACTGGATATTTGACTTGGCAATTTGCATGCAGCAGTTCGATCAAAGGTACAACAGATAAGCCCTACTCAGGGCACGCAGTCAGTCCGGGATCATCCAGACCGAGATGGCTGATCTACGCCCCCCAGGCCATACTTCATGGATCCAACTGCAGATACTACTGCTGTATCTGCTTAAGGCTGAGAAGGCATCGGATTTCTCCTGCTTGCTGGGGGTTCCTATGGGCACCTAAATTATCCTGCATGCTGAGAATTGCGGACAAGGTGGTGGGGGGTTCACCTCGATTGCAGCCAGATCCACCAATGAGGGTGACCCGAGCACTACAGAGATGGGCACATCCCGAGATCAGATCGGCTGAAACTGGGCCCTGCTGTTAGACCCTTAAACTGCATGTTATTTGTATTTACCCCTTTGGGATGGCGTGTGCGTTTAGTGTGTGTTTCCGAGATGAGTCCACAGCGTGCGCATGCTGCCAGGCATGCAGACACGCGGCAAGCCAGTGGCACGAGGCGGCTGGGTCCGATGCCAGCATTAAAAATGTGTTTTATACGGCAGTAAAGATGCAGGGCGGCGATACCTTCGCTTACTGGGGGGTGTAATCTGGCCGCGCAGAGCCCATTATAAGGAAGGCGGCTGATAACACAGCTCTGTTGACACACTGAATTTTAATGGCGCTTATTAAAGCGAATAACCAGCCAGTCGTCTTAATGACCTCGTTTGTTTGTCGAGCCTGCCGCTTGGGGTGAGGATGTGTGGGG
>JABFEA020000085.1:18627345-18638942 GCA_019775915.2 Cyphomyrus plagiostoma
CCCCCCCCCCCCCCCCCCCCCCCCCCCCCCCCCCCCCCCCCCCCCCCCCCCCCCCCCCCCCCCCCCCCCTGCCAGCTCTGTACCAGACAGTCCACGTTTTTGTTTGCTCCCTCAAAATGGGCAAAAATGTGAACCGATTGGGGGTCACCCAGAACCATATGGAGAAACACATTTACTGGTACAGGGCACAGAGGAACTGCAGGAAAGGACCTTGGAATGGAGGAGGAAGAAGACCAGAAAAGAGGAAGAGGAGCCCAGCAGAGGTAGCTCAGCCCCCCCCCCCCCAACAAGTATAAAACATCTTAATGGTGCCAAACGTGTGTGGATATTCATTTACTGGAGGCAATTACACTGAGATAGGGAGGTGGTTAAGGAAGGGCTGTACAGGCGTGATTGCGTTCCATTGGGCCAGGCCCCTGTGCCATACTTAGTTAAAACAATCCAATTTGCAAGGGATAATTATATATTAGCTCCCCTTTATCGTTTGGGCCGATGGAGTGCGCGGACTCGATAGTGACCCAGTACCAGGCCCAGAACAGCTGCAAATTACCCTCTATCGGCACCCGCTTGCTACTGCTGCTGGATGGGCCGATCCATTACAGCCTGCCCATGGCGAGCGAGGCACTGGGGATGCTGACACCTGCTGGAGGGAGAAGGCAGTGCGCCTCAGTTTCAGTACAGGATCACATAAAGTTTACTGCTATCAGGTCCTCTTACACCTGGGTTCTTCTTCCCCAAAGACAACTGCCATTTTACTGTATATTTTGGAACTTGGTGTAGTTTCTATGCAACTGACTGCTGGAACCAGCTCCCAGCGAAAATAAGAGGAGCCCCAAGAATAACATGCTTGAGACTAAACTAAAAACTTATTTTCTAGAGCTTTTAATATATTTTAATGTAGAGAAGGGGGCAGAGATGAGCTAACCCAAGATACAGCAGCAGGGGGCAGCATGGAGACATCCCTGCCACTGCTTCGCCACCAGCCAATGTTCTAGGGTTAAAGGGGCGAAACACTGATGATTGGTGGAGCCCAGCTCATGAGTCTGCAGCAGACCAATGGGCACCGGAGAAGGTACGGCAGGCAGAAATGCCAAACCAGTATAATTACCAACCTGCATATTCAATTCTGTTCTTTATCCCCAAACCAAAAAACCCATCCCAACCCCCACGGACTGTTACCCACATAACTGGAACCCCTAGAACTGTTTTTACCACACACTAGGGCTGCCACCATTAGTCGACATAGTCAATGACATCAACACTGGAAATGCGCTGACATCAATATCTTAATTTCATTGCTTTTTTCGTTTTTAAATAACAATACCTTTGCGGTATCTAAAACACTTCAATTCATTATAACAAATGTTTTTCTTCAATATAACTGCGTAGTTATGGGAGCAGTTCAAATTATCACAAAACACAAAGGTGATTTGTACACTTTGCAAAGTTCGAGGCTTACCAATAGCGGCATGAGCGCTATGCAGGAAAGAAAACACACAGTGATACACATGCTATTCTGCGTGATGGATGGCCAAGACAATCAGAACCACGTGAAGTGTTGTCTAATGTCGATTTATTCCAAACTATATTTACCATAAGAAAGTGACTTTAATCTGCAAAAAGTACAACCACCTGACGTGTTTTTTACCCTGTTTATTCAATATATCTCTTCTTTCAAAAGCTGTTGTGGCTGCTAAGCTGTGAATTTCTTCACCACGACTTCAGATCTTATTGCGTCCATGATTTACCAGAAGTCACACGTGACGTGCTCCCTAACCGGATTTATACAGATTACTAACTTTTGGGCACCTCAATATGTATCTCATTAATATTTTAGACACACTACTAATCTGCTTATTGAATTCTGGAAAAAATAATAGTTCTGAAAAGCCGGGGTCCGTTACCTAAAGCCCGGCAATGATATACAGTTTGTTGTAATCAAAATAAAATTAACTTAATTTAAAGTTGATTTTTTTTTAAGGCAAATTAATCATTTAGAGTAATCAATCAAATTGGTAAAATAGTCAACAGATTAATCAGTAGAAAAATAGTTATTAGTATCAGCCCTACCATTTACTACTTAATCATTTTCCATTCATTTACAGGCACCTTATACATGCACACTGTCACCATAAAGAGTGAATACTTGTATTTCATACTTATATTGTGTGAGATTCAACTTTGTATATACAGCAACCAATACAACCACCGTTCTCTCCATTTTCTGCATTTTATGGGAACTAACTGCTGTTTGGTCTTTCAAGTGTTTTTTTTATATTGGGAGGCTGACATTGGTTTTACAACTGTTGGAAAGGCAGAAATGTCAACACAATTTCATTGTACTGAAGTATAATGACAAAAAAAAGCTGTCACCTTTTATATTTCTGTAAAGCACTTTGATTAACCTCCGTGTATGTAAAAGTGATGCACCTGCGACACACAGATATGAGAGTGGACTACAGAGACTACTACTGCAACAGAAGAACAGAATCTGATAGGACGAGATCTCCAGCTAAATGAACAGCCTTCTGCACAGGCACGAGACACCGGCATACTGGTAAACATTCTCAAGCCCCGCCATGTCGGCCCTCAACTCCACCTACCTGCCCTAGAGAGGCCTGGCGAGGTCATTGGTGAGAGACGGCACAGTCTGTGCCTGCCGATAGCGACCAGGCCCCGCCTCCCAGCCGGCTGAATCCGCCTCCTCACTGAGAAATAGCCGCCCACCACAGCCGGAACTGTACTCACGCTGCTGGAGAGAGAAGGTGTGAGAGGAGGTGCCACACACAGGGAGGGAGGGTGTAAACAGATAGGCCAGGCCACGATAAAGAGTTAGGAAATGTTCAAATAAATTTCACCTTTGATAGGTGGGTGTCTGAAAGTCGCCTCCATGCTTACCTGCTGTAGGGCTTCCCCCGGATGATCTTCGTGCGGCTCTTGAGTCTGAAGCTGCCGGTTGAGGGGGATGCTCCACGTGGTATCCTGTCTGAGCTCCAGCGGTACGCGGAGCTGCCACCCTTAGCCACTGCACCCTTAGCTACAGTGCCCGCCGCCTTCCAGCAGTACACTGAGCCGCCACCCTTAGCCATCGTGCCCTTAGGCACCACGCCCGCCGCCTTCCAACGGTAGCGGCTGCTATGGGCCGTGGCGGCAGCAGCGGCAGCAACAGCGGCACTCGCCCCAGACAGAGAGCCTCTCCTGGGCTTGGCTGCCTGAGACGGGCTGGGCTTAGGCTTCTTCGCGGGCGTATCCGGCCACCGAGGGGACGACAAGCGCTTGGCTGGCCTCGGTTGCCGTCCTGCCACCGCCGACACCCATTTGTACTTCCCGGCAATGGCGAGCCGGCACTGTGCTGGCGAGAGGCTCGGCCCTCGGGGGGCCTTCCTGTCAATGCCTGGCACTCTGCCCCCAGCAGCTTCCGAAAAGGAGGGGGCGGTGGCCGGCACCTCGCTCCCCTTCACCCAGGTGAATTTGGACCTCTTAAGTGGGGCTTGGTTGCCAGGCGGCCTGCCAGCACTTTCTTTTGCGCCGGAGGGCACCTTGTGCTGAAGCTGACCAGAGGGAGCTTGAGGAGGAGCAGTAGGAGCAACAGGAGTTTCAGAGCCCATTGGGGTTTTACCCAAGGAGCCTGAAGTCCCCAGGAGGAAAGGCACACTGAAGCTCGGTCCACTTTGGGCTTCCTGCTTCTGGACACTGGATGTCACCTTGCCTGCAGACCTGAGGCCTTGCTGAGTCCTAATTAAAGGGGTAACTTCAGCTGTGGGAGCAGCAGCCCTCGATAGGCCGGACTTGCTCACTGCAGACAGGCTCGGCTGTCCTGCCACTTCTGGGAGACCAGCAGTACATACAGGGGACCTTCCCTTTATTCCCGGACTGCTTGGCTCCTTGGTTATAGCTGCAGGATGATCGGTACTTGTGATAGGGGCAGGCTGAGAGCTACCAGACATGCTTGGTGGCTGCGCCGTCACTAGGGGGCCCTCTTGTCCAAGGCTTGAGCCAGAAGAAGAGGGATTTGTGGCATCGCTTGATGCTGTGACACTCCGGTTGCTGAGGGAGTACTTCTTCCTCCAGTGTCCCGCAGGCCGGGGTGCATACAGCCCCGGCCGAGTGGGAAAAGAATGGGGAAACTGAGCGCCATGACCTCTGCCTCTAGAGGGCGCAGGATTCCGCCACTGACTGGCACCTGATGGGGTGTTGCCATGGATACTTTTGTGGTTATTGATGAGACCTGAGTTGGACAAGACAAAATGATAAATTTAAATTTAATCCATAGGATTCCACTGATATGTGTTCTTTGGACATTCGACTTTTCCCTCACAAATGAAGGGAGTGTCTCAAATGCAAACGATTTACAGTAAATTTGCTGTTTACATTGATTAATCAATAAACTCACTTTAAAACTTTTCAATAAAGCAATGTATGAAAATTAATCTTACCAGCTAAATTATTTATCAGGAATCTACAAAATGCCAGCTGAAAAGTAAAAATCATTTTGGATGCGACCTTTTTTAATTTCACAGCCTAGCAATTGTGCATATAACTAGATAACATGCAAAACAATTTACTTGCTGACTGTTGGAAGTCTATTTACACAGTTTCACCACTCGTTTTCTTTAATCAGAGAAAAAAGGTGAAGACTTGACAGCACGAAACACTCTCAGATAACTATGTTAAGTTCATATATGGTACAGCATATATATTAGGGAAGGGTGAAAAAAATCGAAATTTCCTATAATGCGGAAAAGTGGTCACTGGACCTCGTTATTAAACGTGCAAAATATCTTTGAAATAGGTTAATATTTTCAGGTTCCGCAACGCGATCAAAGTTTTCACCTGTCACATCAATGAGTAATATACACCATCCATTATCTATACACATCGGTTTGTGCACTTTCACAACATGATAATCACTACAAAATACCAACGTTCAGGTAACGCAGATGTTTACTGGGTATCAGCCATACACATACATTGCATCGCTCTGCGGCTCTACGTGCATTAGGATTAATCACCTGTCACATCAATGTGCAGATCCACGCTACGTATCATCCATATCATAACGCAATGTTAAATTCTTCCTCAGTGCCACCAAAATGAAAAGTATTAAGCATGACAGCAAAAATGGTTAGATACACTATATTACCAAAATATTGGGTATTTTTGGTAAGACCCATATGGATAAAGCGGTATATATAATGGATAGTGTATATATTGCCAGTATGTCAGTGTAAGCATGCTCCTGAGCGCCACATTTCGGAATGAGTCATTCCACACTTACTCATTGTCCCTGACCGATTGTTAGGTGCTTGTATTAAATTGGAACAATTTTACCTTGCGTAATGATATGGATGATACGTAGCGTGGATCTGCGCATTGATGTGACAGGTAGAAACTTCAATCGCATTGCGGAACCTGAAAATATGAACCTATTTCAAAGATATTTTGCACGTTTAATAACGAGGTCCAGTGAGAACTTTTCCACACTATTGGAAATTTTGATTTTATTTTCACCCCACCCTAATATATATGTACAGCATAAAGAAACAAACACTAATCATTAAAACAATAACATATACAGTTTACTAACTGCCTCGTAGGTTGACATTACTGATATTTGTTTATGTTGTTTGCATTCACTCAGTCAGTGGGTGGTGGTTTGCTAGAGAGCTAGCTTCCTAGCTAACTATGACTTAATAGCATATTTTTCCACCAGTTACATAAATGTTGTTTGACATTCATGGAACATCCACTGTGTATTACTACACAGACTTGAAGGCAGTCAGGTGCGTGAAGAAAACGATCCAGTAACTTACTTTGTAACAGTTCGATCTGTCTCTTCAAAGATTCTCTCTCCTCCATTTCTATAAAATGCCAATCTACGCGTTGACAAGTTCACCCAATCAGAGGAAGGAATCGTCGAGCCGTTATCCAATCAGGCAGTTCGGGCTTCTGCGACATGCCTTATGGGAAAATGACTTTTTTTTTCGATGACTTACGGGAAATTGAGTTTAATTTTTTTCAGCGGTTCAGAAAGATTTTTGTTGTTAATGTTTTTCCAGTTCGTTTTGCATTGTCAAACTCTCACTAAGAATCGTTTTCATATACGACAATGTAAAGTGCATTACTTTTCTCTTATTGTTTTGTAAAAGCACGATTGTTTTTGTAGACATGTCATTTCTGGAATTGATATTCTGGCTGCATACATGTATGTGACGTCAGTGACATTAGTTGACAAGCAGGCTGACTGCAGGACGATATTTTGGTGAAAACGAAAGCGACGCAGGGATTGTCGTTATTGTTGGTTGAGAAGCTGGAGGGGACACGTTTACGTGACGGGGACACTGGCGGCGACAGTGTTAAGCAAATCTCATCCGTGCTGATCAGCTGAATTCAACTAGGAAGCACAGTGACAGGAAGAGCTGCGTCTTCGATCGAAAGAAGCAGCACAAAGTGTAAGACGGCGATGCATAATTCATCTAGCTAATGGGGATAAGTGGGGCTTGGAGTGGGTGTCCACCACAACTGATTACTGCTGAATAGTTGACCACCAGCTATCGTTCTTTTATGATATTCTTCTTGTTACCCAGCAAAGTTGGTGTCAAGCCGATAATAGACCATGTATGTATCCTACAGCGATGGTTTCATTTTCATTTTGTTAATTGTCCACTATTAATTGTCATCCATGAAAAAAATAGGCATAATGATTTATTTTAAAGCAGAATCCATAGAATAACTGCCGTATTTTCTCTAGATGTAGTTCTCTTATGTAGTTTTTGTGGTGAACTAAGGAAATCGGGCTAGTTCCTCAAAATGTGCTGACAGCTGAATGTCTCGCGATGTTTCGTGCAGTTGTGTTTCTGCCACTTTTAATTGATATGCAACAGCAGCTGTACTGTTATTCAGTAAAATACCACATGGACCACAGGGCATCTTCCTGAGCGCATCTGCTTCCTTCAGTCGAAACACATAATTCGACATCTTATTCTTTTCTGTTGTGACCTGTGCTGCTTGGAAGAGATTCCAGGCTCCCTGAGACATTGTTCAGGATAAGTGGATGGATGAATAGTAGTTACAAATGGATTTGTTATATTTATTGTTGTTGCTGCTGTTTTTGCCACTAGGATTATTATCATATAGATTATTGTTCTTTTTCTGCTGTTTGTAGCTGGTTACTGCGCCCGTACAATGGCAGCGGAGAACAGCAAGGAGTATGTGTACTTCATAATCTTGAAGACCCCAAACTCCATCTTCTCTGGCCATATATGCTACATTTTGGGAAGAAAGTATGATTCCATTTTGGATTCCCCAGAATACACAAAGAAACTGTCAGTGAGATGCACATCTTTAGGGATCGACCTAGATGTGGAATTTGAAGCTCTGCAGCTATTAACAGTGAAGGAGGCAGAGCTGCTGCTGGCCCTGGACAATGAAGAAGAACGGCTAAGGACCTTTCAGGAAAAAGAGCATCTGGAATTTGCCCTCAGCCTCACTGAAGGCACCACGGTGAGCGTGGAGGTGACTGGAGCATGGTGTGATGGGGTAGTCCGCTACATCGGGACGATCAAGGATACGAGGATAACCCCCATATCGGGAACCGTCTTTGGGATTGAACTGGAGGTGAGGTCCTGCTGGTGATCACGTGAAATATTTATTCATGTAGAATAAATGGGAAAAAAACAACAAAAACATATCTCGATCTACAGTGGATGTTGAGAAACAGCATGGGACCCATTAAATGATACATGTTTTAATCACTAAAGGTTAAAAAAACTGACTTGGGTAGGGACTTGAGTGACATGACTTACAACTCGCCTGAGACTTCAGTTAGAAATTTGATGACTTGTGACTCAACACCAAAAACAATGGAAAGACATGAAACATGACTTGAGACTTGACTTAGACTTGCAATGTTTTGACTTGAGTCTTGACTCGAACTTAACAAGGAGTGACTTGTTCCCATCCCTGCTCACGGGTCCAATGATGAAATCAGTCTGCCAGCCACAGGATTTGAATTCTCAACCTTCTGACTATGGTGCCCTAGCTTGTGGAGCCACGCACTGCCCGAATATAGCACTCTGTATCTGCATCCAGAAAGGCGAGTGCATGGCAGCCTCATAGCTTACACTGCTATCTGTCACCTACAGGGTTCAGGCCTGGGCACTCCTGGTCAGGTGGACCAGGGCCTGTAGATCACCTGTGATTTACCTGGGAGCTGTTAACCCTCCCAGATGTAAACAAAGAGGCATGTCTGGGTTGTGTGCTGGCATTGCTTAGCCCTTTCTCAGCAGGCCTGTCCTGTTCTCTTCTCAGGGGAAACACAAAGGAAAAGGCATGAACGACGGCACATCACACGGCAGAAGGTACTTCGCCTGCGCTGCCTACTGTGGCGTCTTCGCCCCTTTCACCCGAATCCGAGTCGCGGCCCAGAAGAAACCGGATTCCCCTCCATCCAAGAAGCACGATTCAAGAAGCCAGGTGGAGCCTCTCAAAATTGGGGACAGGGTGACATTCTTCACCGACGACGACAAGGGGCGCCACGGTACTGTCTTAGGGCTGGAGATACAGCAGGAGGCGAAACTCGTGAGCATTCGCACGGTGAGTTCTGATTGGTCAATAGGCGCGGTCACCTGGTTATGCATGTGAATGTTACATGTGATCTGTGGGTCTGTCCCACAGGATGGAAGCGAGAAGGGGGAGGATGGACTGATTGTGAATCTGCCCATCGATTGTGTCATACGGGAGGAGCTGCTCTCTCCAGGTGTGCCCCGGCATGCCGTGCACGGGGCATTGGTATTCTGGCACTTCACAGAGGAGAGGCCCTGTGAATATTTAAAATATAGTGTGGGGGGGGGGTCAGTCAGTTGGTTCAGAATTTCTAGTTTTGCCCCATTTTACCTTTTATGAAAAGTAAAATTTACTTCATTGACAGGGCTGTACAGAGCTTGTGTTGCATTCTGGTTTTCTGTAAAATCTACGTAAGTATGAAGCCAGAAATGTGAATTAATTTTCTAAACAGAAGTCTTGCACATCCAAAAATAAAGTATTTTTTACCCCAAAATCTGAATTAAGTCAGTATAAGAAGGTGTGAATTAAATATCAGCAGTTTTCGAATTTGGGTCAGTTTTCAATCTTGTCTTAACACCAGGTACATTTGTAAGGTTTTTAACTCACTTTGAGGTATAAAGAGATGCTGGTGTTCAAATGTGTTTACATGTGTTGGCTCTAAACAGCAGACTTGAAAGCGAAACTGACCCTGTATCAGCCATTGGCATCGAGTGTGGATGGAGAGGCTGATGATATCAGCCTGAACTCAATGGTGCAGGTGGAGATGAATGGGAGGAAAGTGTATGGAACGGTGCGGTGGATTGGCAAACTGCCGGATAAGGAAGAGATCATGGCCGGATTGGAGATGGTGAGTGTGCTCATTCTCGCCCCCTGTTGATCAGATCGGAAATAATGATAACATTTCTTCATATTTTTCCGTTTTTTTTTTTCTTTCCTTTTTAAGAAAGTCTAAAGGCCCTATTTTCCACAAGCGGAAAGCACGATGTAAAGTGTTTTTGCTAGTTTCATAGTGGTGCATTTGTTGTCAGAAGTGAGTGGTGTTTTTTAAATGACGCGTGGCCGGGCACATTGATGGCACGTTGTAATTTTAAGGCAGCGAAATGACGTTGGGCTTTTGACCGACAAAAACCATGGCAAAAGTCAGTGGCGCATTGTTAAATGGTATTTCAGCGGTGCCACACAGACACGTGCGTAACACTTTTGTGTTGTTTCAGAAAAAGGTACATGCTCAAAGTGCGCTAATGCTTTGTTGCCATTTAATTTAATTTTATTTAATTTTATCTTATTTAAGCATTCACAATTGCAGTCCACCGTAGCCAGATGTGGGCATTTCTGGTCCAGAAAGTAAAAAATCCAGACCAAGGTTTTGCTCCAACCAGCCATTGGTTTACAAAGAGTTACAGTCACAGAGCACTCAACTGGTTGGTTGAAGCAGAAGCTTGCAAAAGCTTTCTTTCTGGACCTGAAATGGCCACCTCTGATGGTAGCTCATGTGCCGCTGCATTTTAAAGGTGAGGTGATACGCCATTCCTATTGGTTTATTGCATGTTATTCCCGAAACACACCTGTTTCTACTCCTTGCACCTCCTTGTGCCAATTCCCACACAGCTCTTGAGCTGAATCATTTGTGCTGGAACAGGAAAAGAACCAAGCTACACCGGGCTCCGCCCCCCCAGGACTGGAGTTCGACACCCCTGCATTAAATAGTCACAATAGAGCCCCAGAAGGACAACCTGCTGCCTCAATGCTAATGCTGCCCATAACATTGCAGTGCACAGGCTGCTTGCCTCACTTCTGTGTCCGTGTCTCTCTGCACAGGAAGAGGACCACGGTGTCAGTGACGGCACCTTCAGGGGGCAGCGGTTTTTCTACTGTCCTGCCAAAAGAGGCCTGTTCATCCGGCTGTCCTCCTGCCAGCCCGACACCCGCTTCCTCCCCCCGAAGGTGGATAAGGGGGCGACATCCCGCAAGTTTTCAGGTCACTTGGCAGGAAAGAGACACTACAACTTACCACAAATTGCTACTTTTAGACCCGTGTTTCTCAACACAGTCCTCAGGGACCCAAGACAGTCCACATTTTTGCTCCCTCCCAGCTTCCAAGGCACCTGTACCAGCTACTCTGTGTTCTTCATTGGCCGAGAACTGAGGGGCAGCAAAATTTGGATTGTCTGGGTATTCCTGAGGACTGAAATGAGAAACATTCATTTATACCAATGGGCTAATGTTGTGCAGTGTTGTGGAAGCTAATGCCTCTGAGATTTAATCCACTTGGGTGGAGGTTGGTTCATGTGCTCCGGGTCCTCAAGCTTTCATCAAGAATTTAGACATTTGGAGAGGAAATGACCAGGGTGCCAGGGGTCAGACATTATGTCCCTGGTTCAGTTCTTCATCGTCAATGACTATTCTAGGTTAAATTGGCACGTCTTCTACATCCAAATCCAGAGCGACATATTTGGCTCTGAGAGATTTTCAGCATACGCCCGAATTAAAGATGTATGACACGTTATGTGACTTTATATGTCCCAGCACAATGACTGATGATGCTTAAAGTTCTTTTTCACAGGCTAAATTAACTGGCTGGATTTGTTTTGCTTCTCTGCATTATTTTGGGTGTGAATTTGAACAATTCTAGATTACACTGGAGTCCTAGTTTGAGTTTGGTTTAGGCTGGTTGCTGCAGCCCATTTATTCCACAATTGTTTCTACATTAAACACTTCTTCTTCTTCTTCTTCAGACATAAATGGAGCAGATGATGGGCCTGTGCTTGGCAATGTCGCCCCCCTCAGGACAGACCAGGTACAACAGCTGCTGATAGGCAACATGAAGGGGATCCAAGGACACTGCAACTCATGCTACATGGATGCAGCCCTCTTCAGGTCAGAGAGGCACAAGGCTCCTGCACACGCCACAACAGCAGGTCATGTGGGGGGGGGGGGGGGGGTCCAACCGACAACCCTTGGCCCAATTACGTGACCCCACCCAAATCACCGGAAAAAATGAGCTGGACCCAAAACAATAAAAAAAAAAAGCC
>JABFEA020000085.1:18644222-18659127 GCA_019775915.2 Cyphomyrus plagiostoma
TATTAAACTAACTACCTGGGAGAAATGAAAACAAGGCCTGGATTTGGAATCGAGGGCCTGAATTGAATAGCCCTGTGCTAGGGGTTTCCCTTAACCTGCTTTGTTCAAAGCCAGCGAGCTGCTTGAACAAATGATTCTGCTGAGAAGCCGCTAACCGCTCATCTACATAAAGGAAAGGTACCGGTGGCTTCAGGGGCAGGCCTGGGGTTCCCTTCCCTCCCAGTTTAAGTTTGCTTTCCATACTCTATCTTCTGAATGTTAATAAATGTAGGCCAGAGGCCTATGAAGGAATTCTTCTGTGCTGTCTGAATTACAGTGCGGATTGGCATGAAGTATTCAATTGATTGTTTGCTGCCATGACTCCATCGCCCCACCTGCTGGTCACTTTGAGGCACGGCACATGTTTTGTGTGTTTGTTTTCAGTATTTGTATGGATTTGACTGCTTGACATCTGCATAAGTGGGTGACCGACAGAGACAGAGAGAGAGATCAGTTAGGTCCACATGGTTTTAGTTAATCTCCTGAGCCACCTCCTCTTTCTGGTACCCCCACCCTCACTGATGTCTAACATAGATATCTTGCCCCCTCCAAGTCCCCCGCGGTGTCAGCTGGCAGGCAGAGTGGAAAAATAAACCCATCTAGGGCATCTTGAAAGTTGTGGCAATAAAAGCCTGCAGGGGTAAATAAGGGTAAATAAGGATGAAGGTCTAGGAGAGCCTATTAATCTGAGTATGAGGATTCCTGTAGACAAATTCATAAGTATGAATACTCAGAATGCACTGCTAAGTTATGGCCATTGAAGAAAGCAGTGGTGTGATGAATGGGAGGGCATGACTGGCGTAGACATTATTTATGATGAGGAGGCAAGATGGCAAAGCTGGTCAGGGGAAGAGGATAACCTGGGCATGGCAGAAGCAGTCAGATAGCGGACATGGCTTCTTATTTACGCGTTCACGTAGAGATAATCACATGACTCTGTTTACACAGCTGGCTATGTTACTAACGTGACCCTAGCTGCTTGGCGGAGCAGTGCACCATCTTTTTTTTTTTTTTGGGGGGGGGGGGGGGGGCAGTGCACGTGTGTGGGACTGTGGGCTTCCTTAATACAGTGCAAGGCTGCCCCCAAGACCACATTGCACATCTACAACATCAGTGTTTTCAGAGAACCCACTGGTCCGTGACAAAGTCATTTCAAGGCTCAGACTCCCCAAAGTGTATAGAAACGTAGAAGAAACTGTGATCTTTTTGGATGTTAGAAAACCAGGGAAGGTCATGGGCTGGAGGGTGTCGGTGTCTTATCTTAATGGTGGAGTCCTGGCAGGCTCTCTCCATCTCTCCTTCTATGCCGGGGGGGGACAGAGAGTGCTGGATTACTCTCTAAGGGAGGGGGACAGAACTAGGGAAAAGAAGATTCTTTTATCTCCATCTAACATCCAGAGATTGCTCCACCTGAGACGGTCACGACCTTGAGATGAAGGTCCGGGGCGTGTAATCTCTGGGAACATGCAGGAGTTCCTCTTGGCCTTTCTGTCTCATGTCCTTTTTCCGCCATCGATCGACGCGCTAACCTCTCTTGACGACATTCCTGTCAGAGGCTCCGCGCCACATATCTAATGTCAACAAATGTGTGATTTATTCCCAGGCTGAACGTGAAGCCAGGGAGCATGCATCACACTCTGGGAAGGAGCGAGGCAGCAGAAAACAGGAAGCTTTTGGGATGCTTCACACATCGAGTCCTGCTAAACACCGGGCACCCAAATCTGTTAGTCTGAGGAGATCCGGGGGGGGGGGGGTGGTTAATTTAAGGTGTCAGGAATCACCTTGTATTTTACCGCTGGAATTCTCTTCTTAAGATTTGCACAGTCAGATGCTGAATGAGATGTGGGAGGGAGTAAACTACAGGACGGAGGCTTCTGGGGCATCACTCCTGAACAACATATATTTAGCAGACACTTTTATCCAAAACGACATTCATTTGAGAAAGCAGGATCAGACCGTCCCAGGAGTAATTTAGGGTTAAAGGCCTTGTTCAGGGGCCCAATGGTGACATCACCCTATTGAACCTGGGATTTGACTTAACCTGCCAGTCAGTAGCACAGTATCCTAACCTGCTTAGGTGACGGCTGTTTTATTTATGTGCGAGACACAAAATGGCTGCCCACTCCCAGCGGCTTCAGAGTGCAGCTTTAACAGGGAGAGGGGGTCTGTTTGATCTCTGTGTCCATCTGTCTCTCGGTCTATGCGTCTGTCTGTAGGATGGTCAGAGTGCTGGAATGTGAACCAGAACATTTTAGGCCTTGAGTATAGATACTGGGCCGGTATTTAGCCCCTGCCTCTTGTTTACAGACCTCGCGGACTGTGACAGCTTCTCTGTGCCCGCAGTGGATGCCAGGTGATGGATTGAGAGTGGGCTGACAGTCGCCATGGAGACAGAGTGGCAGTTTGAGCGCCCCCTCAGGGTCACAGGCGACTTCACTGAATGACAGGGAAAGAAAGTCAGTAGATCGTGCAAAATGGAAAACCAAATAGGGGACAGTGCTACTGGGGGCGTCCCAAGGCTTCTGGGGGCAATTTGTGGCCCCCGCCCACGTCTCTTGTGTCCAACGGACAGCGCTGTACTGTGAAACTGCATGCAACACAGACACACGAGAGGAAGCGCATAACATCGCTCACACAGAGACGCTGAGAGAGTCCAGACTCAACATGCCTCACTTTGGACTGGCTGCAGCCATTCTAATCCTTGACGGCCCTCGAATCCCCACACTCTGCCACCTGTGCAGTTTGCATGTTCACCTCATATCTTGCGGGTTTTCCCGTTTTCTTTCTACAGCAGGAAGCCACGCAGTACAGCTAACCGGCATCTCTAAATCAGCCATATTGCATGCATGTGTGACTGCAGTACATATGCGTACTGCTAGAGACTGGCATCTCATCCAAGGCCTACTTCTGGTTCCACTATCCTTTATATGTCTTTATATTTTTATTATTGCTCTCATTCTTTTACTGTCTAATTAATGCTGTACACATTCACGCATTTTGTGCAGATTAATACCCCAAAGACACTTCCTTGATTAGTCAGGGAGAGCACTGTTTGTTTGGCTCTTTTTGGTTTTTTTTTTGCATCTCCATGGAGACTGATCAGCAAACCCAGACTAACGGCAGCAGGTACTGAACTCCAGGTAGTGTTCTGTATGCTCCTGTTCCCATTAATGTGCTCAGCTGGCTGGATTCTAAGGCACGCAAGCTAAGATTACTTTATTTGCAGAAAGTCCTTTGTTTGCTAGAAGCCTCTGTCCTGCCCCTCTGCCCCACAATGCAGTTCAGCACCCCTAATGTTTTTGGGTTAGCAAGTTACAAATTAGACAGAGTAATGAGTGAAACAGATGGAGGGTGTGACAGAATTAATGTGTGTCTGTGTGTGCGTGTGTGCCACCCCCACCCCCCACGTACAGAGATTAGGACAACAGTCTCCATTAGGAACCGTTAATTGGATTTTCGTAACAAAACACAGTCCGTGGTTGGAAGAAGAACCCCCCCCCACACACACACACACACACACACACACACACACAGACTCTGAACAATACTGCATGCATATCAACAGCTCTGTTAGCCTATTTTTAGGATGGATGGAAAGTGAGGTTTTCAGCATAAGCAACAAAACAGTGGTCTTTGAACATTAACATAAATACAAAATGACTGAGACTGGTATGGGAACTGCTTGTCTAAATGTCCAAACATAGATATAAGTTGTGTTACATGGCATGTGAGTCTGTGACGGAAAACACTGTAAAGTCTGTGTGATTATTATAATATTGCATTATTAACAATAATTATTCTGTGATGGCCTCCGTACCTTGCGCTCATTGTTTCTGGAAGGGGCCTGGCACCCCCCCCCCCCCCAAATAGGACCAGCAAATATAGAAGATGATTGAATGGATGAGTGTACGCAGTGCTACATTTGGGCTGTTTATGCAGGTGAGTATTCTCACACACTCACTGATGTTCAGCGCCTCTCTGTGTCGCTGCTGTTTATTGTCTTTGTTTGAGCAGTCGCTTAATGGCTCTGTGACTCCGCTCCACACCACCATTTCTCTCACAGCCAGTAAGCAGCCCCAGACTGCGATTGCTGGGCCTTCCTCTCCTAGCCTTTGTTGTCTCCGGCTCGTCCTGACGACTTGCCAGCTGCCACTTGTTTTCCATTCCTTCCCTCCTGGTTCTGACACCTGAACCCCGGCAAAGTCTGCGTTCCTCTCTGCCTTCGCCATCTCACATGGTTCTGCTGTCCGTGCCGCCTGGAGCGAGACTCAGCGTGGGGGAACAAGGCGTTGTGGAGACGCTCAAGTGAATATCTCAGCATTTTAATGTTAATTTCAGTACCGTATATAGCTCACTGCAGATGCTACTGCAGCTGCCCGCTGCCTGTATTTGCCTCTTGTATCTCAGGTTCACTCAGATCATTTCACTGCTTAAAAACTTCACATTACATTACACTGATATTAAGGCACTCTATGATGCTGCTGTGGCTCAATATTTGTTAAGAATTTTTGGGGAAATTGAATCAGGAAGGGGGTGATATACAGTAAATATAGAATGAATCAGGTGGCATCTATCTATTCCAAACAGATAGATTTCTTATAACGTGAGAAAAAAAATGCATTTTCTCAGAAGACCAGGTCTGTTCAGAAAATAAACCTTAAGCGACATAATGAGAGCCATCGGTGAACAGTTTAATGTTTCAAGTGACTTACGTGGATTGTGGTGAGCGAGGCAAATATATCAGTGTCAACAAGATATAAACTTAATTTGCTTTATTTTCATAATTAGCAATAGTTTTACTTTGCCAACTTTTTAGCTATCAACATTAGGTTGTTACAATTAGCTATATACAAGTAATCAATACAAATGATTGTCATGAGTACAGAATGGTAGATAGCAAACAGAAATACAGGGTAAAATCTTTTTTTTATTTGGTCAATTAGGTATCAGACTGTAACAGTAGACAGAGGAGAATGGGCGTATTCCATCTACAGTAAAGAGTCACAACTGTCAAAAAGTGGACGTAAGCGCTTTTCATTGGACACGACAATATAAAGGTTAAATCACATAATGATGCCTCATTATGCCGAAATCAACAATGGTCCTCAGATCTATATCTATCAGTCCCCCATAATGCAATTAGTTCAGCTCATTAACCGCACAAAAACAGCTGTAGGACGTAGGCTGCTCCCCCCACCCGGATCACTGCTCCATCTCCTTAGAAATGTCAGAATAACTCGTATTAATGCTCAGCAAGTCGCCGTGTCCTTGTCTGCTCGCTGACTTGCGCTCGCTTTGTTTTGCTCCTTGTTCACTTTGTGTCTTACTTCCCCTTAGGGAAAATAACAACAACAAAAAAAAGAAAGAAAAAACATATGAAATGTTCTGCAACTTTCTGGGGCTTGTGAGGGGTGGCTTTTACTTTACTGTGTCCATGGCAACATAATTTATTAATTTTATTTTGCAGCCCTACACTGTCAAAGAATTTGACCTTACATCTTGGCAACAACGACTTACCACGCATCAGACCTGGTGTTCTCTAATTAGCTCATTTTATTCACTATGAACCAATAGCATGCTGAAGATTTAGGCATGTGATCATGGGGATACACGTGACAATTTTAGCTAGCATTTAGCTTAGCATTAATTTAGAGGCATTCCATCTTTAGATTCTCATCCCATACAGGGTGAGGGTGAGCCTGGAGCCTATCCCAGGCAGCACAGCGTACGAGGCAGGATGCATTCTGGACGAGATGCCAGTCCATTGAAGGGCACACACTAACACTTTGGGCAATTTAGACATGCTAGTTCACCCTAGGAAAGGAGAAACCTGGAATATTTTGAGGACACTACACAAACCTGCAGAACTTGCAAACTCAACATACACACAGCTTGGGGAGAGACTCAAACCCAAATCCCTGGGGATCTGTGGCTGTTACCGCAAAAATTACCGCAAATCAATATGAGAAGTGGCTTTGTGGAATAACACGATACTTCAGTGGCTAATTTGAAAATCGAATTTGACAAGAAAATATTTAGATAATGAGAAACGAACAAAAAACAGAAAGCTGCGAGAGCACCCCCTGCAGGCAGAAGTCGTGCCAAGAGGCTGGAAACGGAGGCCTGCACAGCAAGAGAAGGGCTTGATGAGAAGGAGAAACCTTCCAAAATATTCGAGTGTCTGTTTGCGAACATCTTCTGCTCCAGGAGATCTAATTGCATTTAATGCACTGCAGAGAGTGGCTAATTAAATTGCCCAACTGGGTGGGAAGCAGCCGGCCTGGCTGAAGGTGCGAGCCCAAAGTCTCACCCCAGCTGCAGCCTGGTGTTTGGGGAAAGGGGAGGGACTGGGAAATGGGGCTGGTGGGGGGGGTTTGTGATGAATGACACAAAAAAGGCCCATGCAAAGTAGATGATCACATGCTCCCAGGACTTTAACCTCTAACGATGGCCATCCGACGGAATTCGGATTCGGAAAGCCGACGGACAGATGCTGAAAAATACACCTGGCGAAGATGAACATTTTTTAAGCAGCGTCTTTGTACTGATCGTCATCTGTGTATTCTTTGTTTGCTGATAATGACAGATGAGTCCCATTAATACTGCGATGAGTTATCCATTAACTAATCCACTGGGTTGCGTTAACTTATTAAGGTGATTGTTATCAAATTTGTTGCCGTTACCATGCGGATGTTCACATGGAAACATTCTTCCGTGATGTAATCCTTCATTGTGTAGGCTAACAGGCAAAACAAACAGAAGCCACTGCATCGATGGGTCTAATTCTCATCTAATGCTCGGAATCTTCATACTTAATGATGTTTGGTGTTGTGCCTGAGGGGTGCGGGTTAGAGAAGGGTGTCTGATTACGTGAAAATGGGTCTGGACATCTTAGTGGAACCAGAGCATTCAAACAGATCGGTAGACTGGATGTACTCCGGATATTTCAGAATTAGTGGCTGATGATGGAATAACAAGGAAAAATGATGGAGATATCTGGGCAGTCCCGTAGGTAAAGCTGATACAGGCTTGTTGTCACTGTTCTTATTACCGCACATCAATACAAGTGCTGTGACACTGGGGAGGATGAGTGGTTCAATGTATGTGGGTTCAAACCCCAGCCCCAGTAGATCCTCAGCATCCTGTTCCTAGATGCTAAAGCTGTTCTTTAGTGATGCACTCTTCCTGTAATGTCATCATGAACATTTTGCTTGATCTCTTCATTGCTCCAGAGCTTTGCACATCCATTATGATGAACGCGTCATCACTAAATTCATTACGATGTCATGCAAGCGCATCATCACCAAGCGCTATATGGACATTTGATTTATTTGACGTGTGTTTATCCAGATGTATATTTTTGAGCAAGCAGGACCAGATAGTTCCTGGAGCAATTAGGCGTTACAGGCCTTGCTCAGGGGGTGTAATGTTAAAATCATTCGGGGATTTGAACTAATGACCTTCCAATCCGAAGAACAGTGTCCTAACCTGCTGAGCCACATATCGCCCCCCAGAGGAAAATGTTGAAAACTGCAGCCTCAGTGCTTGTGGGATGGTAATAAAGAAATGAATTTTGAAATGAATAAGAAAATACCCGCAAGTCGTAAATTTCCATTGTAAAGCATTGTAGAGCTTGTTGACCCTTATCAAGTGATAATGGGGCAGGGGGATTCTGGGAAGAGGGGCAGAGAATGATGAGGCTAATTAGGCTTGTGTCCCTCGATCCTTTAATGACTTTTATGTCCGGCGAAAGCCTGGCAAGATGGCCATGGACAGTGCCCCGGGGCACAAGGGGTGTTTCCACTGGGCCATTTGCATTTCCGTCATTCAGCTGGCCCTCTCGCATGTGTGGTGCGGAAAAAAAACACACACAATTCCAGTGGGCTGAAAATGTAAATGTCATTGTTTCGGCACAGAAGATGCTGGGCAGATGGGCCGAGTCACATGGCCCCCGTGAGGGAAATTTTGCGGAGGCTCTACAGATCCCCCCCACCCACACCAAAAGCCTGTGTCATCATTTTCTCAGACTGCAACAAATACATGACGATGGATAATAATAATAATAATAATAATAATAATAATAATAATAATAATAATAATTATAATGTTTCAGCATAACATAGCATGCCACAGTTCCCAGCTTAGAAAATTCTAGCAACATGCATTTTTCAAGGTACTTTTCTGTGGGTATCTCCCTTATTGACGCACCCACATCAGTGAAAAGTTAATTCTGCGACATATCATGCAGTAGAGCTGTGATTATCACATCCAATATCAACAATGTTACCCTCAGTATCAATGTTATTACCTCCCAAGTCAATATTGTTATCTGCGAAATCAGTGTGTTGCCTTCAGTATATCAATAGTGCTGCCTTGAAATTAGTAATAGGTTTACATATACAGTAAAGATCATTGTCATTGAGAGTTTACAACGCTGGAGACATTGTGTGGGCTGACAGAAAGTGAGGACGTTACTTCAGCTGGTGATGCTGCATTTTCTAACCGGCTGCTGGTTCCCAAGCTTCCAGAATGTTCCTGCACTCAGCCTTGCACTCTAGGCCTCTGTCTCATTAAAGTAGCCATATCCCAGCAGCTCCTAACTGATTAGGAGAGCTGCCAAAGTCTCTTAAATACACAGAAGGCCAGCCATTCATAGCTTCAGCATCCAATTACAGCATCTCCCAACAGTACTACTCACCGTATTCCAATAGGGCAGGGAATCACTTTCAGTTTCCAAGTAATGATCATGTATCCTTTAAGGCTTTTCTATTTTTTTCCCTCTGGAGAAATATTTTGTAGTTATACATTTGTATACATTTATCGACTCATGTTATTGGTACAAGCAAGGCTGGCTCTGCCCTTTTTCAGAGGCTCTAGGAAAAGCTGTACTTGGGAGGCCCCCTCAGCAAGAAAGCTGATGATCATTTCACAATCATTTCACTTCCTCCGCAACAGAAATAATACAGGGGCCTTAGGCAACTGCATGTTCTACCTAAAGCAGGAGCTGGCCACGTTTCTGCCTGCACAGAAACATTTCAGTTTGATGTATAACTTGTATTGTTATGTATTTTCCAAAAATATTCCTATTTTATAAATTATATTTATGAAAAAGTATATATACATAGTACACATACACACAAACATATGCAGTCTGTTTATGTATTTGTTTGTTGTTTGTTTGGGCCCCCTTGTGCTGATAGTGGCCGAGCCAGCTGTCCGGTTTGCCTATGGCTGGATCCAGCCCTAGGTACAATAATTATCATTGCAATTACTATAATTTTCTGACTTTACATTCAACATCTCCTTATATAACTGGGCATAGAGCTGCACAAACACAGGTTGAATAGCTTAATGGTGGGTATATCAAGGTGCATCACCCCCCCACACACACGCACACACACAATGAATTCTGTGTTGCAAGATCCTCTGCAACAATTGCAACCACTTATATAACCAAATCCAACAGACCTGCCAAACGGGGCTTGTAGCAGCATCTATTTATATGTAATATTCATTCAATCAGTAGATGGCACTCTCATTCCCGCCCATCCCCTAACTTAGCACATTCATACAGCTGGTTCTAGTTCAGGTTACCAGGGCCACTGGTCTGCACAGCGGACCTCCTGGCCGTGAGATCAAATGGGACACTGCAGAATGCAAAGCGAGCCAACTAGACGCGAGACGAGAACATATGAGGCGCATTTAAACACAGGATGTGGATACGCAGGGGATCGAATTAACAGTGAAATGTTAAGTGACAAGAGATGAACATGTGCTGCAATAGTGCTGAGATTAGATTTAGCTGCACTGGTATCATTTTAGTTCAGGATCATCATTGTTGCTGCTCCCTCGACTCTCATGTGCTCTTCATACTCTTTATTCACTTGGGGAGAGAAATGTAGTCTTGGACACACCCCCCATCCAATGAAGGGGACCAGCAAGCTTTTATGGAGGTTTAGGCAAGTGTTTGGGTAGGTGTAGGAACACTTTGGCATAATAAAAAGTGTATAGAAGGTGGTGATCATAAGTAATTAAACTGATATCAGCCACTGGTCATGGTCTTTGCAAAGAAATATATCTATTTCTGTATTCGTTTGTGTCTCAATGTGATATTTTCTTGGACTATGGCAAGTAAACCTTTTAGTACCGGAGGCTGTAAATGAGCGGAAGCATCGATCAGATCGAATCTAATAGAACATTTTGGCCAATGATTTGTGTCAATAAAATCTTATGGAAAAATTTGAATCAGGCCCCAAAAACCGTGTTACTTACCGTGATACAGTCTGACCTGGTCCTACCTGGTGTTTCAAACAGGTACTTAGAAGGATGTCGACGTGCAGGTCCACACACCACGGATTGCAGGGAGCATGCGGAGAATAAATTAGAATTCATTTGAATAAATCGTGCACAGTGTGAAAGGTGATATCGGCACGCCGGGATGCCGGAATGGATGAAGGCGTCAGGAAGCGCTGGACAGCTTGTGGCCACCGGTCCATGTTGCTGAGCTAATTTAGGGTTGACGCTGCTCACAGATCAGGCTTCCCTCAGCGCAGACTCGGGATACACTGGATCGTGTTCGCAACTGACTGAGCGATGCCTGCCGCCATTGTTAGTCCAGCATTTAAGGCGTGCAAAAAGAGTGAGGTGCGTCTAGTCGCTGGTGTTCCAAAAGTTACCTTTGACCTCCGGTCATGTGATCACCAAACCAAGCCAGTCTCTCCCGCCACGTCGTTACATGTGCCACCCCAATCCCGGAATTGTTTTGCATAGGCATTGGGACGTTGAGTTGTCAGAGCTGGGATGACCCGGGGAACGGCTGTTGTACCTATTGTAACATGGTCTTAAAACAATTACGGAGGGAAACTTCAAAAGCAATGGTGGACTTGCTACTCTCGCACACTGCCTGACATTTTACCACTAGTGCGCATCAAGTTAATCCCGCCACTGTGGGTAACTAGTTAAATGGCTGTTTTACCTTTGAAAATGGGCTTGAAACTATTACTACGATTACAACTGTATTACAGAAAAAATTTACCAGCACATAAACAAGGCTCCCTACGTCCCGGATCAGGATAAGCTGTAATAAGATGGATAGATGATGGGTAAACATGGGGATGAAAAACAACCCAGCAAGATCCGAAATATCTGGGTTAAAGAGTAAGCTATGTTTCTTTTTTTGTGTTTTGGACCGGACCGAGCTGGGTTTCTGCTTGACGGAGCAGCTGGATCCCGCCCTCACGCAGCTACAATAACAGACTCGGCTGGAGAGAGACAAGACCTCAGACCGTCAGCTTGGTGGAGGTGCAGGTCAGCGCAGGACCGCGAGAGAAAGCATTTCCATTTAGATTCGCTCCCCAGCTTTAAAGTCTCCGGTAAATAATCAGGAAAAAACGTCCAATGATCTTAAAGGATCACGCAGGAATGACTGTGAAAATTTTAAACTTCCTGCCAAGATGCAAAGGATATAGACATCGTCTATCCCCCATACCTCACAATCCCACGCTGTCTGTAAACAACGCCCCTTCATCACCCCGTTCCACCCTCCTTCTCCCATATATCCAAAATTTAGCGCTATTAAGGGGCATGTGAACAAAACAGGACAGAGGTTTCCTCTGGAGATTGTGGATAGCTAATATTTCACTCTTTCCCCCCCCTTTGGTATCTCTGTAGGCGCTGTACATTAAACCTTCACCTTCATCACTGGCCTCGCTCTCGAGGACCCAAACGAAACTCAACGAGGTCGCTAGAACAGAGAGACATTAATTAACGGGCTGCCCTTATGGTAAAAGCCTGCGGGCGTTTGGGACACAGGGATGCTGGGGTTAGACGTGGGACCACTCTACATAGCATCGGGTGCGTGTCCTTAGCGTGAGGATAAGGGGGTGGGAAGGGGGGTCACAGTGTCGCCGTGTGGCTTCATGCTTCTGTTTTGATGACTCTGTGCTCGCTGTTGAACGTTCCAGCATTTTCCCTTCATAAAATGAGAAAATGTCAGTTATTAATACATTAATAATAATAATAGTCGTAGTAGTAATATTATGTCATCACTTATTTTCGTCCTTACAGCCGTCTTCTAGCTAATTATGGTGGTCAGTGGAAGCACGGTCGTACTCTATCCAGGCAGCACAGGCCACGAGGTTGGCCGTGGATCCTGAACGGGCACATACATGCACACACGCAAGCACGCACACATTCGTAGACTATATGGGCTTTTAGTCGAACTGGATTTTCAGAGGGAAGATGCCAAAAATAGGAAAAACATTATTATTATTATTATTATTATTTATTGTTGTTGTTGTTATATGGGTTGGTGACGTTTTTGTTTTAAGTGATATTTTTCCGAATGTGTTGCAGAGGGTGAACTAAGCATACATGGCACTGGGTAAAGTTGGCTTAACTGAAAGCCTGAACATGACAGAAGCAAATCCGATGTCCTTCTTGAGAACCGTCAGCGAGCCCAAATGCTGCTTCAGGGTCGTGCACGAGTTTGCTCCCTTTACCGACCTCCTCCCCTTTGCAATGCGCCTGCTAGCTTCACCTGCGTCCTCGAGTAGGATGGGCTTTCGGGGACGTGCCAAAAAAACCCGTGGCTATAAAATGCAAACTGTTATTACTGGTTTGCGTTGTCGTCTCACAACTCCTTGTCATTCATCTGCTGTTTTTTGTCCTACAACCTGAATGCTGAAGCCCCGATAATCTGGAGGATATGCTTAAATCGCCACAATATTACCGCACCTACTATTGCAATCGTCCGCAGTTTAGCGAGCTGCACGGTCCAGCGCAGTCCCTGCACGAAAGCCGAGGCGCGCCCGACGTCCTCATTCCCGACCCGGTCCATCTGAAGACGGGCTGCGGCTGTTAGGGCTGCGGGAGGTGGTGTTGCGGGCTGCATTCCTCCTGCCTCTCAGCTTCGGGACCCGAAGACATCAGTGGGACATCGGGAAGCAGACCGTCCTCCGTTACTGTTCACAGACATCAGCATCTGCCTTTCGCGTATTTATGCTCTATACCTGCCCGTAGAATAAATTTCGGAGAGTATCTCTCAGCTGTGGTTATTTTTTCTACCTAAATCATCCAAAGAAATTTAAAAAGCGGACAGTTTATTTTCTCCCCGTTTCCACTTTTTTTTTTTTTTTTTTGCAAAATGACAAGCTGTTTTAAAACTTCTTCGACACTGAGATTAATATTGCCTTTATGTTGTCTGTGGGTGCAGCACACTTCATGGAAGCTGGTAAGTTTGGGATCCTGTTATGATAACTTTGAGGGCGAAAATATAATCACAAAGATTATTTAATCTGCTATCGGCCTATTAATGAAATATTTTATATGACACGTCGTTCTGCAACAGCATCTTAACCAAAGAAAAACGAATATAATTGCGCAATTCAAAACTATTTTGCTATAATTCCACAAAAAGTTAATATCAAGGAAGTCATTATGTAAGTTAAATTCGCTTCCCTCGTGAAAATAAGAACATTTTATAAAATGAATAACAATGCAAAATGAATTTAAGATACATGATGGTCAGAGAGACAATTACAGCGCATCCGAATTGCAGCAGTTTTTCCAATCATCTACAATCCGAAAGCACATTAATCGTAATTAACGTTAATTAGTGGCGGAAATTCTGTTCGCTAAAATGTATCGATTTGTTTCCCCATGGTTGGATCCTAATCCATTAGCTACAGCGCAGACAGAACGAAGCTGAACAAACACCAAGAATAGTATTAATCCTTTCAATGCGAAATTGGTTGTCTTAATACTTCTATAGCGCAATAAACACTACGCCATTCTTTTCTTTAATCCGGTCTTTTCTCTAGTTACCGTTTCACACATAGGAGGCAAACGCAATAGACTGATAAAATTGTGCTGGATAATGCATTGCCGGCATTTATGGTAATTACATCCCTTCGTGCGAATTAGAACACAGCGATCGCCAGTGAATTTGTTCCCTCTCCTATTATGAAGAACTTGCCCGTTCTTCTTGTCAAACGTCCTTCCTGAAACTCACCTCTGATAACTGTACTGTGAAGAACGGACCTTCATTTAAACTAATTCGATTTTACCCGTTGTTTTTTTTTTTTTTTTACAAACGTCTACTTCAGATTTTTCCCCTTTCAAGTGTTATTCCGGCACTGATACGTTGGCAGTGTTTATTCCCTGTAACACCTGCACCTAACCTATTATCGCCAAACGCCCTGCTTATGGGTAGATTTCTATATCTCAGGACTTGAATTGATTCCAGCTGATTCTCTCCTGAATGTATAAAGAATGAATTGTTTGGTTTTGCTCCCGCTATGGACTTATGTGAGTAAATGTTAGAAAAGGATTCTTTCTAATTTGTTTCTCCGGTTTTAGTCTGAAGTGGTCTTGAGTTATACGGTCTCATTAAAAACACTGCTACTGTAATGCCAAGGTGAGCCAGTAACGTCTATCTTAGGAAATCTGCCCGTAAAATCAGTCTTGAAGGGTTTCTTCTTTTCATCCTTGAGAAGTTCTCCGGAGGACAGGTGAGGTTTGCAACCATTATTACGTCATTTACGCTCATTAGGAGGTGCCAGGTAATGATGCCCTGTTTTTCTCCGAGGCTATTCAGCTCCAGTGTCATTTGTTAAGGTACTTCAAAATATCCAAACATCCGACTTAAAACACTTTTTCCCGTACCAAGCTTGCAGGATGGATAAACAGGAAAACGGTCAAGGACGAGTCAAAATATTATAGCTTAACGATCATTATAAATAGAGGAGCATGAGAGCAGGGGAAAAATCCACATCTAGATAAGATAGGATTCTTTATTGATCCTTGGGGGGGGGGGGGGGGGGGGGTAATTATTAATAAAAAAAAACAAAAGAGAAAAATGGACACA
>JABFEA020000085.1:18659227-18677045 GCA_019775915.2 Cyphomyrus plagiostoma
CCCCCCCCCCCCCCCCCCCCCCCCCCCCCCCCCCCCCCCCCCCCCCCCCCCCCCCCCCCCCCCCCCCCCACCACTTATGAACAACATGCATCTTGCTCAAGAGGACACTAAACAAATACACGGTTGCGCTTCATCTAGGACAGCGCTCGGCTGCACGCATGGGTGAATTAGTTAAGATACGTAATGGGAAGTAATGCGGGTCCCTCAGACGGTTACCGCGGCTTGACGGAGCGCCTTGGCCTCCGCCGTGATCGATCAGCGCTAAAGATAGATCGGTCCCAGGGCTGCGCCGCACCGTACCGCATCGACACGCCGGCCGGGGAGCACGGCTTTCTCCGGTACGCTGATTCGGAAACCGCCGGAAAGACTCCCATTCGCCCAGTCAGAAGCCTATTGGGATCCGCGGTACAGTAGGTTAAAAGGATTAAATTATAGACGGGGGTAGCAGATGAAAGGAACGCTGGAGGTGAACCGTGAAACCAAGGCATTGTGCTATGCAGGGGAGGAGTTAGAGGTGAATGCAAGGGCGTAACTTTGGCTGGAGGTCTCCACCCATTACGGGGGAAACATGATTAGCTGGTTTTGATTTATTGGGGGGTTACAACCCCCGCATCCCCCCTGTAATTTACACCCATGGGTGAATGGTTGGGGGGCTAAGTCTTTACTTGGGGGGGCTGAATGACTTAAGATAGTAAATACGCATTTATTTGGGAGAGGGGAGGTAAAAAAAACAATGCCAAAATGACACCACTGCTGCAATGTCCCTGTCAGTTAAATTTGCTATATTAACAGGCAAGCAAATAAATGCAGTCTTTCCAAATGACCAATCAGCAGTTTCAGTCCTCCTGGTATCTGGGGCCTTTGTGGTGTGGCCAGCAGGGGGCTAAAGGTCACCCCCCCCACTCCTCGAATCTCGCCATCTGTGCGCACAGAGGCCAGAAGGGTCAGCTGATGTACATATGCGGGGGCACAAAGGCATGCATGCGTGTGTGTGTGTGTGTGTGTGTGTGTGTGTGTGCTTTCACGTGGCTGGTTCCTAGGGGCCTCATTGGGTTGGGGGGGGATCTGTTCTGGCCAGCCTTCGTTGCCTGTCCTCCCATCATTATTAGCACGCAGGAACCGACCTCGCCAGAGGCAGACGGCCGCACACTGGCAGAAGACCACTGGAGGTCAGTATGTAAACAAATGGAGGATGTTATTAATAGCCCTTGGGCGGAGTCACCCAAAGACTCCGGGTTCGAGCACTGAGGATGATGGCCATTTTCTACAGAAAGAGAGGTCGTCACGTTAAACGATATTAAAAACCAGAATCTCAGCCAATCACACGTCCCTTTATTAAACTGTGAAGTGGAGCATTTCACCCGCACTCACAATCAGACAAGTCGTGTTTTGCACCGTCACACCATTGTCGGTTTATACTGTCTGAAATTTCACCAGAAGAATCCAAGTTGAGGGGCAGGAGCAACAGCAGCTTCTGAGGTGGGATCTGGTGGGCAGACTCTTGGTGATTAGAGGATTTTCCATTTCTACAAGATGCCATTCTTAAAATGTGCCCGCGAGCCACGCCCACAGCTGACGTGATGCACTCCGTGAACTTGTGAACGGGCATGCAAAAAAAAAGAAAAAATCTTGAACGCTTGGGAAAAATAGGCCGAGTTGGGGTGAAAAAACAAATGTCCTTGTGGTCTAGGAGACGGGATCGGTGAGATCAGAATTAGCGGGTGGGACAGCATGTCAATTTGCTGACGGTGTCCCCTTTTGGTGATTAAGGGCGTCCTTTACAGAAAAAGTCATAAATGTTTAAGCTGGGAGCCTCTGATAAGAGGAAAATGGTCTGTAATGGGCGCTGAGGTGCTTGCGTAGATTGTGAAATTATCAGCTATTGCCTCTTTCAGACAATGGAAAATCACAGTGAAGTTACAGATACCATAAATTTGGTATTTGCTGTACAATACTCAATATACAATGTCCTGTGAATGTGTGTGTGTGTGTGTTTGTGCTTGCAGGACTTCAGGTTCGCATAACATGCGTGTGTGCATCCATATGTGTATGTTTGTGTAGAAACACATAGGTTGTGACCTTTGTGTGTTCCTGAGTATGTATTGAGGTTTACATATAATATTAATTATAATATTTTATTGTATAATATATATTTGCATGCACGTATGTGTGTGTGTATGGATGCAGGTATCTCGCGTAGTTAGAAAAAGGGCTGCAGGCAGGTAGGGCCTTGCTGTTGTACCTTTGGCTAAGATATCCAGCTGTACCAAATGTTAAAATAAGCAAAGAAAATGTGTTTCAGAGTCACTGCAGTATATAGCATCAGATATATTCGGACACAGGTACAGAGGGGCAAATAGCTAAACAAGAAGAATGATGATACCATTGTGGGGTAGAAGAGAAGGAAGCTTAGAGCTTTGTTATACTGTGAGGTGCATTTCCTGGCAAGATTTAGGTCATTCCAGCCCTTCAAGCACAGAAACCAGTATAGCAAGCAAATACCAGCTTTGCTGAGAGCTACCACAATGGGTGAGCAGTAACGCACCCTAACCTTTCAACTTCTCCTGTGCTCCCTTTCAGGAGTGAGCAGACTGTCACTTTCTGTCATACGCGTGAAGCGAAGTCGAAAAGGTTTAAGAATCGGTAACGTTCAGAGTCATATGTGGGTGGGAATGAATTCATGTCTAATCAACGATAAAGACAGGCAACTCAGAGCGACGCTGTGCTGTTTCTGCTGGATATCGTGCCAGCCTGAATATAGTGGTAATTCAGGCTGTCACAATGTGAGCGGCTCTCATACTGCCCGTGTCGCAGCTAGAAAGCTGACAGGAAAGTTCGCAGTCGGGCCCCCTGGGAGTGGAGAGGCAGGGAGTGACGTGAAACTTCTCATCCGGATGCTGACATTCACACGGGACTCACACGTCAAGCTCCCCACAGAAAAATGGTGCCCAGGGTCCACCCCGAGATCACCGACATCTCGCTTTTTTCCCCAAGAATGCAAAAAATGAGAGCTTTCCCATGAGAGCGGATGCATATTTCTAATATGACAGAGGCAGCAGAGGAGGTCACTGAGGTGCCATCCAAAGCTGCTGCCTTTATTGACATGGCTCCCTGCCGCTGGTGACAAACCTTCCTCACATCATCCCCGTGTATCGATCGAGCTCAGGAGAGTCACAGGTTCACAGTTTTCTTTCCAGATCTTTCTATCCCTTGGGTGAGCAGCTTAATCCACACGCTGTGTTGAGCGAGAATGACAGACTCGACTTGCTTCCTTACTTCCATAGAGTCCTACTTCTGACTGATCACTTTCGTTTTCTGTATTTTTGTTTCCACACCCTTTGCATGCTACGGATAATTATACATGTCGGAAAAGCTCACAGGGTTTAACGGCAAGCGAGAGACCCCACCAGTACATGTGATTGCAGGTCATGTGACACCAGGTCCTGTAAATTCAAGGTGCCCATCAGCTTGATAAAAGCATGGTCATGACATAGTTTCCTACGGCACCTTTGCAGAGAAACTAAATTGCAAACTCAGGGTATCTAAAGTTTTTGCTCTGTTTTTGCAGCTGAGTACTCTGGTGTTTTTGAGATATTATTTGCGTTAGATTTCCTTTAGTGCCACACAGTGGCTTTTCACTGTAATATCGTGGCTAATTGTGTTAGTGTTAGTGTGTCAAACTGGCAAAAGTATGATTTTAGCCAAAGTGACCTACCGGTCCTATAGCTCATAAAACGTTTTAGTAAAATGGTCCGAGGTGAGAATCTTAATTCGAAGGTGCTTGATCCGGAGCAAGTTTGGCTCTGCCAACACAAAGCCACATCTGGAACTGTAACCAAGTAATTCTGAAGCCAATCGCAATGCCACCTTACCACTGTGACCTTTGACCCTTTCCTCCCCCTTTGCAGGTGGACGCCATTCATCCGGACTGCGCTATAATATCACAGCTGGCCAAGGCCCAGGAGCAGTGCCTGCAAACACAGAGGCAGGAGGCCCAGAACCAGACAACGCGGCCAGGTAAGCTGCCCCCCCAACCCCACCACCACCCCCGCCGCTGAAGTTTCCCTTACAGACACTGAAGGCTGCTGTTACTCAGTAGCTCTCATTTTCCACCAAAAAGCTGTAGCTCCGTCTTACATGTGTGACACTGGCATAGCAGACAAATGGATAATGGTGATATGTGATTGTACACATTGCATTCCAGGTAACCTAGAGCTTGAAAATGGCCTGTGTCCTACTGAAAAATGTTTAGGGAGCATCTTAAACTCCTTCTTTACTTCAGGCTGCTTTATAAAAATGATAATGATGATGATATTTGTAATAATAATAACAACAATAATAATAATAATAATAATAATAATAATAAATTAAAGACGGTCCTGCTGCAAATTGCTGGCCAAAGCACAGCACGACCCTGCTAAAGCCAGAGGAATGACCTCAAGTGACCTCTCCAGAGGAATGACCTCAAGTGACCTCTCCAGAGGAATGACCTCAAGTGACCTCTCCACTTCAGTATGTATATATGAGCGAGAAAAGTGTGGGAAAGAAAGTGCGTGCAGTGAGAAATGCACTCCTGACACTCGATGCTGCACAGGCAGCAGTTATATGGCGTAATCGGCTGTGCGGATGGGAGGATTAGAAACGGGGGCTGTTCTCGCGGAGACCGCGAGGTGGGTTGGAACATCAGGCTCTGGGCCCCCCCTTGCACAAAGTGAGAAAGAAAGACACACACATGTAACGGGACAGAGTGCGTCTCGAGGAGAGGGGAACGCAGCACAGGGTTCGGGGGGGAGGCTGTGTGGCAGATGTCAGAATAGCAGAGGAATTCGGCGAGATGTCTGTAAGCAGCCCAAGCTGAATTTGCTCCCTTCTCCCTGAGACCACAGTTGCCCTCATTCTGCCCTGCTGGCTCTGTTATGCCGTCCGGTCGCTCTGACGCCAGTTAGCCTGTAATTAATGAACTGGCTCGTGACTGGAGTCGCACGTCCAGCCACATGACAGGCAGACTATTCTCCAGGTAAAAGAGTGGTGGCAGTGTGCGGCAGGCAGTGTGTTAGTGCGCGATAAATGCTTACGGCCCTAATCTCACGTTGGGCTGCAGAGCGGAGCAGCCGTCGCACTCTTGAAGTGTGCGTATGGAGGACGTTCTGAGCCTCTCGCCATGTGGGTGTCAGTGAAGTAAAAAAATAAGGAAACAATATTTAATTTGTGTCGTTTGCCAAAATTCCCCAGAGTCACAGACGTTCACTCTACATGGTAAAATAAGCAGCTATTTTGTGCTTAAGATTCATTATTGCTTTCCGCTGGGTTGCCTTTTTGCGGAGCACTAAGTATAATTTACTTGAAGCACGCCTGCTCTGTCATGTTGTTTTAAAAAGGGGTCTGATGTTAAGTGACTTGAGGACTTCGATTTCATTCTAGGGCAAACGTTCAAACCTGTTGGCTTTCTCCAGGAAGACTAATCTCTGTATACAGAAAAAAGTACTGGAATGACAGCAAAACATCCCTATAGTCTATAATCTAGATTGCATCTAACAGGGGTTTGAAGAGATTTTATCAAACATTTCCAACACAGGATGGAGGATCTTGTAAGTGGCTGACTTTGACAGGTGGTCTTCCTTACCTGTAGGGGGTGCTTGCTTCATGTTTATCTGCATTCTCTGATTCTCTGGTTGCAGCCTTTATGATGTATTATTCTTCTTCTGAAAGTACCAGATACTGATATCAGGTCGGGTAATGATTTGCATCATTTAATTCAGCAATTCAGTCTTTCTTTGTATGTGCTTCCTCTCACAGGGGACATATCCGATCTTTGTACTTGCATATTAATGAAAACTACAGGGGTCTGCAGCTCCTGTCTCTGGGAGATGTAGGCATCGTTCTTGGTTTTCACTCCACTCAAACTCTTAATCGCTTCATTCAAGAGATTGCCGCCTGAGATGGTGTTTAAGGGATAAACTGGGAGCTTGGTTGACAGTTTGCTGAAATATCCAGCACTGTATTTTTATGCTCCTTTAGAGTGGTCATGGTGCATAACTGTTGAGACTTTAAAACTACATATCCCAGCCTGCCTTTGGGGTATCCCATGAGTCGCTTAAAGAGCATCACTGCACAGTGGCATTAGCTTAATAAGAATATATAAATTCTCTATGTTTTTAACTATATTCATAGTGATCATCACTCAGTTCTGAATGTTGTTTCTAATATTATGTTCCTCCCTCTGGATAAGTTATTTGTGACTTTGCTCATATCATCCATTCATTCTCTGTAACAACTTATCCTATTCTGGGATTGTATAGGGTCCAGAGCCCATTCTGTAGGCTACAGGGAGGGAACAACCCAGGATGGGGCACCAATGCATCACAGGGCACACTCACACCTATGGGAGAACATGCAAGCTCTACACACATGGGGTCATGGACAGAGACTCGAACCCTGGTCCCAGAGATGTGAGGCAATAGTGCAAACCGCTATGTCACTATTCTACCCCATTGCTCATATCAGAACTGTGTAAATGTGTAGGATAGAGAAAGGGATAATCGGCAAACATTAGAGATCTCGCATCCAAACACAGTTGATTTTCCTCTTGCTGTTTGTTTTGGGGCTTATGCGCTGAAAAATATCAAAAACCAGAATGCAAAAGTTTATATGCATTCCGAAAGCATCAGGAACCAAGAAGGAAAGGCAAAGCTTATTGGATGGTTATTACATCCATCACTGCTAGTATCTGTTGTTTTGCGAAGTTCTCTGGTGAGCTTCTGGCTGAAATGAAGGATTGAGTGAAATAAAAATACAATTTTCTAATGTATTTTAGTGGCCATTAATAGCTAATAAATGCTAAATAAATAATCTGAAAGCACTGTGTGTGTAATATGTGTGGGCATAAAGAAAAACATAGACTGTATATGGGCAATAGTTATATATTGTACTCTTACAGTTGTATAGTATGTATTTGTTGTGACTCACTTTAGCTGAAGTAACTCGCTGAGGAAACATCTGGAGAGGCAGCCTGAAGCAGAAAGCGATAGCTGCTCCTCACAAACCGAGCTCCTTAGCTACGCACTGTGTGGGAGTGCGAACGCCTCACGGACATTTAAAGGGCAGCTGACTCCTGGCATCCTGGACCGGCGGAGGGAGCTCATTCCGCTTCAGTTCACGACGCTCCAACCAGGAAATTACACTTGAGAGAAAAACAAGCAGCGTGCGATGTTGCTGATTCCTGGATGTGGTGTATTAAGCTGTAAATGCCTTTAAATGGGTGGGGCACCAGAGGTAGGGGCAAATCATGTGATCAATACGTTTATTCACTTCATCTCTGACGTAGCATCTTTAGCGTTGCAACGCTTGACAGAATGTTTCTTAGTATTCCCCTTAAGAAAATGCAGGGGGCCCAAAGCAGAGCTGTGGGGCACTCCGCTCTTAGTAACAGTATTCGGAAGGCTTGATCTATACTTCTTTACAAAGATTCACTAATCTTTGGGTACATCCATCATTCAGCGGAGTCTCCATTTCATTTACTTAGAGCGAAGATTCCAGTTGAAGGCCAGCAGTCAGTAGCTCGGAGGAATTTGAGCGACACGCTCCTTATCGCGGAAGGAGCTATTGCTCTGCCGGACCATTTCCTTCCCGTTCACACCTTATTTCAGATGCCGCTGCCTTATTCAGTCTTTGCAATCAGCACAGCTGGCTTTTGGGTGTGGGGGGTGTGTGGGGGGGAGGGAAGGTGGAGGTCTGCTGCAGGGTGATAAAGTGGAACCGGATCTGCTGTCTGCCGATTTTAATTAAGGTGGAGGTAATGATGAGTAAGAGGGGGATGTGGTTTTATCTTCCACGGTTACGCTGTGACTGGCCGCATCAGACGGGGAAGGGAAACCGAGTCGAGTTGGGGGGGGGGGTATAAAGGGAGGTGTAGCTCCTCTACACTGTCATTTGTGTTTTTCACAATGTTATCTCCTTTGACTTTTAGCCTTCTATAGACATAGTCACCAAGCCAATGTTTTATCAAAAGTCCATCTAACCACCCATCCATCCATCCACCCACCAGAATCTCCTGAAATCATTCAGATGAGTTTAATAAGACCATATTACAGCAAATTATGGAGAATTAGCCTTTTGGTTTTTAACATGACTTTTGTGTCGCGGATTGGCTTAACGTTTTCAGGAGCCTAAGGCAAAGCTTTCCTTGGAAGACGCCCCTACCAAGGAAGCTGATGATTATTTCACTTGCACCACAATCAGGGGACCCTCCGCTAGGGGTTCCCAACCCCCGGTCCATAGCCAGTATTCCACCCAGCTTTGGATCTTTGCCAGCATATTTTTAGGGAACACAAAGAACGTTTCTTCCTGCTACAGTACCAGCCTTTGGGATGTTCTCTGACATCCTCTTACACTCACTTGGGCAGCACAGACTTGCTCCACTGACTCACTGCTTCCAATCCTGGAAGCTCTGCACTGCTACCCATCCTGAGTTTCTCCTCTACGGTGCCCAACTATTTTAATGGCCAAAGCTGTGCATTTCTTTGGGGACAGACAATGACACAGTACAATGCCATACTGTAGTGCCGCTGCTATCCATTGGGTATTCAGTTTTACGTATTTAGCAGATGCTTTTATTTAAAGCTATATACATTTTTGAGAAAGCAGGGTCAGCCAGTCCCCCCAGTAACTGGGGGTTAAGGACCTTGCTCTGGGGCCCAAAAGTGAAATCACTCTGCTACCCTGGGATTTGAACCGGCGAACTTCTGATCACAGGCACAGAGCTCTAACCTACTGAGCAACCACCACCCTGAAAGGCGTTTAATCACTTGGGATTTGAAACCTGGTTACCAACATCCCAAGTCCAGCTCACCCTGTCCCCACCCCCCTCAGTTTTCGAGGTAGCAGTAGGGGAAACGCACAGGACCTCTAATACACTGGGAGCTACTAAAGAGACATGAAAACATGTACAGTTGTAGTTTAGGTTGATACCAAGTACAGAAGGGTATAGATTATACAGAGGATGAACAGGCATGAAATTTGTGTCATATAAAGGTTAGTTTAGATGTCTTGCTAAATATTTAGACATGTTCCTAAACTCCTAGTTCTGCAGTCCTTATCTCTAGCCTCCCTCCCAGAATCCTGCCTTGCCTCTGGACTTGCGTGGGATGGGCAATAGGTTCGGTAGAAAAGTGGGATGGTCTGCTGGATCTTCCAAAGCTGTCCGAGTTTGGTCACAAGGAAACCAGTGTCTCACCACTTAATTAATAATGACATATAATATGAGAAGTTGTACAGCAAAGCATCCTATAAATGTGGCCTTTGACCAGAGACCAAAAGACGGCCATCCTGGGAAGTGATTAGCTGTCCTAGCCGTTCAGTTGTTGCATCAAGGCCACAGTTGACCCCAGAGCAACGGTCGCAGTTAACGTCTGCGGCAAAAAAACCCAGCGACATTCCCTGTCTTATTGGCAGACTGGTTTCAACTGCGCTGCAGGGTCATGATGAATCGTGAGGCTACTCTAGGAAGGCTAGTGAAGACCCAAGAGAGGATAACCGTCTATCAAAGGACACCACACCAGGGTCTGGGATTGAACCTCCAACCCTGTGGGATATAAGTGTGTGAAATAGCCGTCAATATGCAGGGGGTCCCCATCTCCCTATTGTTGTGCAATACCGATCTTGAGACCCCCTTAAAAAATTTTAATTAGTTATAATGGATACCTCTGGAAGGCAGCCGGCGTAAGTGTACATAGCAGCACAGCCAGGCCTCTGCACTTAATCAGTGCTCTCTAAACACAGTCATTGACTTGTATGGTTCCCCGTGACCCCTGTGAATTATTATGATAATTCAGTTTTGTCACTGGTCCGCCAATGCAATCATGTGGATAATGTCCCCCGCCCCGTGACGGCCCGAGGCGAAGCCATCCCCACGCTAATTCCGCCGATAAACCGACGCTAATCACGAGTGCCGTGACCTGGCCACTGGACCACGGCAGATTTAATGATGCGTGAATGGGAACGCGGGGGGATCAGCAAGAAGTGGCCCTGGCTGGAGCCCCAGCGTTAAGGGGCCAGTGACTGCGCTCAGGCTGGGCGGCGATTTCTGTCATTTCTGCCGTCACGGTGGCCCTTCTGCTCCCCCCTCTGTCAAACACACTGGTGACTCTCTCGCTTTATCAAAGACACTGCCGGCTCCCTCCCTCTAAATAGGACACTGGTGACTCCCTGCCTCTATCAAAGACACTGGGACCTACCCTCCTTATAAAAAAGACACTGGTGGCTCCCTCTCTCTATCAATAACACTGGGGGCTCCCTGCCTCTATCAATGACACTGTGGGCTCCCTCCTTCTATCAAAGACACCGGGGGTTCCCTGCCTCTATCAAAGACACTGGTGACTCCCCGCCTCTATCAAAGACACTGGTGCCTCCCTGCCTCTATCAAAGACACTGGTGACTCCCTCCCTCTATCAAAGACACTGGTGCCTCCCTGCCTCTATCAAAGACACTGGTGACTCCCTCCCTCTATCAATGACACTGGTGACTCCCTCCCTCTATCAATAACACTGGTGACTCTCTCCCACTATCAAAGACACTGGTGACTTCCTGCCTCTATCAAAGACACTGGTGACTCCCTCCCTCTATCAAAGACACTGGTGACTCCCTGCCTCTATCAAAGACACTGGTGACTCCTTCCCTCTATCAAAGACACTGGGGGCTCCCTGCCTCTTTCAATGGCACTGGTGGCTCCCTCTCTCTATCAAAGACACTGGGGGCTCCCTGCCTCTATCAATGACACTGGTGGCTCCCTCCCTCTATCAAAGACACTGGGGGCTCCCTGCCTCTATCAAAGACACTGGGGGCTCCCTGCCTCTATAAAGAACACTAGGAGCTCCTTGCCACATTTCTCTTTATAAGCCTTGTTTTGAGTGAGGATGTTTTACGGACCATGGGCCAGAGGACTGGAGCTCTGCAGATCAGACTGTGGGCAGGTGGGGGTTTGTCGCTATGGGTTTCACCCACTATACTTGCGTCAGAGTAGGTTCCTTCAGTATAGAGATCAGAGCCACATGACATGTGGATGGAACAGGGGACTCCTGAGAGCAGTTGAGAGCAGAAGGAACACAGTCATTTTGGCTCTAACAAAGAGAGTAACAGACCAGAAAAATACAAGTCAGAACATAAGGACTGAACATATCTTTTACGCTTCCTCTTCTTTCTTTCGCTCTCTTTCTTTATCTCTCCTTTTCTCTCTCAACCTATATTACTTGCATTTTTTTCTCAAGAAAAGCCAGCTTCATGTCGTGAATAATTAGTAACTGATTGCAGGTGCATTATTTCGGTTCCCTGTCATCTCTCTTCAACATATAAATCAGCGCTCCTGAAATCTGGCCCTCAATTCCAAATCCAGGCCTTGTTTTCAGTTCTCCCAGGTAATTCATTTAATAATTACTGGTTCTGATTGGCCAGCGGCTTCACACCTGGCTTACACGTAAAAGAAGGCTGGAAAACCATCAGGGCTCGGCCCTTGAGGACCGTGATTTGATATAAATCCTTTAATAATGTCTTATTAGTATCTTTTTTCTTAAACACCAGACTGGCATTTCAGTTGTACATTGCACCTCTTGGTCTTGTAACTAATATGCTGCGAGATCCTTAAAAGCTTCACATTTCTTGTCGCCTGGGCTTCAGACTTGGTCTGGTATTCAGGTTCTGTGGTTCTTCTTGGAAGCGTGTGGGCCTGGCAAGGACTTGTGCTGAGACGTGTGTTGTTTTATCTTTATGTAAATAATCAGTTTCTATGTTAGCGCAGTTAGGGCCAGTGCTGAGTGATATTTTTATTATGACGTGCCCAAATAACCAAGCCGTAACTTTATTGGAATCTGCAGACAGACCTTTGGCTTGTGCTTTCTGGATTTATGTACTGCCTTCTTCAGCTTATTATTAATTCAAAGTTTTATTTGACTTTTTTGATGTCCAGTTATCCAGTAAAGTTTGCCTACAAGTTAAGATTCTCTTCTTAGTCAACTTCAACTTGAAGTTTTCTTTTTTTCCATTGTGTGAGGAATTCTCAGTCCCTGGATTGATTTTGTCTCCTTGCTGCAAACTGACATCACACAAAGAATCAGAATCGGAAGACTTTTTTAATCCAGGAGGAAATTACTCACATTGTGACTGCACAATCACACATAGACACGAAGGCAAGAACAATACTGTAGAAGTATAAAAATAGGAATGAAATGTATAAAAAAAAACTAGGGCACTATTAAACATCATAATAAAATAAAAATAAAACAAAACAAAAAAAAACAATAAAATAAACATAAAAACCACACTCTTGACAAGAAGTAACTTAATATCCCTGCTTCCTGTATCACACAGGGTGTCGAACGGAGTGGGTGGAGATCCACTGCTGGTCACGTGCTGAGGTTGGACAGGTGGTCAATGCATCCTGCTTCGAAGTCTCCCAGCTTTTCACCAACAACCAAGGTAACTTCTCCCAAACTTCTGTGGAAGAATGTGTATTTGTCTATATCCATAATGTAGAATGGAACATCACGCATCACTATTTTACCATTCCATTTTATTAAAATGACTGTTTTTATACATTTCTCTGGTAACAGGTGTGACCAGTGAACAGTGTCAGTTGGGCAGAATGGAGCTTTTAGATCAGTAATGCCCTATAAAACTGCATTCATAAATGTAATTAAATTCTGTTTATAAAAGAAAATCACTTATGTTCAACATTAAAATAGATTTGGCTCTGAGATACATGTTCCCTGCTCTTGTTTACATTTTAACCCCAAACTCTGCTTCCTTCCAAAACTTCCTTCAGTCTCTTGACTCTGAAGATGGTCTCTCGTTTCTGGGGATGGTCTCTTAGCTCTAAGGATGGTCTCATCCCTGGGGATGGTCTTTGCTTTGGGGGTGGTCTTTTCAGCTCTAGAATTGGTCTTGTCTCTGTGGATGGTCACTGCTTTGGAGGTGGTCTTCTCAGCTCTAGGGATGGTATCTCTGGTCTGTGGATGGCTCAGTGCCCAGTGAGTGAGCACTTGGGAAACATTGGCCCTGGTTTATTCGTTATAAAGAGACGTTCTGGTCAAATCCTGACTCAGGTACGAGAAGGACCTCTCAGACAGTACTAATCGATCACCAGAGGGAATTGGCTTTTAATCAGTTTTGGGTTGGGGGGTCCAGTTGAGGGTATCTTAGAAGCCTCTTGAAAAACTGGGAAAAGGAATAATACATGTCAGGAAAGAATGAAACAGCATGAAATAAATGAAACGATGAAGAGCTCTGTAAGCAACCTGGCTGCACGATTCACTGTCCGCGTGCATCGGCCATTCCCCGGGGCCCATGCCCGGCCAAGGGCATTGCAGTCGCCGGGGGAGGTATTCTGTGGAACCAACAGGAACTATATTAACGCAGGGGGAGGGCAAGAGCAATCCCACTGACGAGCTATGAGTCCAACCACCCACAGAGCACTGCTCCACGCAGAACCTGCACTCCCAGAAGCCGCACACATTCGATGTACAAACTCCCAGGGCTGCTTTAAATACCTGAACCCCTTCACCCCCATCGCCCACCCGCACCAACGCAAACGCTGCCCTCTGTCGATCTGCTGATATTGCTCATCATCATGGCAACCGTTGCCCCATGCTGTGGAATGCTGGCAATAATAATCCATCCTCTGGCAATAATATTTACAATCATCCTTTATGATCGCATTCAGTTTGTTGCCAAGGAGGCTTCAGATGGAGGGTCATGGACACACAGACCACATACACACACACACACACACACACACAGATTCTGTTAAACACCATCTAGCGAGGCATTTTTATTGTGTTTCCACTTAGCTAGCGCTGCTTGCTTGGCTAAAAGCTGCCCCATATCCTTACTTCTAGAAAGTTCCAAAAGCCAGAGACCGATTCAAAGGTGGCACAGGCTTTACAGACCGTACACACCTTGGGCACCATGACATCATTCGAAAGGCCTTCCTTCCATACTTGGAAGGAAAATGCTTTTACGGGAGAAGTCGCTCAGTTCATCTATGAAATTGTAACTTGCACAGATGCATCTGATATTGCAGAGACGACCTGTGACGAAGAGCGAGCCGGCAGCTGGGTCGTGAGGGCAGGCAGAGGGGCAACTGGCGGATGATTGGAGGTTAGGGGACTAAGAGGAAGAGACCCAGGGGGATTTCTGGGGGGATCGGTGAACATATGGGGTGAGAAGTGAGATGCTAAAAGCTAAACGGATGCTAAAAACCTGCTGTTATGGGCCCAAATCCCAGTGACGGTTTTATGCGGAAATTAATAAGGCAGAAATGCATATTATATCCTGCAAGCATGCAGATCACTCTGTGAATGCCCTGATGGGACCACATTAATGCATGCTAGCATGGCTGCTATAAATATGCAGTGACTCCTATTCCCACGCAGAGTTCCTCAATTAATAATCAATAAACCAAATCAGGGCATCTGACCACAAGTCCGGCTCGTCATTTAAGAAAATTGCACACGTTTTTATGGAATTTCTGTATTTGTTGTTCGATGTCATTGCGACACATTGTGATCTTGCACTTATTCTACCACGGTATTGCTGTAAGTAGCAGATACATGCCAGATATTCTCTCGATCCCTTTCAACACGCACTGTGGTAAACATTAAAATTAAAGGGAGAACAGATCATCTGATGCAGGAACACGTCATTCTATTCTACTCTGACCCCCCCCCCGTGTGAAATACACCAGAATGTGACTGACATACTCCACAGCTGAGAGACAGACCAGCCTTTCTGTAATTCGGGTAATTTTGGCGTGAGGAACACAAACTCCGATCAGCTGCTGCGAGCCAGGTGGCCCAGCACTAACGGGTGCCATCCCGAACAGCGGGAGTGAAGAACAGCTCGGGGGTTTATACAGAGACGCTGCTCTGAGAGATACAGGGAGGCTGACAGAACTGTCTGGTAGCCCCCACACAGTCAATCGCGTGCCAATAAAACTGACAAGTGTTTCAATTCTAATAATCTGGTGTCAGCTGATGGCGAGATGAGGGTCTGGTTTAGGGATGGCGACTAGCCTCATCTCACAAGAGCGTCATCGCACTGTAACTAACACTGACATCTCCTGACGATGTCGAACAGAATGACTGTGGTTAGCTTCACACAGAACGCCTCAACAAAAATGTCCGACCGACGCCCACTCAGTACCCCAATAAAACTCTGCTTCCGCGAGATGCCCGGAGTTAGGTGGATGGTGGAGAGATGTTCCCCTTCCAACTTCCAACGCCATTCACCATGTGCGCGCACTGCTATCTGACTTTATTCGTAATATTTATGACGCGTACAAGTGTCTGAGACAAGATGGAAATTATACTGGAGCAAAGAGACAAAGCAGGTTAACTTGTCTCTACAGCATCATCAAAAATTTAGCAGCTAAACATTTAGAATCATCATTTTTATCTTTTGATTTTGACAGACAGCAGATTTTCAGGCAGGTGTGGCCATGTTTAGGTGTAACACATCCATTAATAAAAACACTTTCTGTACTTTCGTTCTCAATGAGTCTTCCCGTTATTGTCACATGATCCAGAAATCCCCCCCCCCAAAAAAAAGCACCATTGCCCATTCATCAGTGTCACCCTGATGAATTGCATGGTTACATCTTTCTAAGAAGGCCTCTTGTCCGTCACCAGGTTATGTGTACAGGAACTGCACCCAGCAGGGCTGGACGGAGCTGTACCCTTCCTATGAGGACGTGTGCGAATTCCGCGAGAAGGACGAGGCCGAGTCTGAGGTTGATGTTTGTCTGTCTGTCTGTCTGTCTGTCTATCTAGAGATAAGGTCGTGTATATATATATATACACACACACACACATATATATATATATATATGTATATAATTATTAATAATTATAGGCATTTCCTAATTAATCCACACCCTTTGCTGACACAGGAGTATAATTAACCATACAGGGACAAAATCTCCTGCAGCAAACATTAGCAGCAGAAAGGGTGGTTGTACAGAAGACATTACTGACTGAAGTTGGCATCCGGTCCTGGTTAACTGCAAGTGACTGTGATGGTCAAAAACATCTTGGTGCTACTGGGTGTGAAGTGGCAGGTACTGGGTGTGAATTGGTAGGTACTGGGTGTGAAGTGCTAGGTACTGGGTGTGAAGTGGTAGCTATAGCTGCAAAGAAAGGGACCTGGTCACCCAGCATCAATACCGAATTACAGCAGATCCCACCAGCAGTGTTCTGACATCTAATGGTTGGACAAGCTTAAATAATATTCTTGGTTTTGGAATGAGATGTTGGACAAATTTGTGTTCACAAACTTTTGGCCATATAGTGTATCTAGAGGTGCATGACAGTAGGAGAAAGTTAGAATAATTGCAAAGGCACTGAGTCACAAGGGCTACAAACATAATTGAGTTGGTCTGGATTTGACATGTTTTCATGGGGCCCAAAATCTCCAGTGATTTTGTGACTAGATGGATACATGAGTGGGCTCTATATATGTCTTTGTGACGCAAACTGAATCACACATACCTATAAAAATGCGAAAAGGCCAGGACACACACAGAGATGTCAGAAATTAAGAAAAACTGCCAGCTGGATCCCTTAAGACGTCAACACGGCCACCATGAATATGCAGCACTTCCTCTTGTCATAGACGGCACGCCTGAGAGCTTCTGTACAGAGCTCTTTAGGATAGAAGCAAATACTCACTGTTTACCAAGTGCACGCCCCCCGCAGACTCTTTTGTTTACTGCTCAGGGCCTTGATTAATCATTAGTTAAACAAATTAGTTTGCTGGCAGACGATTTTATCCAAAGCCTGCAGTTCTGTTATGGATTTTGGAGTGTCTGGTGGTGTAACATGCTCAAGGCTACAAAATTACTGCCTGATCCTTTAGGAAATGTTTATTTGCCCAATTAGGGTAAGTAATAAGCTGGTTTTTTCATCACACCTCTTGTGAATTGAACTAGAGTCCTTTTTGTTTTGCTTTTTGTCTTCATCAGACGACATACTACTCAACGTTCAAGCGGGTCTACACTGCTGGATACGCCACATCGCTGGTGTCCCTCATCACTGCCATCTTCATCTTCACCGCCTTCAGGTACTCCTCTGTTGCCCCAGATTATTTATGGCTTCACACACACATACACACACACACACACACACACACACACAGAGCTTTGGGAAAAATTAAGAGACCACTGCATGTCTTTTTCAAATCTGCATTTGTAAATCCTGGATTAATCCTGGTTCAGGCTACACTGCACTGCAGGCTGCTTCCAGGCTCAAAGTTTTTAAGACTGCGGTGCACAAGGCAAAGCAAAAGACACTGGCAATGAGTGGTCAAAATCACGTCCTGCAAATCAGTGGTCCTGCTTCTGCCAGGCAGGGGGCAGAAGCAGCTTTCTAATGCCAGACATGACCGTCCAGCAGTGCCACATTAATCAGAGGATGACCTCAAGTGACCTTCAAAATGAAAGGGAAACGTTACGTGGTGTGAAGGGCACTGCTAGGACAGATCATATCAGGATCCTAGAAAGACTCCAGGACCCATTAAGCAAATAACTCCTTCATCAATGAGAAGCGAGGAAGAGCCTGGCTGGAATTTGTATAAAAATGTACATTTTACAAAGGTGCATACACATAAATTGGCAAATGATTGAAACTGAAAATTTTGCTGTGGTCTCTTAGTTTTTTCAGAGCTGTATAAATATGTAAAGTTATATAAAACTGTTACGCTCAGCGCCGTCCGTCTCTATCCAGCCCCTTGTGTGACACGCCCCCCTCGTTACCTCTTGTGCTTGCCTAGTGTTTTC
>JABFEA020000085.1:18690916-18701514 GCA_019775915.2 Cyphomyrus plagiostoma
CGGCTACGCCACACGGGTGAAAACACTCGGGAAGCACAAGAGGTAACGAGGGGGCGTGGCATACGAAGGGCAGGAACCGGACGGACGTCGCAGGACGTAACACGCTGCTTTATTTGGTTAATTGTCCAGTCTGTGAAGAAGGCATTCAAGTAAGAATTGCATTGTAGTATGCCTCATTTCCTGGTGCGTAAAATTTATATTACGTCAGCCTTCACGGTTCGACTTCTGATATTCAGATCAAGTTCTAGGTCAAACTGGTTTGAGTTCTAGTGAGTTTGAGAACTGAGGTACCACTGTAATTATATTAAAGATGCTGCTTAGTAAATATGGTAAATGATTATATGTTAAAGGTAAAACACATGCGTCGTGTTCGGGTTACGGTAGAGAGTGTGGTTGTCCTCGTTGAGAATATTGATGTGTTTAAACCTAATCATGTGATCTTATCATTTGTAATAATGAAGAGTGTGAAGACTGATAGCTATTGGATAGCAGAACAATAGTTGTAACTACTGCGGTTAGGGGATTCTCCCTCTGGACCCAGACCCAGGGGGGGTTGGACTGTCTCCCATTGACAGAGGTACAGAAAATACCACTCCCTACTGGAGGGTCACGGAACTGTCTATTTTTGGACACCACTTCCTGCTTCACCTGATGTTCTGGCTGCTAAGCAATTTGGAACTACACAGTGGATGGAAATGGCTTGTGCTTTAAACAGCTGTGCATACGTTTAGCTTCCAAATAAACTGCTAATAGTTGTAATTATGTTCAGGTAAAATGAGTGATTTCACAGTTTGATGGTAGTTAAACATTGATCCATGTATTGTAAATTTCTTTCAGATTTTACAGAAACATGCTCTTAAATTATTTGGATATTGCCCTCTGTGTTGTTTTTTAAACATGTTTTCCTTTGTTTTCCTCTATCCAGTGATGTGTTCTCTGGCTTCCCTCTGTTTCAGCCAGTGATCCTACAGAAACACAGCAATCACAAGTAATCCACTGTCAAAAAAACATTTAATGCAATTAAAAGTCAATATTTCAACGGTGTACAAAATTCATCTGTTATATGTACACTGAAAGAAAACAGACATTTAAACAATGTGGTCAATATAAAAAAAAAAAAAGCAAATAGCCATACAACAAGTAGAAGAGCGGACATGACCTCTGTCAGCGTAACTCTGACCCCAGTCTTATTTACACATGAGGTTTCCATTACTGTGTACCGGAAACTCTCAGGAATGGATGCAGACTGTAGCTTATATTGCAGAATAACATAAACATTTAAAAAGCCTTCAAATGACAACTGATATGTTGTTTAACTTATCCCATATAACTTCAAGTGTACCAATCTATTCTCCCTACATTTGATCAATCTTTTTCTTCCCTGGTGGGGGGTCTATGCTTATTTCAATACAGTTATATAGTTCAGTGGCCTTGATCTGTAAACACTGGGAAACCCGTTAGTAATGTAAATCAGGGGTGCCATATAGGGGAGGAGGGGGTGCATTCAACTTTCCAAGGGTCCCTGAGTGACAGGGGTCCTAAAACAAATGCAACCTAATTGAAATGGTCTGAGTTGGGAGCAAAATATGATATACATACATGGGGTCCAAAAACTCTAGCGGTGCCCCTGTGTTACAGCACAGACAAGAAACACACGCACACACACACACGCACACACAGCCTGGGGAAGAATCATAGCCCCAGCACTGGAGGTGTGAGGCTCCCACTGAACCACCTTCCTGCCTCAAATATAGTCATATATTTCTATAACTGTAAAAAACACCCCCTGACTGACTCCCCTGAAGATGCAAGATTGGATTAGCTCATAGTTTAAATATGAAATCTGATTCATATGTAGTATTTCACTTGCCCAATTTCTGCCATGCTGTGGGAGATTGACTTGAGGTGCGGGGTGCATAATCCCTCCTGGACCAGTCTTCACCGCCACCCCCCCCCCCCAAAGAGATAACCAGCTCCGGTGTAAAATAAGACCCTCGGGTTTTAGGAGGAGATGAGACCCAAAACCAGTATTATATAAACCGTCCAAGTCAGGCCTCGCTGAAGTCGAAACGCTCGCTCAGTTGGTGGCCTCACGCCTTGACCCATCTTTGTTTACAATCAGCTGTGTAGCCGATTCCTGATTCCTCAAGGGAAAGTCAAACGATATCATACATAAATGCCGAATAGCATGCTCAGCACATTCACGGGTCATAAATTTAGAGAAGTACTACACTGAAATTCAGAACTTTTTTTTTTTTATATAATATGAAACACCGACCGATCTCCCTATGAGTTTAATTTCTAAGCCATTCGTGTTGCATAGCCTAAGCCTGAATTTAACCGTTTCCAGACCTGGCGCCACTCAGCACACGCGCAGTGATACTTGCCACGCCAATTGTGGGGAGCATGTCGAGATGTCTATGTTTTGTCTGTGTTCTCCGGTTGTAAACTCGCATAAAAAGGACACCATTTCTAAAATCCATTTCTTTTTCTGGCAAATACTTGCCATTTAAATCGATGTCTCCATTCGCTGGGGGATGCGATTGGTCTGGGTTGGGCGCCAAATGGACTTCTGTCAAAGTTGGCCAAAACCGCTCATGAGTTCATCAAACACTTATCCCAGTACTAGACAACATTTTAAAGGATCTTTTCATCTTCCCCTGTCAAAAATACTGTTACTGGCACCTTAGTTCATGTTACACAAAAATAACAAGTAAGCATGCATATAAAGAGCAGAAAGGTGGCTATAGGACACAAATTTACCACACGGGCACCAGGCTGTTCATCATGCTACCCACTAGCACTGAAGACGATAATATAAAAGTACAGAAAGACAAAGGTTTTAACCAACCTCGGCAGGTATTGTGACAAGGAGTCACAGAAACAAACCACCATTGTACTGGCTGAAGTGACTTATGCAATCAAATGTGCTGACATCAGGGAGAGAATATTTAAGGCTCGTTCACGATGTACCGAACACATTTTTTTGTCAACACAGCAACAAAATGGGCCACAGGCATCTCTGGAATTGGTAGCCACTAGGGGGCAGTAGATGGCTCAAGTGAATTTTGACATGAAGAAAAAAAAAGTGCAACTTGTGAGATGGGGATTGCTTTGTTTTGTTAATTGGCTTATTGAGTTCTTTGGGAAACCTAATGATGCCGCAGAGAGAAGTCTGGGCCTCCCCAGCCACGCAGGGCGATCATTTATTCTGCTATTTGATACTGTAAACTGTTGCTGAAATCTACATTAGCATATATTTCATCAGAAGAAATGATATCACTGTGGTATTACAAAATCAGTTAGAAAATAATCTATACTCCTTTTCTAAATATTTGCATTTCACTCTATTATATATCTAATATAAAGTAAATTTAAGACTATACTATTTTTATTCATTGAGATCACGGAATATGGACCTTGAGGGATTCATTTAAATGTCTCACTTTTTTCTAGGATATTCCAGTAATGTTTTTTTAAGTGTTTCTTGTGGCCACAGGTTATGGCATCTGGAGAGAGAACGTGTCTCATCTAAAGGGATGATTAGCTGCTGTTATTTAAATTACTGACATGCTCCGATAAAAAGCACTTTGCATTCCAGATCATTGAGGCTCTCAGAAAGAGAAGCAGATGTTCTCTTTGTAGGATAACTCGGTTGTTATGTGGTTGGAAAGGCACTTCTGAAGATGGAATGGATATACTGAGCAATGTAAAATGCTTATCGCGAAGTATAACTTGTCTAAAAGTTTAATCTAATTGGAAGAAACAACCGAATTTTACTGCCTTGTTTGGTGTAGATCGTGTCCATGTCAGGCATGACAGGATATATTAGTGTAGACCACACACACATATATTTTCCACAAATCAACTGAACAGCCCAAAACTTGTTACATTTGCATCTTACAGCTTGATAGAAATCCCACAGCTCCAAGTATTGATATTTATACAAACTTTCTCTACATAACCTTTATATGAGCTCTATAGGTTGGGCTCTGGACTTAAAATAACAACACAAGGATTTTCTTATATCAGTGAAATTTTTAAACGATCACAGTACCAAATACACACAACATTTAAGAAGACTAAACAGGTCATTCTGAGAAACGCAGAAGTTATTGACATTTTCTGTACTGGTGGCTATTAAATGCTATAGGCATATACTGATGTAGTAAGGCTTTTGAAGACAATTCACTTTTCATAGCCAGGGATCTAAGTTTCCTTTAAGTCTCAGGGGAAGTGTGTTTTTTAACATATAAAATAGAATACACTGTATTAAGAAAAGTATTCTGAATAAACTAAAAATTTCTCCAGATTTTCCACTTCATAGCCAGTGCAGAAGTACATAAAAATGATGCCGCCGTTGGCAATATTTTGTGATTCATCAAATCATACTCCATTTAGAAATTTAAATTTTTTTTCTTCTAGGACTAAACTGGTGTTTCCTAATTTTAGTCGCTGTTAATAAATCTAATCCTTCATGAACTGACACTGTCTGACCTCCTGCAATGTCATGGCTCTGATGATACCTCATAACTCTGTCCCTTTACTGGTTTCCTTAGTCAGGTTTCATTAACTTCCTTTGTAGGACCAGTAACAGCAGGGGAATTATGAAGGAGTAATTCTTTCACCCACACGTGACCTCATTCTCGCACGTGTCATCTTAGAGGTAACGGTACCACTCCATCCAGGTGGTGCAACCATACAGAAAACTCCGGCAACTTCCACCCAAGTCAGTGCGAGAGAGAAGCTGGGTTATCCCCTAGAACCACAGCGATACTTTGTGGTCATATTTTCCCTAGAGCTTTGATTTGCCTCCGTTTCTGAACCCCGGATCACACATATTCTGGGGAAAGGGGGCACTAAGATGACAATCCAGGAATATGGCAGGCGGCCGGTATTCCAGACGCATTAACGCATGCAGGTACTGCAGGTTACGTCGGCATCGCAGTGAACCAGGTCCTGTTACCATGGTAAACATGGCGGATGGATATTTACATGTCCTACTGAACCACGCCTTTCTCCGTCGCAGGCTGCTTCCTCATTGACGACCGTCGGTCATTTTCTTCCAGACAGCGACGTCGATTTTATGTACAGATACACATCGGTGGCCAGGCTCTGCCATTAATAAGCTGCTGCGCACCACCCCACTTGGGCCGAGCGCCAGCCACCCTGACCCGCTCCATGGTCCCTCAGGCAAAAGCGGTCTATGACCAATGGCCAACTCGCAGTTTCCTGCATTTCGATTCAGCGCAAGTAGAATGAGAATGAGACGAAGGGACATTTCACTCGTCGTTCACTATGTACAAGGAAATGAACATTCGGCATTTCCAGTGCGTATTTCTCAAAGGAATATCACTGGCCCTTTTTTTGGCAATTCCAATATATTCATATGGTGACCACTAGGGCGGTAGCTGGCAGGTCGTGGTGCAGGCAGGCGGGCGAGACTCTGTGCCGGCCCCTGTTGGGTGTCTGGTGGGTCCGGGCAGGTTTTGAATGGGGTGTGCTGGTTTTTGGGATGGTGGGCCGGAGTGTGTGTGTGAGATGTGCGTGTGTGTCGGCGAGTGTGGCGAGGCTCCAGAGGCCACTCTCAGGGGCTCAGGTGGCCGGCGTCTCCGCCTGTAGGCTGGACATGCGGATCTGCGAGCTGCTCTTGCTCAGGATGGACAGCTGCGTCCCCCCGTTGACCCCGCTGCTCGCCAGCGATGGGTGCCGGTGCTTCAGGTCCACAGCAAAGTACCGGTTCACCGTCCAGCTTCGCCATTTCCTCTTCATCTCCGATTGCACCTTTAGGGAGAAACTTGAAAAGGTCATTTTTTTATGTACCGAGCTGCAAAGGTGTCGCGATTTCTCCCCCTCACTTCCTCTATGCTGCAGCAGAATGTTCTGGACTATAACAGCAGTGTCACTGGCAAAACCAATCACTACCTGAAATAAACAGAGGAGCTGAGTTGGCCTGACCTCTGACCTTTTAAACACAACCGCCGACCACCACTCAGACTGAACACAGATCTGACAAAGTTGCACACAATTGGAGAAATTCGTCGGGCTATCTTCTGGATTGCACCGTTTCATTAGGAATCTGAAGCAGCCACCCCCAACCCCCTGAAAGCACCAAGCCTGGTCCGGAGCAAAGAAGCGTAGACCCTGGCAGAAGCTCTGGCCTGTAGCTCATTTGCACAATATTTCCAGAAGTTAAATGTAGGCTCAACAGAAATTGACTGAAGACTGTGGTTTTATTTTTCATTACTGATAAGACGGTCATTGAATGTATATGTCTGCTGGTGAAGCTGCTATAGGCTGGAGTTTATTTACGTTGACATGGAGAAACTGAAGTTATCGGTCATCAAAGACTCTTCTGAGGGCTATAGACTGGGTGATTTTTTGGATAAGGAGGAGTCCTATTAATGGAAGGAGGAGCACCAACATGGACTCACCTCTCCATTGAGGAAGCAGTACAGCACAGCCACCACAAATCCCTGCAGGCATACAGATGGAAGGGGAATTAGAGACCCGATTCGCTTCAGCATGCTAGCCAAGTCTTATATTTAGACATGTGAGAGCATTTGATGGATGAGAAGGGAACTGTGTTTCCATGAGATCAAAAACACTTATTCGGCAAAGAGACACCTAGTGGCCAAAGGTGATTCTGCATTGTGCCGCAGAGGCACACATGGGACAATTTAAAAAGATGTGCACAGTGCCACCTAGTGGCTTTCTGAATTTCTGCACGCACCTGGAAAGACCCGAGGCCCAGCTCAAAGACTAGCCGTTCCCTCTTGCTGACGTTCTCAGGCGAGAAGGCGAAGACCGTGTAGTGGATCCCGAACAGGGGGATGAGCAGGAGGGTGGAGCGGGCCAGTCTCCTGTTGGCCACATGATACGTTCAGGAGGGCACCACTCATATGACCACATATTGTCCAGACATTACACTCGAATAAAAACTCTTGAGAAATGATTGTGGGAATTAAATTATATATACAGTACCAATCAAAAGCTAGCTAGTAACTAAGTTTTTTCATAACTATGTTTGACATTATTCTAAAGTATAATATACAATTTACAATTTTACAATACACAAAACACAACCAAAGCGATGTTCAACGCAACTGAAAAATGTCTACGTGTCGCATTCCGCAAAAGAGCTCTGTTAACAGCTGTAGAGACACAAAGCGTTTTGTTTACAAGTTTCAGCGTGTAATCACCCAACGTGTCACGCCAGCTCATCTGCATCGACTGCTTCACACAGCCCCCCGTGAGCAGCTGTTGGTGAAAACTTGTAAACTGGCTTTGACATTCACAAGATTGTTCAATACCATTCACTGCAGTTTAACTATACATATCATCAGAAGCGATTCTAGGATTTGAAAATTAGAAGGCTCATCCCCCTGAATAAATACAGGCTCGACACAGTAGATGTTTTGCAGCGGGTTAATTTAGATAAATATTAATGTTGAATGTATATATTTTTTATTTAAAATGACGAAGGAACGCAGTGCATCCAAACTCCAGCAAAGACAGGAAAAGACGCTCCGCCATGCACAGCTCACGAGACGCTATTTTAAAGTGAAAAAGGCGGGACGTAAAATTCAGTGATAATATTCACCAAGGGCACTGTGTCTTAACTGAGTTTTAAAACTTCGAGTAAATGTTTTTGAAACGTATATATGTATTAAACTGTTTGTGGGTTTAGGAATGGTTATACTCTCAGTTGTTCTTTTAGAACTACACATATTTGGAGAGGTATGAGGTTCCATTTATTTAGCTGCTGAAATTAGTAAATATTCAATATTCAAATAAATTCAGTCTTGTAGAGATAGAACGATTATTATCATGCTTATAATTATTTGGTTTATTTTGGTAAAATCTAGAAATAAGGATATTTGTTAGACATCCTGTGGTGTATATATTTTAAAGCTAAATGGGGGTCATATATGTTATATATTTGACTTAAGTCAATAAATGCACATCTATTTGGGGGGGCTAAAACATCTTGTTGGTGGTGGTGGTGGTGGGGGGATTCCCCTAAAATAGGGCTAACGACGCCTCTGCACATCGCGTAATTACGAATAAACAAGTGCAGGCTGGTAAAGGTGGCCGCTGCGATTAGTCGCCGTAGTCTATGACGTCGACGCTGAAAATTGGTCGACATCAATATTTTAAATTGACGCATCGTTTTATATTATTATTTTAATAATAATGTTTTGATTTCACTGGGCCTGTATGATCATTTTAGCCAATGGACATATTTTTCCTATAATGATAAGGTGGTCTGGGTTCCCTTGGGTTAACAAAATTACCTTTATGATTTTTAAAACGCTTCAATTCACCATAACGAATATTGTCCTTTAATATCACTACACAATTATGGGATGAATTATAAATTCAAATTATCACAAAACAAAAACGTGGTTTTACACTGTGTAAAAAAATCTGCTGAATAAAAGGCAGTATCATATCCTGCTATGCAAATATACATCCAGGACCACTGGTCTGCGGGGGAGTGAGTGGTTCCAAGAAGGCATCACCCCCCAGCCAACACATCCATATGGGGCCCGCATGGGATGCACTTGGGCTGACATGGGAAACCCAAGTGGGGCCCAGTCAATTTTGTCTGCAGTTTCCATAGTGGCCCCACATGGATGTGTTGGCTGGGTACTCTCCTAATACCTTTATGCATATATTACCCATTATCCAAGGCCACGAGGCTATGACTGGTAATAAAAATGGCCTTACATCAACAAAGTTTAATTAGGTAAAAATATATATGTTAATATCAAGCAAGCATACGAATTACATTTAAGCAGACTAATAACGGGCTCTGTTGGGTTAATTAAAAAAATAATTACACACGTTAACTACAAATTTGTTTAGCTTATATAACATACAATTGAACTATGAACTTAAAATTTCAATCTGTTACATTTCATATTGAAACATTTAATATATGAATAAATCAAACAGTAATTTTAGGGTGTTTGGTGGCTTTTTTGTGGGTAGCTCATAGCTCAGTGGACTAAACCTCAGTGCAAATATACCCGTGTACGTGTGGACAAGGCATTAGTTTCCTTGTTGGTCTCTGGGTTCCTTGATTAAGCTTATTTGATCCACCTGGTCCCCTGATTATTCTACCTGATTGCTCGTTATTCTGCACCCTCTCTGACTGGTTAATTGTTTCATGTCTCACTCCTCCTACCTTGTTACCTGGTTACGTTTGTGCATTTATGTTCCTGCCTTAGTTTAGTTCCTTGGCTGGTCGTTGTGTTCGATTGTTTTTGTTTGCCATGTTTGTTTCGTCGCATTACTGGTTTCATGTTGAAGGTCACTTATGGTTCTGTTAGTAGTGTTTACCCCTGTTTAGTTCTGACTCCTCGTGGCGCTTTTGTTTTTAGTTTCACCCAGTGTGTTTACTTTCTATAATAAACCCCCTTGTGTCTCAGAGCTGCAAGTGCCTCGTTCGTCACAATTTACTACATTTGAAAGAGGAAAAAAAGTTTACCAAACTAATTCTCCTTTTTTAAATCTACCACTTACTTAAAAATTTCAAGATTAATCAAATAGTTTTGAGGTAATCAGTTGCATCAAAAGTTTTGAATCAATTGAACTTAGGGTTTACATTGTAATTTGGACAAATCATTTACAAATAATATTTAAGTCAACTATGAATTTAGTGCAATAGTTGGACACGAAAATGTAAAAGATTTTGAGTTGAAGCAACTTGTTACATTTTAAGTTAAACCAACTTTTTTATAGCCAACCAGTTTTACCAAAAAATGTAAGTAAATTGAATTTACCCAGGCTTACCATGTGTAGAGAAAATGCACAGAAGCGAATTTGGATGATGAGCCACCAGAGTAGGGAAAACCACCCTAAATGCTGTCTATTCATATTTATTAAATTAGCATTAGAACAGAAAGCTTTTTAATGTCTTTTGGTCGTAATACATTCATTATTAAAACCAGAAAGTTGTCTTCCTGCTATGTTAGAATCTCCATCGAATAAGTGTTTGAGGAAATGTTTAGGCTAAAATTTGGCCTTATTCTATGTTGATTGATAATGCCAGTATGTTTGTTTGTAAGCGTTGGATTTGAATTTAAAATCCACATTAAAATCTAGGCAAAATAGCATAGTCAGCATAGTTACGTTTTTTTGCCTTTGTCGGGCAGTATACTTGCTTGCTTAAAGTTGTCCAAATAAAACAGGATCCACAGATTTTAATTTACCAACCCAGCTTGCTGCTCAGAGGGCGAGTGGTAACCCTCACTCACAGGTAAATGCTGGACTCGTTGCCGCCGATGTCAGGAGACTGCAGTTTCTGGACCAGGATGATGATGATGCCAATGAAGAGGACAAAGTTTATCTGGAGAACAAACCAGGAATTAAATAGCACCTGAAGCACCCACATCAGGATGGAAAATCTTTTACACGCTGTCTGTCTTTGTCAGTTTTATGGAAAAAAAAACACTTCAAGTTTATGGCTGTAGGATGCAAATACACTCACCTAAAGGCTTATTAGGAACACCTTACTAATACGGTGTTTGACCCCCTTTCGCCTTCAGAACTGCCTTAATTCTACGTGGCATTGATTCAACAAGGTGCTG
>JABFEA020000085.1:18714013-18732760 GCA_019775915.2 Cyphomyrus plagiostoma
TCTTGGGGGTTTGGTTACCGTCCCTAAATGAAAAAACATGGCCAAAAAAATTTTCCCCTTGCACTAAATTGGGGCCACGGAAAATCCCGCCCCCACCCCCCCCACACACATACCTCACCTGGGGAACCAGTTTCTACATAGAGAGCTGGGACTCTGACTCCAAACTGGCTTGAGGGCATGTGGAGAATGACACAGTCCTGTGTTTTGCCCCACTTTTGTTTCATTTCCCCGAGACAGCAGTTGCCCGATTGAGAAATAACATCAAATAAAAAACAGAATAAAAATGAGTAAATGTGATTTTGGAAAGGTCAGCCTAGGCTCTCAGCCGCAGTATAATCTGGAAATGCCTTTTAAAGCTCTTTCTCGATGTCCGTCTGCTTTGTGACGCACAGCCACTGCAGTCAGATGGAGTCAGAATCCTACATTCTGTTTTCGCCATCCTTTGCAAGTTGGTGTTTTTTTGAACAATTCCATTTGTCCCGTGATTCTCCTCCGTTCATGAGAGTTCACTGATAGTTTATCAGCAATTAAACAGAGACGAAGGCGATGTCTCAGCAAACCTAATTGACAGATAATTGATTTGGGTAATAGGGCTGACAAAAGTACACTGTAAAGGAGAGGCCTAGTGGTCTACAAAATGCCGTAGTCAGATATAGGTCTGGACCTCGGTAATTTTTTAAGAGCTAAAAATAAAATTTGAAGCTAATTATTCAACTGAATAAAAAATTAGGCTGACTAACGTTTCACATAACTATTTTTTTTTTTTTTAAATAAAAATAAACAGCTAATGAATGGGAAGGTATTAATAATATGACTGACGAGACCCACCCCAATCCCCGGGTCCCAGACCTCACTATTTTTCAAACACGGTTACAGGAGGCCCTGGTTCTACACAGCAAAGGCTTCCAGAGAAATCTCAACATGTGCTCCGGCAGGCACTGGAATGCATTGTGTAAGAGTTGATGTAAATGAAAAGTGATTTGGGTTTGGAGAACCAGTGCAAAGGTATAAGAGAGTGGATATCTGGCCTTCCTCCAACTGACGACAGGAGGGAATATTCTAAGCAGTTTACAGGATGTTTGGGACATGCTTTTTATCAGTGACAAACGTTCGTACGTCTGTGTACTGCTCATGTGTTACTGTTTCTTCTATAATGATATATGATGATCTGCCTTATCCTTACAGAAGAACAGTCACCCATTCTGAGGCAAGGTGAATGCACACACACACACACACACACACACACACACACACACACACATATGTGCTCAGGCAGCGGTCAAACCATACCTGGACGGTCGGGATCATTGTCACTCGCTATCCTCTCCATGCACTTCTCCTGCTCTCGCTTGATCACGCAGTCCCCATGCTCTGAGTGCATGCAGCAGGCCTGGGGAGGAGGACAGGATATTAGGAAATGAATCTGATCACTGAACGTAAACCACAAGCTTAAATGAGGATCGGGACTATTATCCACTGGGTGTGATGACTAGCACCAGCGTTGTCACATTACTGCGCCTTCCTGTAGGGGGCGTGTATGTCCGTGGCCTGTGTCACGCCTCTGTGCAGGCGCGACGCAGCCCATCTCGGGGCGCTAATGAAGGCTGACAAACCGTAGCCCGCAGTAACGCTCTGACACGCTCATCATCGACTAATTGGCCCGAGATCTCGTTAATTATGTCTGTGCACTGTTTTTCAAAAGGAATTAACGCGCCGTCTCACTCGGCTACTGAGGGCACACGTGAGGTCATGGCGATAAAAAGAGGGAAAACTGTGTATAATGACTTTAATATTATACATTTTCACGACCCATTTTGTGCTAGCGCTCAAAATGGAATGTGACACATAGCACAAACAAACTAGCCCGAAGCGAAACGCAAGGCGAGTAACAAGGGGTTATTCCAACTATGGATGAGGTCATCCACTTACATCTGCATGCTGCTTCACTCCACATTCCTTCCTGATCCAATTATTTATTATTCATGTTGCTAAGCAGGAAGAGTCCAGGCAGAGAGAAATGATGCTATAAAACCAGGAAGGCCAAATGGCTTCCACGACAGGGAAAGACGCACTTTCACGTAAACCGTTAATGTCTTAACAACTCAACAAGTCTAAACATCCTTCTAAACTCTTGAGGTTGTTATGGGGGTAACTACAGTCGGCTGTTTATTTTGAATTCGCCACAAGATGATCAAGTTTTAAGCTGAGTCACGGTCCGTAACGATAGTACATTTGTGTTAGTCCAGGACTATGGCCAAGAATCTTAAAAAGATCCTTGATCTCTCAAACTGCTTGGGTACTAGCCAGTGAATACAGGTGCAATGTTTAACCTACTTCCTTGGAGATGGAGGAACAGTACAATTTGTCCCAAGTCGTTTGGATTGACCCTGTTGCTGTTCGGTCTCCACGGTGCTCCACACCACTCAGATTTTTCTGGCCTGACAGAGGAGGGTAAGCTCTGACCTTCGCGGCGAATGAGCTACGACTTCTGTAGCTGGTTCTGGTGAAATCGGATCACTGTCTGTATGACATTATCCTGAGCCGGGGAATCGCTATAACTTCCTACATGTGACTCTGCGCCATGATTGTGACACGTAAATAGTCTGGAGTGGTGAGACGAATCCTCCTCCAGGCGATGTGCTGAGGCACCCGCGCCGGCACTCAAGGGGCTCCACAGATCTCCAGCTCGCATTTGGCGCGGCAGGACACGCTGCTCAGCCCTGCTCTAAATCTCTGGTGGCCATAACAGGGATAAATGTCAGAGTAACACCCCCCAAACCCCATGCTGCCTGGGAAAAATTAAATGATGTCCAGAGGGAGGGAAGAGAATCAACCTCACTCAACCACAGTGCAGCCCCAGTGCCCCTACTCTGGTAAATGTGGTGGAGAGCGTTCTCACTGCATTACAGTACGGTACAGGAACTGCTCTGCAGCTGACAGGAGGGCACTGCGGGGGGCAGTAAAATCTGCTCAAAAGACTACGGACAGTAGTCTTCTATCTATTTGAGGACATTTACGTCAACATATATAGAAGAATAATGAAGGACGCCACACACCTTGGTTTAAACTGCTACATTTACAATTCACTGATATGAATATTTAGGTGGTGAGCTATTTTAGCTGTTATTCAGTTATTGAATTTTTATTTATTATTGAGTTTTGTCACTGTATTGTACGCTGCTCGACCCAAGTTACTAATCTTTTTCTCTTCCTGTGTCAACGTGTTAAGAATGACAATAAAAAGGACCTGAACCTGAGCCTGGACCTGAAATGCTGCAGAATTCTGCTACTGCGCCTCAGATAGACGCTTCAGTCCCACAGGTGTGTCAGTTAGATGGTATATAGCAGATGGAGATGGGTTACAAGGGAATGATGACCTTCCTCAGACGTGCAAGAGACCAGCTCTCGCGATTTCTCGCTGCTTACCAGTGGAAGAAGGATGAGGACGGCGAGAACGCTTCCGTTCTTCAAGCCGGACATTTTGTTGGGTGTCTCAGGTGTCAGGTACTTCGTTCAGCAGAAAGCGGCTGTGCCGTCGAGCAACCGCAGCGAAGGTGTACGTCCTGTAGGAGGCGACAGTGTGGATCCTCCTACCATCCCAGGGTCTGAAAATCAGGCCGTACCTTTGGTTACTCAGTCTGTCGCCAGCTGAGACATGACTCAGTCTCTATCCAATGAAGTGTAAATATGAACAATAATTAGGTCACGGTTTTATAATGTAAACCTATAGACTGCAGACTGCTGGTTGATACCTATATAACCAGTAAATCATTTAAAATATTTTTAGACAAAAAAACACTGCAACCTGGCAGCATAACAAATGACCCAATGCCCCCACCATGTGATAAAAACCTGTTATTTTGTCAGTCCCCACAAAGACAAACACAATTTTATATAAATGAGGGACTGCAATTGTTTTGGTTATTTATGGTTAAGGTTAGGGTTGGGTTAGGGTTAAGGTTAGGGTTGGGTAAGGGTTGGGGTTTTCATAGGTGGAATTAGGGTTTTGCCCAAAAAATGACTAGACAGCCCCCACAAATATATGAATACAAGCATGTGTGTGTTTCTTTTATCTATAAGTAGCGTGATTTGTTCTGTCCGTCCTGTTGCCTTTCCTTTTGGATTTCCTGTTTGAGTTCGATGCCATACAGAAAACCAAAGATCTGGCACAGACAACTCCCCCACCCCCCCATTCTACTACACAATCCAATTACCCTCTTGCTTGCTGCTTTATCAAATAATAGAACAGGCTGTATTTACGGTCCGGCCTTAGAGAAAGACAAGGGCCTTTTCCACTGCCGGCTGAAAGGAGATGCATGATTAAAGCACCGTAGCACGGAGGTACATTTCCCATGCCTTGGGCGCAGGTGGACTGAAATTCCAAGATGCCCGCAGCCCCAGTTACGCCTGGAAACTTCCTGCCAGAAGCCCACTGCGGACCAAATGGCCCCTATGTGTCCCTGGGCCAGGCCTAGCGATCTGAAAACACTGTGCGGTTGTCAGGGCAACCATTCAGAATCATTTGAAGTTGGAGCCAGGGACCGGTGCTGTAACCCAGAGCAACAGAGATGATGCCATGGTTTGACATGGCTGCTCATAACAGGAAATTTCTGGCAGAACTTTCACGTTCAAATGGTAAGGGGGCGGAGTTTTATGGGCTGTTCATTTTTCGTTTGTATAATCAACTATAACGAAGCATTGAATACACAATGAGTGCACTGATATAAAGACCTGAGCCCTACGAAGCCTATCAAGATTTTCACTTAGACTCCTGACTTTCAATCTAGACAATCTAGTAAGGACCTGTGTCTCCAGCTCAGTGAACCAATCAGATTCTCCTGTTTACTCCATGGCGGCGGGCACATCGGCCTCACATGGTTTTACAATTAATACAACACTCATACATGTCATCACATAACCTTAATATACAAGTGGGCTTCCTTTGGTGAGGCTCTATGACCTGCTGGCTTCGGGATATTTACAAAAACGCTGTCCTTGGCTGGATAGCACTTTCCCCATAGGATGATGAAGTCAACATTACTCAGTCTTTTGTGGTACTGGGTAAATGGAGCCAGGCCAGATGGACAGAAATTTAAGGTCCGAGAAGTATCTTCCTGCATCATTTACTATAGCACGTCCAGCTGCTTTGGAATAAAAGGCTACTGTGGCTTCCTCTGCAGCAGGTGGCGCTGTGCTTAAAACCCTTGATTAGCTCTAGGTTCCAGAATAGAGGGCATACTACTGATTTTCTTAATGGGACTTCGATCCCCCCCAAAAAATTTTTTTGGCTTTAATATCAGCATCGCTGAGAAGAACTTCATCATAACACAAACCACCCACAAAGGTTCATTAAGTCACACTATAACACCCACACGCCAAATTACAGCCTCAAATGTATATAAAACAAAAAAACACCCACACATACTGTATATTGAAATGCACGTGTTTGGAAACTCACACATATGCAAGTACCATACACACACACGCACACACACACAGTGATACACACATATTCACAAGCTATTTACATAACACAAATACTGAAATACAACCACAAAGTCATGCATGATATCAGAGACTTAGATAGCCAGATAGCCACATATTCCCAGATCCTGAAGCACCATTTCCACACCGGCAGTGTCTCACTCACTGCAGTGACTTTCCACAGTACGTTTCAATCTGTAAAAAATGCATATAAGTAGTGAGGATAACTGGTATAGAGACCTCTGAAAAGTGTCACCTGTGGTTCTTTGATATGCTATCACATATGAGGCACCACTCAACTTCACAGCCTGAGCAGAAATATCGACAGGACAAAGTACAAGTTCAAACCGTGCAGGTCTTTCACTGACCAGTCATTTGTCCACCAATCAGCCCTCAGAATACTGGTATGTCACCTTCTCTCTTAGACAATCAGGAGCTGGGGCCTTCCAGCACATCACAACAAAGTCCTCATGATAAAAATGCTACCTATATTTGAAATGGGTGTATGCTGCACAATCAGATTCTTTCTAAGCAATTGTTAATAACGAGGTAAGTTATTTGCTGCCCCCAGCAATATTGCAGCAAAAAGCTGTTTCGTTTTCCAAAAATGCCTGCACCACTCATGTGAGGGCAAGTCCTCCAATCTCCAGATGTTGGGCAGAAAAATGTAAATAACATACATTTAACTGTGAAAAATGTAAACAGTTTATATTCTCTGGGTAAGACTGAGGCCTTGGGTACTCCAATCTAACTTGAGAACAACGGGTCATCCAGGAATCGATGGTCTGCTCTGAGCCAAAAAGCTCTATGTTAGTATGAAATAGGAAGAATGATTGCAGCCCGGAAACAGAAAAAGCGAAGCGAGGGTTGTGGGCTCGATCCCCACCCCAACTCTACGTGGATGTCGACAAAGGCATAACTTTGTGTTGAACATTGGGGACAGGGGGGGTTGAGGTCTCTATCCATTAAAGGGGGTGTAGGAGGTGGTATTGGGTAATTTATGCCTATGTTTGTCAAGTTTGTATATTCCTTCCAGGTTGGTTTTCGGGTTTCCTCCCACAGTTCAGAAGCATGTAGTTTAAGGGAATTAGTGTCTCTAAAATCATGCAGTGCGTGATGGGCTGGGATCCCATCTAGGGTGTCCCCCTGTCTTGTAACCTGGGACTGTAAGCTCCAGGCTCACAAAGAGCCTGTAGCGGGTAAGTGGTTGTGGAAAAAGTCTTAAAAAGCACCTCTAATCCCTTTATATAAATACAGTCATGGCCATTAAGTCATTTGGTAACTCATGCCACATGCAGAGCTACACCGCTGAGTCCTATACAACCCGCGAGACGTAACAATTTGCTCAAAACCTCACAAGACATGAAGTGACACCAATTTGGCTGATGCGCATGTGAACATCAACACGCATTAAAAATTAACTGATGAGTAATCATTTTCAAAATACACGCAGCTGGTGAAGTCAAGGTCACCACGGATTTACAGGAATGACGTAAGGAAGCTAACAATCACATTCGTACCCGGGATCCCAAAGTACATTGTGGTGACAACATAACTATTCAGAGTCAAATGTCTTGGTCATATGTTTTAACAGAAATAAACAAACCTTAAAATGACTGTATACACTGTATGATGTTTTTCGCTCATATCATATAAGTTTTTTGTGCTACACCTTATATGATAAACGGGTGTCGGGTGGTAATTCTCAGCTTTTCCTGAAGATGAAGACGGATCAATGGAGGTGTGTTCACAGGTTTGGGGCAGCGTGCCCTAGCCTGGTCCCTCCTGCACTATTAGGAATTCACACCCACCCCTTTGCTGGATTTTTCTCTGTTGTTGTTGGTCCCTGTCACAGCCGTCACCTTCAGCCTGACGGGAGCTGTTTCCTGACAGCGCAGGCCTGTCGGACCCGCCACTTGAAGACGGGCATCCACATCGCTGCTGTCACACAGCACCCCGCAGGAAATCTAAGTGGCTTTCTCGTAAACAAACCTGACCTTTATGGGGACGAGCTAAATATGTTGGCTATCAGGAAAGATGTGAATCGGACCCCCAGGAAAGGCTTTGTTTCTCATGATTTATTCTAATAAATAACCTGTAAGTAGCAGTATACTGAGCTGAAGCTGCTGGCTGCCTTATACTAGGCTGAGCCCGTAGCTGCTAACAAAATGCGTAATGATAGTTAAGCAACGTCTTTGGTAAATATAGAAATGGGAAAATAATTCGCACAGGTGATGCTGACAGCAGGGGGCGCCATAAAGGACTATTCCAAGGGCCCCTGAGTGACAGGGGCCAAAAAATCTGGAACATAATTGGATTGTTCTGGGTTGGGGTCCCATATGATACGCTTTCATGGCCCCCGAAATCTCTAGCGGAGCCCCTGACTGACGGCAACCTGAATACTGCATTCACCGATTCTCCAGTCGCCTGCATACATCCATGCATTTGTAGTGACTGCTAATCTACTTGAAATCATGCTGATCCCAGACCTTTTCCTTGAAAAACACATGGTATATGTATCCGCTCTAAAAAGATGAGATTCTTTTTATTTCACTCATGTGACTGATCACATGGCTTACATGGTTTGCCAGTCCTGCACTTTCTTCCTGCTGCTGGATATTTTAGTGTAATGAAAGCAATGTCCACCCAGTTAAATGGACCCTGGAATGTGGTGGTGAAAGGCATTCTTCTCTGATCACTGTCATTCAGCTGACAGAGACTGCAGATGTCAGAAGAGCAGTGAAACACTCGTAGCCTTTCCTCGACTGCTACTGGTGACGTGCATTTAGCAGAGGCCCAGTAAGAAATGGAGTAACTGGAAATTCTATGAAGGAAATTTTTAAAAAGACATTACATCAGCTTCCATATGTTGTTAAGGGTAAAACTCTACTGCTCTTGGATCAGAACCTGCATCCTTTTGGTTACTGGTCCAGTTCCCTTCCTCCCTTCAGGCACCATACATGCTGTTTCAACCTGGATCCGGAGTGGAGCTCCAGGTAAATCTTAGAGTAAACCTTGTATAATGCTCAGACAATAGGCAGCATATCACTTGAAAAATGGTTTGTCTAAACAGTACAATGTTCTTAACAATGTTATATGGAACCGCGTGCAATTTTCAGCACATTTTAATAATCTAATAAATTTAAAAACAATCTAGTTACTATAACACATATGTAACTTGCAATGGTATCGGTAACACTCGCTGAAAGGGCAGTGGAATGAAACAGTGGTTTAAATGTACTGTCAGTAGTGATATAGGCATCACAGATCTGTCAAGTCAATCACTATTACATACTACTTAGCGTCTGGAGCAACAGAGCCTCAAAACCTTAATGAATAAATTCCTGTTTTCAGTATAACAAAACACAAAAACCGTTCACCCTCGCCCCGGGATTTTCATGAACGTGTAAAACAAAGCAATGATTTCATCTTAAAAAATAATGTAAAAGAAAATAAAAAGCAGACGCGCAGTAATCGGTACGTCGTTATAGTGCAACATTTTCATCAGTCTGATCACCGGCCCTTCGGAATAATATCAAATCGTCTGGCTTGACTTGTCATTGCCTCTATTGAATGAAATAAAACATTCATTATTTGAGGGTGGTAAGGTCCGTATTTTAAACAGGAAGGGAGCGAGGACATTTTCTGTCGCTGCACATTCCGCCTGTCATCGTCACCAGTGTCTGAATCCCATACATGTCCGCTAGCCCGTGTTCATATGGGACTCAGGAGGCGGCGGGGACCTACAGTGACTGAGCTCTCACAGAAATGAATATTTTGCTGTATTTCTTCATTACATGGCACAATGCAAATTTTAAAAAGGTTCCCTATAAAACAAGACGTGGGTGCGTGAGGAATTTTGGTAATTTAACGGAAATCATCTTTGCTGGGGAAGAAAAATGATATTTCCATAGTCCATATGTTATATATGATGTAATACAGCAACCTTATCTATCTATCTATCTATCTATCTATCTATCTATCTATCTATCTATCTAAGGTTAATATGTTTATATTATAATGTTTATTTTGTGTGTGTCCAAGAACAGTCATACTGACTGGATTACTCACCGTCCACACACATCTGCAGTGGTAATTAAATGACTGAATGACTGGAGCGTACGTTTATATCTACAGCATTGCTTGGAAGAACATAGACGTGAACTTTCCCAAACCTCAGGAACATGGGAAGGGTAGCTGATTCAATGAAAACTTTATCATTTATATTAAGAGACTGTTTCATCTTTGATTGCGATGTGCGACGCAAAAGAGGAAGGGACCGCAGTTATTTATATATATATATATATATATATATATATATTTGTGTGTGTGTCTGCCAATACCATATACCGTATGTGTCGTTTTTCTTCACCCGACATTTTATTCTCGGATATCCTGGCGAAAAACCGCACAGGTTGATACACACGCTTTGCATTTGCAAACTGCAGCGCGCAATTTATGCGCAAATTAATATCGGCTTTGCGGAAACGCCTCCCTTCAGTTTATTTGCCATTTTGCATGTCAAACAGGTTCCGCTTTATTATAAATCTCTGACACATTTAGACAGGAATTCCCCAACTCCCCCGACGATCACTCCGTTAACACATCCCGCAAACCGTGCTGCATAATCCCATTCCTATGGGGGAGATGGACGCTCGTTTCCCCGTAACGTAAATCAAAAACCGAGTCCTGTCCTTTTTACAAGTGACCAAAAACACATTCGCTGAGGTGTGAGAATCAGAAATCTCATATAAGGAGTCTAACTGTGTTATGCACCATTAGTATCGGGCACATTTGAAGTGCCGTCCCAGACCCAAAATCATGCCATGCTTTGAAATCCCTGTTCGAGGCAATACTGCTTACCCCATATCCGCCCCCATCTTCTTTGCATCAACCTGTCGGTCTTATATTAAATGCAAATTAGACTGTATGTGCCTTGCATCATTTGGGATAAAATGAGAGCCGCATTGCTTACCGGTAGAGCGTTGAGCTGTCAGGTAGCGGAGCTCCTCCGTCCCGTCTGTGGCACCGGAGCCCGGTTCATTCAAGTATGGAGCACCGTCGGCCAAATGACAGACGACAGCACAGCACGCCTAGATTGAGCTTCGGCCGAATGGGGGTGGGGACGAATTGCGATTCAGCCCAATTTCAGCGCAATCGGTGAGCTCCGCGGGCGGGTTCCCTGGTGAGAGAGCCCACTTCGTGTTTGTTCACTTTCCGTGCCCCGAGGCATAGGGAATTGCAACAGTGGACAATGGTTTTTAAGACACAAACTTTAGAGAAATCCACCCGAGAACTCGCTTTCACTAAACACCCGATAATCTTTAATGTCGAGGTTTTATATGCAGTGAGTTACATGTAAGTCAATGAGAAGCGGTAATTTTCTGTACAAAATTCTGACACTTTTCCCACTGTCAGGCGAAGCCCACATATCACCCTAGCACTGCATGGTACCAGCAAATGACTGTACAATAAGTGTATTTTCCTGATGTCATCCTACTTTCCATTCATAGTTAAGGGTTTTATGTCAGTAAATTACTGTTCTTGAAGCAACAACTGAAAACCTGACTACACCTGATGGGAGTAAGATACGAAGCAGAATGAGGCGCGAAGTATTTCGAAGTAAATGTACAACCAAAACAATCACAAAGGCGGTAAATCGGAATATTATTTGGGTGTGTACAGACACTCGTCAAAACCCAAGTGAAAGTAATTTATACGCAGACAAAGAAAACGCATCAGGCCAGTACTATGATATTATCGGTGCAATTACTCCACAGAGGAGAGCAGATTCAAAGGACAATGGTAACAAGATTGTTGTGGAAAAGGATTTAACCCGAAGCCTAACCTCGCTGCGGCTGAAAGTAAAATACTTTATTTCTCAAAAAGTCAACATCTTCGGAACGCTGTGGAGGAAGCAGAGTATGCTGTCGATCAGCTTAGAGACTGTGTATTTTATCTTAGCAACATATATTTGGCTGTCAGTCTTAAGTAATTGTTTTGCTTCCCCCTTCATAATACATGTAATATTAACAAGCCAGTCAGTGCTATCAGTCTCTTCAAAAAATTCTGATAAATTTATTATGAGGGGATTTGAAAATTACGTTGTCTTTAAGCTATATTCAGCCAATTAAACAGTTTCACATCTTGTCTTCAACCTGAAACATCAATACATTAAAAGGAATTGTTTAACACGGCCCAATTAACATATTACATGGGCATTTTTTATCGAGGTGCAAGAAAATATACATAAAAATATACACAAACACACACTATACCATCTCTTAACATTTTACGTGGATATTTTATTTCTAAACATTTATACAGTCCTCCGCCTGATTTTCACACATATTCACCCATCATAAATAAATACTTCCTGGCTGTGTAAATATAATGCACATAAAAGGTAAGATGTGGGGAGAGAACTTTCCTGAAATCAGAGCTGGATCCTATTTGTTTAGGATTGAGTCCCATAATTCGGCTGTCCTTAAGAGAGTCCAGGTCACATTCAACTCTGAGATCCATAGGAGAGTCCAGGTCACATTCAACTCTGAGATCCATAGGAGAGTCCAGGTCACATTCAGCTTTGAGGTCCATAGGAGAGTCCAGGTCACGTTCAGCTCTGAGGTCCATAGGAGATTCCAGGTCACATTTAACTCTGAGATCCATAGGAGAGTTCCAGTCACATTCAGGTCTGAGGTCCATAAGAGAGTCCAGGTCACGTTCAGCTCTGAGGTCCATAGGAGAGTCCTGGTCACATTCAGCTCTGAGGTCCATACGAAAGTTCAGATCATGTTCAGCTCTGAGGTTCATAGAAGAGTCCAGGCGACATTGAATTCTGCAATCCAGGTCAAACTACTTCTTTGCTTCTCACAGTGAGACAATTCGTCACTCAGCCAACATAACACAGCATTCGAGAGCAAAGGGTAACTTTAAGGCAAATGTCTGTCCGGTTCAGGAGAAGTGATCCACTGTTGGGCTGTTTATTATTAGATGTCTCCCCGAAAGAACTGCAAATGTAGGAATTGCTGTGTATCCGTTACAATAGTCAGTAATGTCTTCAATGGATTGTGAGTGTAGAATCTTGAGTCATGGGTCTTGAGTATTGAATTGTGCTCCTTGAATTGTTTTGATCTTACCTCTTCAGTTACAATCTGCCATATGGGACGATTGAAAGCCTAATGAAAAAGGATAGTCCTTTTATTTTAACGCTACGTTTCCAATCCCTTAGCAATATCTATATAATCAATATCTGTCATCATAGAATTTCCAATGTCAGGTCTTTCCAGGAATTATCTACTTTATTATATTAATTCCATACTTATTGCAAAAACTGATTCTTTTAAGTTTACATTCTTTTTGAACCATGAAATGGTGCTTTACCCATCACATGAGATGACATTTATGACAGAGATCAATATTCAAGGCATTTTGAAAAACACATTTTGTTTCCAAATATACAGCATACTTTGTTACCAAATAAAAAAGAGAAATGTCAATAAGTCTAGAGAATAATGTTCATTGGTCATTTAAGCGTGTCACGTGTTGGGCGGATATGCGTGAGGCTTGATGATAGGTTTCCTTAGAATGGAAATGCCAGTAAGCTTGTGCATGTGTAAATGGGGTGACCCTGCATGGAATGCTGTCCCCCGGAGACAAGGAAAGGGTCTGATTGGTTCCCTGGGGACTGGGCTGTGTGGTTTGCAGAGTTAATCCCCTTGCTGGAAAGCAGGGGTGCTGTCAGGTTATGACTAATGTGGATGCAGGTTTGATCTATATTCTAAGCCAATGATAAGAATTTGTTAAGCTTTTGAATGAGTAAATGACTGACTTGATACACTTTTCCAGCCCCTAACCGGGAGCTCTCAGCGGTAAAGTACTGAGCAGTGTGTCAATGCATGTTCCATGCCATTCCGGCAGATCAGCATGCCTCTAAAGGCTGCCTCCTTTATCCTATGTGTCTGTGATAGACTGGCTGCCTCTCCTGCATGTCCCCTGCCTTGTGACAGACTGGGTCTTTGTCCTGCATGTCCCCTGCCTTGTGACAGACTGGGTCTTTGTCCTGCATGTCCCCTGCCTTGTGACAGACTGGCTCTTTGTCCTGCATGTCCCCTGCCTTGTGACAGACTGGCTCTTTGTTCTGCATGTCGCCTGCCTTGTGATAGACCGGATGTCTGTCCTGCATGTCTCCTTCATCTATCTCACCCTGTATTCCTTTCCATGCCACTTCTAACTGTGGGTAGACTGTCTAATGTTTAAGTATGTGAAATTTCATGTGAAGGTACTTGTAAACTGCCCTGAAATTACCTTGTATGTTTGTTTAACATTCTCGACCATTGATGAACTTTCTGATGCTACTGTAACTCTGATACCAGAACTTGAACTTTTAGAGGTTGATAATGTTGAAGCTGATGATTTCAGCACAGTGGTCCACGATTAGCAGTATAATGCCTACACAACTGAGCACAGAGAGAATCTCATGGAGATGTAAACAAAGATTCTTACAGCTGTTTCTGTGGCCACACTTCCACATGGGAGCCCTATCAGTGGGATCAGGAATTGCCATCATGGACACATCTCTAGCTGATGTTTGGCAGGTTCCTGCACTTATGGGACAACACTCTATCAAATAAAAACAGAAGAAGAACACTCACTTCCAAACATCCCAAACTTCCCGATTCCTGGTAGGTGAATGGCTCTCCTCTAAGTGAGATAATAAAATATCTGCAAATAAAGAAAATGTTTAGAGTAATTTGTCCTTTTTTTTTGTTTCGCACGCAGGGACCATCTGCAAAACCTTTGTGCGAGGGAGATACCGATGATGCAATGTGAGTCAGAGCTGTGAGAGGCAGCGGGTGAGGGATGGATGGGCCGGCCCAGTGTGTGGGACATGTTCTGGCTGCCCAGGTCAGCGGGATGCCCAGAAGAACCGTTCTCCTACGTAAGAGGGCTGAATCCAGACGTCAGGCCCGCCGAGCGCTGGGTCGTTTTCCAGAAACCCTGCGAGGGGAACGAATTGGAGCAAGTGAGAGAGAGATGGAGGAAGAAAAGGCGGGGGCGTTGGCTGACGCGAAATCGAGCGGGAGCTTCCCCCCAGTCACATCACTACTCCTGCCAGCTCATGCCGCCGACCAGTGCTGCTGCTTCACTGTACTCTGGGAGAAGTTGTAATAAGTGCATCCCCCCCGCCTCCCTCCCCAGGCTAATTCCCCTGCAGAAACTTTTTACCAGATACACCCATCAAGCTTAAGGCTTCAGAGATTTGTTCATTTGATCTTTGTCAAGTCAAGCCGAATGAAGCTCTATTGTCTTCATTTATGTACACAGTGAAACAAATTAGCATTCTTCTTGCCATTCCTCCTGAATCTGTTTTGCAACATTAATACGGACATTACAATTTTAAAGACAGAGCTATGTAAGGGGAGACAGAGTGGATTCCGAGGAAAGACAACAACCTAACTATCTACCAAACCTAACATAACGTAATATAATGTAACATAACGTAATATAATCTAACATAGCATAATGTAACATGACGTAACATAATACAAATAGAAACATAACATGACATAACTAGCATTACACGTTATTACATGATATGCCACAACATCCATCCACATAATATGATACACATGACATAAAATAACGTATCATAACTAATATAACATGACAGACATGACACAACAATATAAAATACATCCATCTATTTTCTATACTGGCTTGTCCCACTCAGGGTTGCAGAGGTTCGAAGCCTAATGATATAAATCATATCACAACCAGGTTTTTAAATTTTTTTGCAACCAATTTTTTATTGGCTTCCTGGTATAATGCACGCAAAGTGACACATCAAAACTGTTCAACATACAAAACAGAAGAGAAAAAACACCAGAACCAAAACCCCACCCTACCTCCGGAGCAAGACATTAATGGAAACAGAAGAGATACTGATAAAACTGTGTCCGTATATATACATGATAATATACATACAGTAATAACAAACATATGTATATGAATGTATACATATACACACATACATATATATACATATACGCACACACACACACACGTCTACATGCAGATAACCGTAACCAGGATTTTTAAAATACTGAGGTCATAGGTATTAGTCCATCCTAGGTGTGTTCATAATGGATCATGGATACAGGAGTTGCAGAAAAAAAGGACTTGACCATAGGATCCTCAGCAGTAGATACGGGTATAATATCACACCAAAACATTTCTGACAATTAACACTGAAAGACTGGTAACTTTTATTGCATTTTTTACTTGTTACAGTAATAACACAGGAAATTGCACAGTTATAAAACTGATCATAATAACACCAATAATTTTATATTCATTTCAGGCGACATAAAAGAAGTGAAGCTATTTAACAGTAATTGTGGCAGTAAAGTAAAGGATGAGAAGAGCTGCTCTGAGGTGGACGGAGATGGTGGGGTGAAGGCAAAGGGTTCATAAGCTCCAGAATGAGGTGTCATCTTTGGGGAGTGAGGAACACTGCTGATGGCTCAATGGGGGGGACGCTCTGCACAGGCGAAAACACACACATGCATATGAACACACATACAAACGCACACCCATGTAAATGGGGGACTGTCCATTCATTTAGACGGGAAAAGCCCTAATCCCAATCACTACAAATGTCCCCAGAAGTAAGGAAGTTTCAGGTTTTACCACACTTTGGGAACATTTTGGTCCACAAATGTGATCTATGAAAACTCATGTGTGCGCGTACATGCACACACACACACACACACACACACACACCTCAGTACCAAAAATGAAAGAAAAACATGAAAAAAGACAGTCTTTACAATGTTTATCAGAACGCTTTAGGTATTGGTGAGATTCTTTTGCCATGGGTAGGGGGTGGTGCAGAGGGGTTTGGGATGAACTGCTGAACAGAGCAAGACAGGACTGGGCAATATAGGACTGAATAAACAAGAAATAAGTAATAGAAAGTTTAATGGGGGATGTTCCCCACAGGGACCTACAAACCTACAAATTATTGCTTTTTTAGGGATTTTACACTCTGCCTTGATATTAAAGCACGTTATTATCTTCCCCCTAGGACACACACACACACACAGACACACCAAAACTACTCCAGTTTACAAAGCTGGAGTAATCTCTGCCGCATTATCCTCGAACCTGCTACTCAGTGCAGATTTCCTCATAGGCTGGTCAGAGCGGCAGCCGCTTTGGACATAAGCATCTACCGAGGGAGATGAAACAGAGGAAACGCCACTGGGACTGGATGTGAGATCGCCACTGTCAATCGCCCGTCAGCTCCCCCCCGCAGGGACCCGGTTGGACCTGGCTGACATGCCATCCTGCCCGTCCTGCCCCACCCAGCTGGGCCCCTGCTCTCACCACCAGCGACTCACAAGCCTATGGAATGACATCATCCTGAGAAAGGAATGGGGGGGAATTAGACCATGCTATAGTGCTGTATGGTGTAACTATGGCAACCCTCAGATCGCAGTGCAGAGGGGATGGAGGCTGAGGAGCACTGGGGAGGGGGTGGGGGTGGGGGTAGTGCTTTTGGAAAGAGAGAGATCAAGATGAAGAGCGATGTCGCTGTGAAAGACGCAGCAGATCCAGCAATTATGTTGCACTGTTCCAGGACAACACCAGAACTGCATTAACATTTTATCACTGGCCAGGGGATCTTACCCAGAATCCCATGCAGTGCCTCTACAGCCGTACAGCAGCACAGTATGAGAAAAAGCAATACGTGACTACTTAAAATACATTTTGGTTTTGACACAAAGATGCAATTTTGAGATGACCTAAGAACCAGTTTTACTCGGAACAATGCATTACCACAGTAAATAGATAGTTTACTGCTTTCTTTAGGAATGCCTAGTCTTGGTGGAGAGGGAATTAATCACTCAGAACTTTAAGAGCATAGACACATGTTTTAAAAGTATTTAAGGTGCTTTTTTAAACCGTGGTAGCAATACCACTGATCTGAGACCTTTCACAGGCTAAACATTGGCCATTAGCCTGACTGTGCTACTGATTCATGAATTATCTAGATCTGACCCCAGGCAACTTAAAAGGGACCAAAGGATGGAGGACACAATTACAAAGTAACTGATCATGAGCTTCTGGGGCCATGCAGCCAGATAGCCCAGAGATTCAAACCTGTGATGTCATAGAACCATTCATGTGAGCACTTCCTGGAAGGACTTGAGTATATGATGTGGAACAGCAGAATTATGACACCATTTGCGATTACTGAGAGGTTCTGAGATGTCACATAACAGAATTAATGAAAAGGTCTTGGAAGGCAGACAGAGACCAAATGTATGAGAAATTTCTGGAACCCTTTTATTGTGACTGCGGTACATGGCTTCTGAGCCCAACGCAGGGGAACCTAACTCTTCTTTGGAGTCCTTCATTTAAGCTTTGTATTTGTGCCATTCTGAAGATATTCATCTATTCAATTATGAGATACCAAGTTATCAGCAGATCCAGGCCCGGAGTGGCCAGTTGGGAGACTAGGGAGAAATTCCAGTGGCCCACTTAGCTACTTTGCAGATCAGAAACAAAATCATTCGACAAGTTTAAAATTGAGTTGGTTGGAAACAAGATACAGTAATTGTACAATTTCAAAATTCTACAACAACACATAACAATGTTAACCAGCCAGTTTTGTCCTGCACACACACAAACACACACACACACACACACACACGCACACAGGTTTGTAATTGTATCTTAGTGGGGACTCTCCATTTATTTCTATGGGGAAAACTTTAACCCCAACATGATGACCTTAACCCCTACCCAGCCCTAACTTTAACCATAAGTAACCAAACATGAGTTTTGGCATGTGTAGTTTTTTGATTGTATGCACAGATCTTTGGTGGGAACATGTGGTTCCCACAATGCAATATAAACCTAATACACACACACACACACACACATACACACAGAAAATAGACCACAATTGAGAAACATGGAAATACGTGACACATGCAATCACTTGTCATTTAGACGTGAGTGAGTGCAGTACAAGGCTGCAGAGGAGCCACAATTAATCGCTTGCTATCGCTAATCACCGGAAGATTCTCAAACGATGGAATATAGAAATCGACCAGGCGGGGCTGAAAAAGTCAGACTGCTTATACAGTTCAATATGCTATTTATCCCTCTGGCCCATAGCGGTCACTACAGTGGACAGCTGTTTAAAAGTAATCAACTGGGAAATCAACTGTTTTATGTTGAGTGCTTAAG
>JABFEA020000085.1:18732860-18743909 GCA_019775915.2 Cyphomyrus plagiostoma
CGAAAAAGTTATTTGTTTTTGTCATGCCTTAAGAAGAGTAACAACAAACAGAAAATAATTCATGCATCAGAGGGTTATTATGTATTTTTGTCTTGAAATGTCAGTAATAAATTTCTTGGGAAAATGAGACTTGAACTGTGATATCATTTATCAAAGTTCCCCCTGAACGAAGACAGAATGGGCTGGTCTCAGGCGTAAAGCTCGCAGACTGAAAATGAGTCCTACTGTGCGTCTGACCAGATCCAACAATGCAGCAAATATTTTTCAGTCGACACCGTTATATAGTATAACATATTAAAATTATTAATACACGTGATACTGTATATTCAACACATAAGTAAGTTCCACCATGCATGTTGATCTGCTCTCTAGGTTGCGTGAACATACATCTGATGTGACTCTTTTGGGTTTGACCCGATTGCAGATTTCCCTAGATGTCCTTAAAGGCCTGAGAATGCCAGGTTGTTGTCTGAGTTCCTGACCTGATTTCTGGGTCATTCCCATCCCTGTACTCTGTTCTGGGGAGTTGGATTGAGTTGCAGACCCCCTGCTCCTTGACGGAAAAGGGGCCTCAGCTTCACCCCCCTAAATGAGTTGGCTGGTCGCCAACAGCATGACTTACGTGCCGCCCCCCCCCCCACCAAGATGAAAGTGACCAACTTTGAAATCATTTCTTTTTGAAAAGCTGCCTCACAGTTTTACCTCATCTGTCCATTCTGAACAGTTTTGTATTTTTGGAAGTGGTCTTTGGGTGGGAAGAGAAGCTTCTTCTCCCTCTCACATTCAGAAGGTGACATCCTCGCTGAGATATGAGACATCTGATCGGTAAAGTTTTGTGCGCGCGACCAGAACCGCGAAAAGCAAATCCAACTGTCCCGGAAGCTTCCTCCTTCCCTGGCCGACACACACCAGATCTGTGAGGACTTGCCAGCAGAGTCATCCTCCCTCAGCTCGCAGTCACACTCCGTCTGTGGCACTATCAAAACTGACCCTCCAAAGCTTAGGTACGAGGTCTCCGATGCCATCGCCACGGTGACGCCGCAGACATTCTGCCGGGCCCCTGTGCCTCGACATGCAAAGAAAGGCGACTGCTCTCTGTGCAAAATCCGCCGACAGGTGCTGATGGGTCACCATGGTAACCAGTCCAAGTGCCTCCTGCGGATGATGCTGTGGAGCACTTATATACAAATCGGCTCGCGCGTCTGATTCCAGGTCATCTGCTTTGTCATTTGAGGCACCCATCTATCTATCAGGTGCCCCCCCATACCTTCATTGTTGAGCCCTTGACCAGGCACCCCTCACACGTCCTCGCCTACAAGCTGCCTTGTCGCCATGGCGACACAGCTTAGAAACAAACTGCACTGCGATTATGGCAGGAGCATCATATAACTTTCCAGATCCCTCAAAATGAGACTCTGAGCTTTTCTTTTTCAGTGCTTTGATAACTATTTCTGGGATAAAAGTTCTACAGCTTCTAATCGAAGTAAAACAAAGCAAAATGAAGCCCGGCTCATCTACAGGGTCCTGTTCCTTCACACAGAACCCAAGAAGAGGACTGCCAGGGGCACAATAATGTCATTAACATCTCACTCTCAAATGACCTACTTCCCTAATTGCCTAATTACTTAAGAATGGTGACATCGTTCTTTATATATTTTTTTCCCCTTTACACTGGGGAACACCAGCTGTGACTTTAGGTTTTCTTCCTTGTTGGCCACCTGTAGTAAAGACAGATGAGATCCCATCCAGGATTCTGAGGAATAATGTAAGGTAAGGATTTCCCCTGGCTGCCCTGACCTTCTAGATGTACAAGTGGATGGGCTGTTTCTCCGTGTTTCAGATCAGTCACCTTTGACTGGTCCTGGGTTATAATAATACTCATTATTTTCGCCATCCCATAAGTTTCTGCTGTTTTACTGAAGAGGGAGGCAGCATAGGCATCTTTTAATGGCTCTCTGAGGTTTGCAACTAGCTGATTTAATCTTCCTTCTGGTTTCATGCTGTAATCTTCATATTTTCTTATGATATATACACTTATGCTTGTTAAGACCAGCTTGTGAAAATAAATATCTGCGCAAGGTAATCTTAAAGATTTAACCAATAGACTGAGCTGAATTTCCAGAAAACAATCCAGCAAACTATAAAATTTTTAAGTCATTTAAGTAGTTAAATTACTAAATGGTCTGTATTACTCACCCGGAGATCAGCAGGCATGGATGCTGGTGCATTACATAAGTAATGCTACTGATGATGAACCAGTTCCACTGACTGAAAACCGATTTGACACTGATTTGAAACTGGTTTGATGTAATAATGGAAACCTGAATATGGATTTACTTGAGCATGTTTAGAGAGTAGTGAGCTGTCCTTTAGCTTTCTATAGCTGCTCTCTTTGTCCACCTCACACTGAATCAAAGCCATCTGTTTCTCTATTAAATGGAGGCAGACTTTTGATATTTATTTATAGGGAGGCCTGGGGGGAGCCCATGATTTTTTCTGTATGATTTATTATTATTAGAAGGTGCTATATGAGACTGCAGTAAGATGGAGAAGCCCCCCCTCCACCCCCAGGACAAGCTTTTATTTGAATCGAAGCTGCACCGCGGATTCTAAGCTCAGCAGGAACCATCAAAACTGCATTGCTGCTTTTCCTCTGTTAAAGTCTTGGAGTGAGGCGGTCGCCATGGTGACAGGAAGCCCTCGCATCCGACAGCACTGTGCTGTGCGGGAATTTTGCTCCATGTCACTACCAAAGAATAAGATTCTAAATGTGCACATTGCAGAGGAACACATTTACTGCTTGTCGAATACCAATCAAGGCAAAGGTCAAACAGAATGCCCTCAGGTTGGCCTCTCTGCCAACACCCCTGCCCCGCAATGACAATCACAACTGCACTCAACTGGATTAGGCAGCACTTCAGATAAAATGTCACCATTTAGCAAAACAATTTGGGATTAAAATATAAACTAATAGATACTTCCAGCAGAATTAATTCCACACTGAGTTTCCAGGAAGAGTACCTTAATTCCAAGAATGAAAAGTCCTGTTTATTTATTTAATAAATATGAATAAATGGAAAATGTTCTGTATACTATTATTTAAATTGAAAATATGTAAATTGGTTAACACTGATTGGCACTTTTTACAGTGAATACTATATTGTCTGCACAAAGTGAAATCACAGCATACTTACATATGTCTGCTGTACCCATATTCAGATACATTGGCATGGTTAGTCAGATAGTGAATCAGAACTACATTTGTTCGATGCCAGGGAGCAGAGCTGGTGATGTTATGCTCTTTTGACCTGGTAAACAGATTCTGAGATATCCAGATGTGTGTGTGTGTGTGTGTGTATATATATATACATATATATATATACTATGTATATAAGTGTGCTGTGTGCAGAATGTAAACAAATAACAGTGGGGAAATATATAAAATATAAAAGAAGATAAAGATGGAGGTACAACAGAAGAAAATGCAGTGAAATGCAGGTGCATATTGAAATGGGATGCACCATTTAAAATGCAAAAATGAGGTGCGAATTCACATGTCATTGATATCATCATAAACAACAGAATCACAGATGGCAAAACAACAACAAAACTGAAAAAGCAAAGTGCTATTTTCAATCATACTTCCTGGCTATTATATTGCTGTTTTGCACTGGGTTTAATAGAGGATTCAACAATAAGTTTCTGTCAGGGGTTGGGGGCATTGGTATAAATTACCCACAAATCCCTTCCATTAGGGCAGCAGTAGGTCATGACAATAGTCAGATAATCATAAGCTTACACACCTGGGCTTTGGACTGTTTGAGATGATAATCATGTGACCAGTATTTTGGGATCACATCCTTAAGAATGGAAATTGATGTAAATTGCTCAGCAGAAATGCTTTTGAATAAATTTGTGATAAAACACAAGTGCAATGGGCAAAGCACAATATAATAATTCAATGATTTATTACAATTAACCTAAAATACATAGCTTACGTATTTTGTCCCTTTTGAAGTTCTACCTCACAAGAAAAGTGAAGCAGAATGGCACCCATGGAGAGAGTTTGATTCTTTCATCTGCTACTGCATCTCTAAGCCATAATTGTTTTTTTCCACAGAAATTGATTTTGCATACAAAGAAAGATCCACATTGCTGTCCTGCTGTTTACACCTCAGGTGTTGCTCTGCATGAGTGTTTGGGGTGTGGTGAGAGAGTCAGATGTGAAAAATGGAAGAAAAAAGCGAGAAAATAAATGCAAAGGCATGAGAAGAAAAATGAGATAACTAACCATGCATCTGTCCATTTGTCCATCAATCATCTAATATTTCCCAGCTGCATTTGGCAACAGAGGAATTCTGCGAGAGTTCAAATCCCAGTTTAAAAATCACACATGACACACGGATGACTGGGTAGGGACCAGGAAACTTGCATTTGAAATCATTTCTTGCATTTATACAACACTGCGAATGCCTCTACGGCCGGTAAAACTCGATCGAGCTTCCACCCACGTCCAAACATTAATATGCAAATAATTTTCACAGTTACACCTTGGCGTGTCTTAGGTTATAACGGTGAAGCCTAATAACTGAATGCGAAAGAGTTGGGGCGAATTCTAAAGGCGAGCAACAGCTAAATCGCTAAATCTAGAGATGAGGGACTGAATAGCGGGTCCTATCCACCCCTTACATCCAAATCATCTTCCATTGATCATTTTCACACCTGAGGTGGCAGCAGGTTACCATGGCAGATTTCTGGGATTTTAACCCTCCAACTTCCCCTGCCATTGTGGGTTCGGCAGTGAGGGACAGAGAGAATGCCTTCTCTCACCACCTCAGCTGGAGTAAAATGAGCTTTGGGTTCCCCACACGGAGCCATGACACGCACCTTCAACACGCACAGCTAAGGCACATTTAGTCAGTCTGCTCAGGACATGGATGACATGCCCAGCCACAAATCCCTTCCAAGAATTCAAACCAATAAGTTCACGTGAAAATAAAGCCCAGCTCTTCATTATAAGCATCAGTTACACTTACTTGTCGAGCACTATCACTCCAAGCCACACACAATTGAGAACACTGGGTCAGACAGCCTTAAGAGTAATTAGGGGTTAAATTTACCAAACTGGGATCTTGAAAAAAGCACCAGTAGGAGGTCCCCTAGAAGGAGTGAGGTTCCACGCTCGTGTATATATTGGTAACTGGGGTTGACAGCATTGCAAGCAACAGGCACAGATGGAGCAGCACACTATTAAAGGATAACAGACTTCCCCACCTGTCTCATTGCATCGCTTTTCATTACACAGTGCAGTAAATCGGTTTAACCAGTAACTCGATTTTCCCTCCACTCGTCATCCATACAGACTTAATTCACTAATATTATTTTTGCATCAGATGCAGGGTCAGAAACAGAACAGAGATGTACATAGACACAATGGAGTTGGACCAGTGACTGAAATGCTGTGACCAAAAGGGGAACTGCTGTTGTACCTTAGACTGAAAATACGCAGAAGCTTAGCAGGGAAATAAAATCACAGCATGAAAAGGACACCCCAAGCCCATAGCGGATTCTATGTCTGGCTAAAGAGAGCCATCTTCACACGTACGCAGATCTCACACCTCTTTGTGAACAGCGTCGCCACTTTTCTGGAGCCAAATGGCATTCATAAACGCAGTTTGTTGGGATTTGTGACAAAACAGCTTTGCTTGGTTCTCCAGTTTGCTCACAAATTCACGCCGATATTGATTTTAAGGTGCAGTGGGTGCTGGTTCCTTCATCGCGGGGTTCAGGGTCCCAGTCCTCTCGGAGGGATGCCGTGCAGCTCGTTGGGTTAGGCATTCGGAAGGTTGCCTGTTCAGATCCCAGCCTCAGAAAAATGCCCGCATATCTGTTGAGCACTTGAGGAATGTCCTTAACCCCCCCACCCCCCACCCCCACCCAGGGGCATCAGATAAATGGCAGATAAATGATCATACCCCAAGCTTCACACTCACCGGCTGATATGTGTGTGTGTGTGTGTGTTAAAGGGCAGCATGATGGGTGGGATATGCAAGAGGAAGCGTTCCACTGTACTTGTGGAAATGGCAAATAAAGGATCACTAGTAGTGTTTTGCAGTTCCCTGGGGAAAGGTGGGGGGAGCTCAGGTGGGGGCTAGGGTGATTCTTTGTGGCCTCAGTAGGTTGTAGGCAGAGCTACTGCGGCTCAGACAAGCTACATGATGGTAACCAATGAACAGGTGCTGTGGGGCGCTGGGGGGGGTCACCCAGCAGGGGATTGTGGGTGAGGAGAGATGGCCACTCGGTGACCCTGATAAATGAGGCACACACACACGTTTAACACATGGCTGCAGCTTCAGTCTGAGATACAGGAGGTGCTGCTCACCAAAACAGGACGGCTGCTTCTTCTACCAAAAAACAAACAAACAAACAAACAGGCTTTTAATAATAGTGCACTTTCTGACTGCATCTGTAAACGTTCATGAGCAACAAGCAAAACTGTGCTGCAAGTCTATGTCACGTCACCCAGTGTGAATCACTAAGACGGCTCCTTAATGGTGGATTAATTCGTTATTAATCAATGACCATAATTAATTTGTTGGGATAACGGGGGCCCGGGAGCACAATTTAGATTGATGAGGAGGAACCAGCCAGCTGCCTGTGTCACGATCCCCAGAACGGCGGTCTGTACTATTAACCAGTAACTGCATGCAGGTGAGTAATGTTTACTGCGATGTTGTCATCATACCAACTGTGGGTGGCATTTATGGCCATTTCACCAAGAAGCAATATACGATGTGTTGCACAGTTTACCTGTTTAGTCAGTATTTAAAAAAATTTATTATTCATTTATCTGACACTTTTATCCAAAACAATTGTGGAGGGAACTAGAGCGGAGGGAAGAGATACACATTTATCTGCACTCATGGGGATTTGCACCTACAACCCTTACACTTCGGCACAATGCTGTAATTGTTGAGCTGCAGGATCATTTGTTTATTAAATCATATTTTTCATTCTCTAAATTGTAGACAGGTAGAATTATTTGCATTTTAATAGATCTGGCCTGCAAAACAGCAGCTCTGATGTAGAGAATCCAGGTACTCTATGGGTAAGACTATGGACTTAAGGTGCCCCCCAGGCCCCAGTCAGTCACAGGCTGCTCCACCCCAATCCCGTGCAGAGAAGTCACTGGATTGGCTAACAGGGAACTAGGTGGGTGGGGGGTTCTTCTGTTCCTCTAGTTTCAGGGTTGGCTAAACTGAGCAATGATGGACAGAGAAGGGGCAGCGGGGGTAGGAGAAAGGGAAGAAAAAAACAGGATCAAAAGGGCACATGTGGGAAGAGACAGTCAGAGAGAGGGGAAGGGAAGAATGGATGGCATAATGAAAGAGTGCTGAAGAAGGCAGGGCAAGAAGAGAATGAGACTGACAGGATAATTATGGGATGTCTGAAAGAGATGGATGGGGTAATTGGGAGATGGAGAATTGGATGCAGTTGTATAGTACTGGAGAGAGAGGGATGGTGAGAGGGTGTATAGCGGAGGAGTGAGGGGGTGACAGTGAACCAGAGGAGTGAGAGGAGAGGCCAGGAAGGGGGGTACTCCAGGAGGCTGGGATGGAAGCAGGGAGAGGAGGGGTGATGGAGAGGGGGCAGTAAGGAGGGGTGAGATGATTCATGCAAGGGATATAGGGGAGGAAGAGCTGGAGGCATTGAGGATGTGTGCCACACGAAACACACACACACACACACACATACATGCATACATACTTACATACACACATACATACACATACACACATATATACATGCATACATACTGTACATACATACATACATACATATACACACATACATACATACATACATACATACACACATACATACACACACACACACACACACACACACACACACACACGTGGCTTAGGTATACATAAATCTGATGAGACTCTCCACTGATTGCTATTTAACTGTAACTAGTGACCCCAAAAGCTGCAATCCTCCAAGGACTCATTCAAAAACAAGTGAAAACAGATGAGTAAGAAGAAGAGTTTTGGTGCACTTAAATGCATAAATGCACACATTTACACGCTTCCTGATCACCACCCGCATCCACCATGATGGTCCCAGATATCAGTTATATATAATGGTCACGCGACCCCTGGAAGCCGACTGGCTCATGTACCGCAGGAGAAATGTGCTGATGGCCACAGAAGGTCACAGATCCCCTCACTCTGATGCTAAAGGATGCTTGACTTGCAATCATCCTCTAGTAATACTGAAATTCCACCCTGAAAGCTAGAATCGCTCGACATATTAGTGTGTGTGTGTGTGTGTGTGTGTGTGTGTGTGCACGTCTCTGAGCCCTTGCTGACATAGTTGTGAGGTCATCACCAGCCCCCCCCCACATCAGAGCAAGCCGGACCAGACCAGGACTCCTTCCTGACAGCTGTGGGACATAAGTAGGATAGCGGCTCATGTAAGGGCAGTACCTGGTCCCACTGGAATCCGTCTGCTTCCAACAATAACCCAATCTGGGGCAGTGTGGGGCCTGGGGCATCGTCCACGTACATGACGACTGAATAAGGGCAATAACAGCTGCGTACATCACTGCCGTCAGCAGAGTAATTGCTGGGAACACAAGGGCGCACCTAGGCAAAGTGTTTACGAGCATTTCTATGGAGCCCTAAAGGTGCCTTGTGACAGCGTCCCTAAGGAGGCGCCAGCAGGTCACCAGAATGTGACTGAGGTGACTCAGGCCGTGTGTATGTGCTGAGGCATCAGACGATTTATCAAAATAAAAATGTATCATGTGTAACACCCCCCTCACCACACACGCACACTCGCCCAGTAGGTTGCGTAGAATAAAATTACTCCCTGATGCATTCCTCATAATTACAAAAGCAAAAATATCAGTGCAGGCATCTAGGTGTCAATTTAAGGTGTATTTTTAGCACATTTTCCCCTTGCTCACTGCATGAAAAATTGACGTGGCAGCAGGACAAAAAAATATTGTTACATGAGCTGACTGCGCACGGGGAGCTGTGACCTTTGACCTGGATCATATGAAAGAGCACTGCTCCTGCACTTCTTGGGGCAAAACATTGGGGCTACATTTTCACCCTTATGATAGATAAATACAGTAAATCAACAAAAAATCCAGGAGAATAAAAACAGCACAGTGAAACATCCCACCATCCCGACATCCATCCGTCCATTTTCTGTACCCACTTGTCCTCTGCAGGTTTGCGGGGCTGCAGAGCCTATCCCGGAAGCTAACCCAGAATGGGACACCAATCTAAAGTGACTCCTGTCCTGTACGTCCATGCTGTGGTACCTGCATACAGTCCGTCTGCACAGCTGCTGACTATATCTGACTTTCATGGCTAATTTTGTCCCACGGCATCTGCAGTAAAACGATGTGAGGCAGATGAGAATGAGCGGACACAGCACAGGTGTCACTCAGTGCAGTGAATTCGATATTAACCCCCTGGGGCGCTCAGTATTGCTGTCTGCTTTCCTGAGGGGCATCGTCTAGGTGTGTCCTGCTCCACTGAAGGAGCCGTCGAATGATACCCTGGGTCGGGGCGACCGCTATCACCCGCTCTGTGCTGGCATTTGCTAATGGGTCTGTTCTGGCTGTGGACCCAGCCCAGAGACGGACCCAGAGAGAGTCAGACTGCCTATCCGTCTCAGTGACCGACCTCCTGTGACTGGGCCGCATAAAACGCTGATTTCTCTTTAATACTGGTGTGTGTGTGTGTGTGTGTAAGAGGGTGACGTTAAGCATGAGAGATTGATCCAAATTCGCGGCATTGCTACTTCAACTCCTAACAGGGGAGAAGCGCTTAGATGTGAATTTCCTGCATGCCCCGAGCACCAGGGCAAATTGGGTTTTTGGGGGTTGGGGGAAGGTACTGGAAAGGTGCACCTGAGGCCAGTTTTGGGGCGACTTTAATTCTAAGACAATATTTGTTGCGGCTCTCTACTTCTATACATTATCATCTCAGGTAGAGGCTACACTTCTATGACATCATAGCTAACAGACACCTCACCACCCATCATATTTCAGTTAGCAGACAATTTTACCCAAAGCAACATCCATTTCTTTATTTTTTTTTTTATTTTGAGGTCAGCTGGTCCCTGGAGCATTTAGGAGTTAAGGGTCTTTGCTCAAAAAGTGAAACCCTCCCGATGAAAGGCACAGAAATTCTGCAGATGATCCTGCCCATGTCGCCGCGGCCGGGGTGGGGGGGGTGGTGTTCTGGGCACCAGGGCAAGGATCTCCGGGGGCATTTTGCGGTTGTGGACAGACCGGGAACCAGTCTGCCTTCCCAGTGGCATGGGATCCGGCGATGTTTACAGTGCATTATGTAAATGTTTAACGGGAGGACAGGGGGCTGTGTGGCGCCAGAAGGAGAACCATCAGCCGCCCCCCCCCCCGCCCCCAGAGGTGGACACCACGGTCCGGAGGAAAAGCAGTTTGTCGTCACGGAAACAGGGGGAAGGCCACTTTCCTGCTGGTGCCTGGGAGGCACTCATCTGCAAGTGACAGCCGCCCCCCCAGCCAGAGATGTTCTACTTGGAGGAGCTTTGATTTGCCCCCAGGTCTGCTCCCATTGGCTGCCGAGCTGCTGAATCGCTCCTGATCAGCTCTTCAGCTCATTATTCAGGATGAAAAGGGAGACATGATGGAGGGGGGGTCTGATTCCCCTTCACTGTGTGTGTGATGTTCCCCCTGCTTGGGCTGGGGGCCATATGACCACCCAGGAAACATGTCTAAGCCAGACTCTCTGTTGCTCGGGGCTCTCTCTCTCTCTCTCTCTCTCTCTCTCTCTCGCTCACACACACACACACACATTTGTACGTTTGTACGTCCATTCATTTCTATGGGCAAAACCCAAATCCCAACACTGACAACTTTACCCCCTTCCCAGCCCTACCCTTAATCATAAGTAACCAAACAAAATACTTTTGGCATTTTTAATTTTTTAGTTGCAGTTACAGATTTTTATTAAATTGAATTTCCCTTTGTGGGGACCAAAAAAT
>JABFEA020000085.1:18753271-18779437 GCA_019775915.2 Cyphomyrus plagiostoma
TATAAATTTATTATTTCAAAACTTTTTTATACTTAATCGACCGCCCCCCCCCCCCCCCCCCCATTTGATTAATGGAGATGCAATTGCAGTTCGCAACAATAAACTAGAGGCTTCTCCGCTAGGCCCTTTGGTAACTAGTGATGGGGTATTAATCAAAGCTAAATGGGATTGAGAATGTGTTCTACAAGCATATGAGTAAAATGCATAAAGTAAATCAATTACCCCTGGACAAAAATCTTCTCTTACGTTGCTTAATTTTTACAATTGAATAAATGTTCTAAATTAATATTTCATATACCCTTGAGGATTTAGATATAATTGTTTTTATACTTAATTGATTTTTAAAACTATCCCATTGAAATTGCCATTTTTCTGTGTAAAGCTTACTGTGAATTATTTTAAGATTATTTAAACTGGGATGTAGATAGGTTTGTATAGAATATTACAAAAAATAGAAAATGTTAACTTCATTGCATAATTTTATATATAAAGTGAGAAATTTTAATTGATATGGATGGTTTGTATGGATGTGAGTTCCCTCTAGTGGATTAGTGAACAGTTGTTCAGCACAAGGATTTATTGGCTAACAGCCCGCTGCTGGAGTAACGTTTGGCAGGAAATTTTCTGAAATCTAAATATTAAATCAAATAAAGTTACTATTCCAAAAATCAATTTACTGCAATATCTCAAGCTGCATGCACTTATAAAATACCCTTGGATCAAATATTTTTGTATGTAGTTGATGGGTTCAAATATTGTTCCGTAATATGGTGTATGGACAATTTGATTTAAGAACATAATGCTGTTTGTTTTTAAAATTTGACCACTTTTGAATAATCTCATGCAGTTCATGGTCAAATTCATTTATTATTGCAGTGCCACCACAGATACTCTGACTTTATTGCACCTAATTGTGTGATTAAACATAATTTTAAATCCCACCATATCAGAGTCTGGCAATGTTTGGTACCAACAGCAAACATGCTGAAAATGAATAATCAACAGTTTTGCAATTGCTTTAAAATATGGTAGTACAGTCAGGAGGACAAACTAGCTGATTAAATAGAATGGGTGACATACCAAGTCTCTCATGCAATAACTTATGCTTTCCCCTGCCAAAAGGCAGCTGGTATTTGAATTGCAGCGGAAGATGTTTTTTTAAGTATAATGTCGCCCTCTGCTGGTTCCTTTCATAGCTAAATGTTGAACCGTTTCATTTAACGCTGTTACCGTACAAATACCTTTCACGTATTAACTTTGAATGAAATGGCAAACTCATCTGGATCTTGATAAAAAAAAAATCCATTGCCGATTTAAGTTTTTCAAATAGAAATTTGTTTCCCAGGATCAATAAGAAAATGCTCGAGCATCATTGGTCAGTAACTTCGCCTGACAACATTGCTCAGAAACGTTGCCCCGTGCATTGTCACCATAAGTGTACTATAATAGAATTACATGACTTCATTGGTTATAGCGGTATTGATTAAAAAAAAAAACTCATCGAATACACAGCACACAAAACACTGGGAAACCCTTTGTTTTATACTGTCAATGCTAGCCACTCTCATGCTACCCTGAATTTACATCAGAAAATTATAATTATGCCATGACGCTGCAGATGGATGGATGTAAGACTACAATGAATTCACACGGTCATGTAATAAATAAGAAAAATAAAACAACTATTGTACAGTTATTCACCATAATTCATATTTAAGGCATTAAAAACTACAGACAGCATTTGACAGTTTATTGTGATCCATTCATCTTTTAAATGCTCATCCTAGTCAAGGCGACTACAGTTTATTAACTGAAAAGGTAAATGGGTAAGAAAAAAATGAATAAAACTTAAGGTACAGCAATTCAGAGTTCCCCATGTTACTCCCAACCAGGCCATGTTCTTTCTTCCTTCAGTATCAAGCAAATATAGCCATTCTTATATTAATTAGGAAGAATATAAAAATATCACAGTGTTCTCAGTCCTTTTTGAAATTTTGTGCTTGCTCTGCTGAACCATAGTTATACCTTATTGTATTTCGTTCTGACTTTCTCCTGGCTTATTGGCCAGGTGTTTTGCCACAGTTTTTAATTCAGAATCGTTCGTACCTGACCTGTTTTCTGACCCTAGCCTTTCCTTTGGAGAAGCGATAGAAGATTATGTTCTTGTATTGATGAACTTTGCTTTCCTTTTAAAGAATTTGCTCTTGGATCGTTGGATTGATTCATTACAGAATGTTTTGCCATGGTAGATTTACTTCAAGTTGTGGAGCTGGTTCAAATGTCTCTGCCTCTCACAAATCCCTCTAGAAAATGAATATCATGTGAAATATTTGCTGGTCCTCCACCGTCCAAGACCAAGCATTGCAGAGCCCCACATCAACTGTCACACTGAAATGTATGATGGCAATCCTGATGGATGTAAGAGCTTCTGGATGTCATGTTCCCTATATATCCTCCTCTTAAATAGCTCCCATAAACAGCTTGTAGTACACTTTTGGTTGTCTCACGTTTCTGGATCAATGCACCTCACAGCACTAGTGGATTCAGGGGTTGCAAGACCCAAAACTGGATGACAGTCTTAGGGTCCATCATCAGTCCAACTGTCCACTTTATGTACAAACTTTGGATGGCCAACCTTTAGTAAGCAGCTACATCATTCACCAAACAGATTATGCATAATTACAAGTTGGTGTCCTAAATCATGAGATATTGCTTGTTATCCCTTTTCCAAAATATCCTTTAGTATCTGGACATCTCTTACTATTGCTACATGACCTGGTAATATCAGGGAGGGAAGAGTAGTTTTTTTTCTTAGAATGTGTAATATCTTTCCACATATATAATAGCTCCATTATAGGATGTCACAAATAAATTAGTCTTATTTCTCCCCTGTTATACCTGCCCTAGTCAAATGCAAGTTCTGTGGTTGTAAAGTGGAATTGGATATGTAAAATGTAAAGTGGATTCATGAGAATGTCGGATAAGTTAACATTCATCCCTAGCTTCAGAAAGTTGCTTCTGCTCGCTACTTGGCTGGTTTCTGGTCATTCCCAGTATCTCCTGCCTCACTTTGTTCTTGTGTACTTCTGTCTTAGAAACGTAGAACCTGGAAGCAACCTGCTGCTCAGCATAGTCTTCTGCCAGCAGAAGTACAATTAAATCAGGATTTAAAAATGCATTTTTTTTAAATAGAGTGGTCTCTTAGTTTTTTCCAGAGCTGTAGATGGGAAAAATTAAGTGCCAATAGGGCCTATAGAAAACTGGGCTCATATTCACAGAGCAATTTATCTTAACTCTAATAGTATTCCCAAATCACACTAAAATTTTTCAACTAAGAGTTTTTTCCTAAAACCGATTCACAAAGTGGCTGAGAGCAAATTTTAGTTAGGAAAAGAGCCAAATCCTAAGCTAAGAGTAAGACTCCATCGCTATGGCTGAAGTCAGTTCTCATGCATGAGCTTCCCTGCAATAACTACGGGGAATGGTGGACGAGAGGCCAGTATTTGCTGGTGAAAATGTACACGCAACACTATAATTTAAACACGAATACAGTGGAAACTGCTTATACAGATCATGGTTATAGTGATCAACCGCTTATATCAATCAAAAGGCCTGGGACAGAGTCATTCTTGTACTAGTACTATTTAAATAATTTACTTATTTTAATCATGTGTTAATTCCAGTGTTCATTTTTTGTTATTTTTAAACATGACAATATAAGGATAAAATTACTTTACTTTGATCGCCCTACTTTGCTTTGTAGTAACCCCCTCTGCTTCTGGCTAGCTACCTGAGGCTAATGCGGCGTGCATAGAAAACATGATGGGAAAAAGAAAGTCATTTTCTCTAAGTGACAAATATAGACTCATCAAAGCTTATGATAAACTGCCAAAATGGAGCCACTGAGATGCAGCAGCGAAACTACAATAAGCAATATTTTATGTACAGTACAGTACTGTATTATAGCATATTTTAATTATACACAGTTACGTAATTTAAGAGTGTTTGTATCAGCTGCATTGTTCAGAAAAGAAAGCGACGTTTTTTTTATGTAATGTAGAAAAAAATACAAATGTCAATTAGATGGTAACTTGCCTGAGACAGAAAGAAATAGAAAAAAAATTAAATCGGTTATAATGATCACTATAAGCGGATTCCATTGTATATATGATTGGGTTGTTTTGCTTTGTTGGAGATGTTATTGCATCCCTCACAAGCTCCATAACAATCATTATCCCCTTCCCTTTAAGTAACTCAGCATTCATTTAATGTTTCCAAGACATTGCAATGTGGATTGACAGCAGGCATTTTGCAATTTTTTTTAAATTGGTTACTTAAGGGTCATCTCCAGTACTTTTTAGTTCTCCCAGACTTAAGTGCTACTTTTAGTGCAGCGGGGCTTTGTGAATTGCTCTTAGTCAGAAAACTTAGGACTTGCCCATAATGCTTAGGAGTTTTTCCCAAATCTGCAAGTTAGGAGCTACGTTTAGCCTTAAGATGATTTGTGAATACAGGTCTTTGAAGGTAAGCTTTCTCCGAAGCTTCCACGCCAAGCTTCCATTCAGTTCTTCACTTACCTGATTTCCATATACATGAGGAAAGTATATAATTAACCAGTATCCTCATAAGCATCAAATAAGTTCATACAGTACTACAGGGACAATCCTCAAGAAGGCACTATTTAAAGTTAGATATAGATAGATATCTTTATTGCTATTTGCATAGGTACAGGTCAGTACAAGCACATGGGAATTCTTGTGGGTATCTTCTTGTGCGACTTATTTCTATAAAATAGAGAGACAGAGGAGAAGAGACATAAAATAATAGGGCTGGGTATTGTGACCAATTCGGCGATTCGATTCGATTCTTATTTTTATGGTTTCGATTCGATTCGATTTTGATTTCGATTCAATTCGATATCGATTACCTATCGATATTTCATTTAAAATGTTAGTTTTGCAGACATGGGATCCATATTTTGATATAAATGCTGGTAATTTAAACTCTCCTACTTAAGTTTATTACTGAAATACACATTTACATTAATAATAGGGTGCACACAGTTGTTTATTTTAAACAACTTTTATTTTAAATGAACACTGTAACAAGAAATCATAAATATGTGCATCCATTGTACACCATGTAAACAAACTGCAAAATGCACATTACTGTAAAAAAATAAAAAGACTGTAAATGTGCAACAGTGAAATTTATTAGGAACTATTAAGATCTATTAAGATGATCCTCTGTTTTTTTTTTTGTTTGTTTTTTGTTTTTTTAGTGGAGCAATTCGAAAGATGGTGAGACCTTCAGGACGAGAGGTGAATATTCATATCCTCTTACATGAAGCACGCGCATTAAGAATCGATTTGGGGATTTCCAGAATTGATATCGTTGCATTAAATTGAAGATTGATTAAAATCGGAGAATCGATATTTTTTACCCAGCCCTAAAAAATAACATATATAAAATACAAATAATAAAAGCAGCAGACACACTAATTGCAGGACGGAGGAAAACAGTCATTTGTAAAGCAAGAAAATAAATGTATCCAAACAATGTGTCCTGCCCCGATCGTCCGCTCCCTCGCCCCCTCGTTAACCCTGTGTGGAATCCCCGTGTGATCAGCTGTTTCTGGTTGTTGTCATTAGTCCTCTGTATTTCATCTGCGTTTCAGTTTGTTTCCCCAGTCTGGTCATTGTATTGTTCGTCTGTGTTTTGCCTGCCTTACCTGTAATTAAACCCCGTATTCCCGATACCCTGATGTTTGCACCTTTGTCTCCATTCCATCCCCACTCGGCAAAACAATATTATTATAATTAAACATATTAATGTTTATTATTAATATTAAAATAATGAATAAGAAATCATTATTTTTAAAATGTATTTTATTATATAATAATAATACTGTTACTGTCTATCATTGTCTAAATGTATTTTTACTGTTTAAATATATGTATTCAGTTGGTGTAAACATGCATGGTGCTATCACAGCGAATGCAAGGCTGAGACTGAAGCTTTACCCTTTGTTTCCGCTGAGAGACGTGCAGCGTAAATTTCCCCACACGTAGGTCGGCGTTCATGGTTTGACTTCTGAGATTCGGATCGAGCTCTAGGTATTCTTTTTCCAAACTGGTTGGTTCGACTTTTAAGAAATTTGAGTTCTAATGAGTTCAAGAATTGAGGTACCACTGTGCTTACAAAAAATAAAGAAAAACATTTTTTTGGGGGGGGGGTTCTCAGTTTTAAATCACTCAGACTAATATCACAATATTGTTCAGTTCTGTATCAATAGTCTTCTCCCTCACTCCTTCTTTCTGAGTAAAGTTGGTCTCTGCAGTCCTTTGGCCTTCACTCTCTACTTCACTTGTAACTGTGCTGACCGAGCAGTGCAAAATATCCTCACCACTCCAAACTCAGCTGGCTATAATATGTAAACTGGAGAAAATATAATTACTTCACGAAGATCTGGGAAGGCATGGTGACGATTTACTACGAAAAGCATATGAAAGAATTAGGGATCCCAGTAAACTACATCTAATCTCAAACACTGAAGAAAACTCCGGAAAGCATACCATTTGACCAGAAACATACTCTTGTCGTAGAGAATGACTTTGAAGAAGATGTAAATGATGCAGGTAAGGTATTACAGAAGCATGCGACGGACTGCCTCATTCACATATACAGGAATATCTGAATGAAAATGAACATTATCATAATATGTTATGGTATGAAAACGTGAATGTGTCTATCATTCTGAGAAGAGCTGCAGCCTCGTGCTCAAAGAGCCGCACGTGAGCTAACCCATTCATAAGACACTGCCAGAACCATGGCATTTGTGATTAAGAGTCAGTACATGGCTGCAAGGCTATACTGATTCAGAAGAGGTGCAATGATGCCTGTGTGCTGACAGGGGTGATAATAAAAGCTCGAGTTACAGACTGAGTGATCGTTTGAGGTTCGGCATGATCACCAGGCTTAAGCCAACAGGGAACACTGTGATTAAAACCCAGATAACCCTCATTACTTTAAATGTTCGTTATGGTCGTTTAAAGAGCCTGTTGGGGGAAGTTATGAGGAGGGTTTCCACAGACTGTTAGTGGGTTTAGGGCAAGTGCGGTGGAATGGGGCATTTAGCTGGTTTAATTGCATCAAATGTTTTATCAGAGACAATCACAAGCAGAAGTAAGTTTTATAGTTTTTGAGTCAAAGGTTTATTGTCATTTCTACACATCAACAAAACTGCGTTTCCTTGGGTCCTGGTGCGCAGTAGAAAAATAGAATATATGCCAGAAAGTGAAAAGAATGGAAAAAATAATAAAGATATAAATATGTTCAATAAATATAGAGTGCTGATAGAATGTGGGCTGTAAGGTGACTGAGGTCTGAGTGCAATGTTCATATTGGGGCAGGGGGGAGCTGTTGTGTCATCAGTGGGAGGCAAAGTATGTCAGGGAAGAAGCTGCTCCTGACTCTCGAGCAGAGTTTCCCAACCCGGTCCTTGGGGACCCCCAAACAGTCCATGTTTTGGTCCCTCCCAGCTCCCTGTCAGATAGTCAAAATTAACTGTAAGCCTTTAGAATTAAATGTTAGTTGTTAATGAAATATTTGGTTTTACTGGTCTCGTCCAACACATCAATGGGTGAGTCATGGACAAAACAGAATATTTTAATTATGTATTTATATTGTATTGTATTCCCAAGGTGTTTAGTCACGAGGACAGTATGGCAACACACTGCACCATTGTGTGTTCCCCAACCTGACCTGACCTGATATTGTATGACACTACCAGTGTTTGGTTTATTGTAACATTTAAATTGTTAGGGTAATTAAGCTGCGTATAGTTTTGCTTAGAAGTCTAACCTCTGCACTGACACACAGGTGTGTGGACTGGTGCTCACGGGCGCGCGCTGTCTTGATCGGCTGTTGCTTCTAGGCCTGTGTTGTAATGCTGGGTGTGTGTGCTGTTCAATAACATTTAACGTTTGTTTTTCGATGCGATTCGTACAGATGTTGGTTGTTTTCTCTCTGCAGCAGACAGTGAAGCAGACTACCTGTTTTTTTTCTCTCTCTCTCTCTCTCTCTCTCTCTCTCCCTCCCTCTCTCCCTCTCTATCTCTCCCCCTCCTTCTCCTTCCCCCCCCCTCCCTCTCCTTCAATTGAGGAAGTAAATAAAAATAAATAAATATTTAAGTAGAAATAAAGCAGTCCTCCGCAGAGGGGGGGTGCTGGAGAAAAAAAAAAAACAAATCCTTAGTGACTGTCAAAGCTCCGATGATCTCAATAAAGCACAGTATTTCAAATACACGTTGTAAACGCTATGCAGAATATCAACAAGGCCTTCTATGTTGCTGAAATCCGCTGTTTCCTGACGCGTAGCCAAATTCAAACATGGCTTTGTCCCGACCCATCTGGCTTGCTGTAATCCTCACAGACAAAGCCAGCCCACGACAGCAAAGATCACCCGATTTACAGGGCTTCCGGGTTCCTCCCCTCTCTGCCCATGAGACGGTGTAACAGGCTGTCAGCATGTGCTACGTCCATGTTCCTCAAGCTAACACCGATCAGTTACTCAACCTGACTTCAAGCCACTCGGAGAAATGACAAGTTCACGGTAATTGTCCAGTTAGTGCAATTCCAACTAAAATGCAATGCAAACACGCTGCACTTCATGCTTGCGGAGTCATGTGATCTGGTTACAGTCATAACTGACTGTCTCATCTCTGGAGCACAATCGAAGAGTAAATTTCCAAAACTCTTTCACTCCAAGAGGTTTGTTTTTGAGAAAATTTCTGTGGACTTTTAATGAAATAAAGACTGAGTGAGTATTGGTTCCTGATACTGCAACATATGATGGAGTGGAGTGAGGCAATTTGCTCTTCAATTAACAATGGAGCTATACTTCAAGTCACTAACAGCCCTTGGATACATATGATGTTGCAGCATCCTCACGCTCACTGCTTAATGAGTTACTAATAATCCATCAGTAACACACTCTGCACCACCCCAGCATAAGATTCTCTGAAATACAAAACTTCTAAGATAGTACATAGAACCACAGTTCTCAGACACATCTATCCATCAGTTTATTTCGAATTTATCCAGTTATTTCAAATTTACATGAACGATATTGACACCATAAATACCGTAAACTAGTTAAATTTGAAGATGACACCAAGGTGGGTGATGTAGCAGATACTGATCTAGCAGCACAGAGGCTACAGTGGGACCTGGATTTAATTAGCGACTGGGCTGATACCTAGCAGATGAAATTTAACACAGATAAATGTAAGATAATCCATGCAGGGAGCAGAAATATAAAGTACAAATATTTTATGGGCTCCACAGATGATGAGAAAAATCTCGGTGTGTATGTTGATGCTTCCATGTCCCACTCTCGCCAGTGTGGGGAAGCAATAAAAAAGGCCAATAGGATGTTGGGTTATATCTCTAGGTGTGTGGAGTTTAAGTCTAGGGAGGTGATGCTACGATTATACAATTCCTTGGTAAGACCCCATCTACAATATTTTGTGCAGGTTAGGTCACCATGACTTAAGAAGGACATTGCTGCCTTAGAAAAAGTGCAATGGAGGGCTACGAGAAAGATTCCTGGTCTTAGAGGAATATCTTATGGGTAGAGGTTAGCTGAGCTAAATCTGTTCAGACTCGAGTAGAGGAGATTAAGAGGGGACATGATCCAGGTATATAAGATTCTAACAGGTCTAGATGCTGTTCAAGCAAAGTTACTTCAATATTAGTTCAAATACAAGCAGTAATGGCCATAGGTGAAAATTAGTGGGAGAACATTTTAAATACTTCTTTACACAGTGTTTACTTAGAGTATAGCACAGTCTTCCTGCTAGTGTAGTGCAAGCTAAAATCCTGGGTTCCTTTAAATCAGAGCTAGATAAGATAAACTCCAATTAGTTGAATTTCCCCCAAACGAGCTTGATGGGCTGAATGACCTCCTCTTGTTTGTAAATTTCTTATTATATTCTTATCCTCCCACCAGGAAGCAGAGGGCAGATGTAGGGGGAACAGCCTAGATCCTATGGCAGCCGATGGCCGTAGGTGCTCAGATCAAAGAAGGGGACTGGAGTGTCCTGGGGGAACCCAGGCAAACACAGAATACTGTACAGATGGTGGAGCAGTGATTTCCCTTCTTTCCCTGAGGGTATGTGTGCCATTTATCCAAGGCAACATATATTTTTGAGTAATCCATGGAGCAAATGAAGGTGAAATCACTCTGCCAACCCTGGGGTCTGAATCGACGACCTCCTGATGACAGGCAAAGTGTTCTAACCTACCAAGTCTATATTAATCATATAAGAATTCAAGTACCACTTACAACGTGAAAAATGTAGCCATGTAGTAAAACTCCGGGTTTGAACCCCTCCCCCAAATTTATTTGCTCTTGACCAGCTGGGTAGTAATATTATAAGCTTGCACCCCCCCCCTAGAAATTTGCAGGACCCTCCTCAAAATTCACTTCTGGCTACGGCCCTGGATAACTGGATGAGGAAAATGAGAGACTGTAGTGTCTTAGAGCAGCAGTCGAACTCTCAGCTGGAACCCACACATCTCACACACATGCATGGAGGCACGAGATACATGCCGATACTGTGACAGCCACACACACTGAGAGACACCACCACGCCCGGCCCACCCTCCACCCCAACACCCCATGCTCTCCATCCTGGAGCTCCACCAGCAGAGGCCTTTAGGCGGATGGATGAGCCATTTTAAGTCCTCCAGTGTTAATCCATTAAGCGAAACGTTGTTTATTTTTATCCAGCACGCTGCTCAAGTTTGCCCGAGCGCTCTCCTCCTGTGAAAATGACAGAGGGTAGAACGCAAAGAAGGAAGGATGCAAGCGGCAAATAGACAGAGCAGATGCAGGGGGGTGTGCCCCCCCCCCCATCCACAATACCTAATGCAGAATGCTGGTAGCTCAGTGGGCTACTGTATGCATCCACAAATTGTACACCCCTGAACTTGCATTAAATATTTTTATGTTAAAAAAAAAAAAAAAGAAGCCTAACCTCTCATTTAAGGAGCATGGATTCAGTTATTTGGGGGCTGGCTGGTCATGGGCACTGATTGAGTTCCATTTCCATAATTGAGTGCACTGTTCATCAAAGCCTAGTCCTGGTTTTGTTTGTCTACTTTAGTGCACTGTTCCTGGCTCATGAGTCGCATTTGTGTCCACAGCCCTGATGCCCTGAAGCTGGCAGAACCCTCATTGTCACCACCTGGAACCACTTATATAATGGGAGGAACCTTCACTGCACATTCACACTTTGGACAGCTCACTGATGGCTGTTAGTCTTATTACCCACTGCACTGATCTCGTTGTCACTAAGAAAAGAGCTGGCTATTTCTGACAAAATCCCTCCGTGATCTTGTTGTTTTAGGACACCCATGGTAAGGTAAGGTTTGCCAACTTTTACAAGAGGTCTGCATGCACCTTCAGTACCACTGGGGCTCCCTTCCATGGCCTAACCCACATCACACACCAACTGATCACGCCCCATACCGATCCTCCATCCCGCACAACAGGTATGGCTGCTGCTCCTCAAAGAAGCTATTCCCCCATCTCACTGGTCCATTTAGAATCTTTAGATGTATTTACCCAGTCACATACCATGTCAGTTAGCCAATCATTATCGTATTTCCCTGATTTTTCAAGTCTCTGTGCTCAAACCTGTTCACTATATTCTATTGCACCCGCTGAGCACCCCCACGATTGCGCTGCCTCCATTGGACATTGACGATACCCCAGCATACACACTTCGCACCCTTCTGGACTTCATACACTGGAATGGTCAGCTGCAGTATCTCATTCACTGGGAGGGCGATGGCCTGGAAAAACAGTCTTGGGTGCCAGCCACCGACATACTGAATCCTGCCTTGTTCTTGGACTTTCACCATCTGTGACCATCTTTTATTTCTCACTATTTGTTGCTCTGTGTCAGGATCCTGGATCCCCAAGGTTTCTACATCAACATATGATTTTTTTTCAAGTGTTCTTTCTCACATTCTCATTCTTTTGACATTGTCCATCTGTGATGGCATTTGGGGAAAATAAATTGCCATCTGAAACATCACATCCCAGAAAAGCTTGTTTTTCCACCACCACTAAGCTGTCCCACAACACATGGGCTTTTATTTATCCTTTAATGGTTTTGCTTTCTCTTTCTCACACTTGAGTTATTGTTTATTAAGACCTTTTGTTTAAATACTGCAGTCTATCACTTTCCAAAGAATGTAAAATCATGTCATTCTATTGGAGAAACCATTTAGCTGTGCTGTGCATTGATGATGTATGGTGAATCCAGATTTACATCTAACTTACCAAGATCCCACGCCCCCAAAGGCCACTTTAGCCTCACATTTAGAGATAAACAAAATCCAATTTATGGTCTCAAAGAAACAAAATGACCTTTAGTTGAAAGTAATCTGTATTGGTAGATATTGTAATTTGTAAGGATTCACAAAGCATATATTTACCAGTATGCATTTACAGGGATGCAGAACTACTTTGTTCTACACCAGGGATATTGTAGTTGTCGAAAACTAGAACTTACTGAAATAAAAACAGAAATGACACTTAAAAAAAAAACAGAAAACTAAATAAAAACTACAATGAATGATGAAACACGAAATAGAAATGCAGGTGAAATCAGCTTCGTTTTCATTTTTATCCCATAAATTTGCACTGTGGCTGTGGGTTACCATTTGCATCATACTGTACGGCCCACAGGAAGAAAAGAACAAAACCATTATGTGCCAGGATCCAGGGTAAAAGTGGTGAAGGCATGCAAGTCACTTCCAGTGTGGTATTAACACATAGTACTAAGAACTAAAATCAGTAATGGAACAAAATGAAAAGCAATCAATCAATCAATCAATCAATCAAATAACTCAAACACAAATAAAACTAAAAAACTAAATGCAAAACTAAAAAGTTAAAACTAATGCAAATTTTAAGACTATAATAACCCTGTTCTATACATCACACTGGGACCAAGATTTCTAAAAATGCTACACTAGACTAAGTAGTAATATGTCAGTTGTGTGTTATAATACTTTTGTGACTGACATGGGTTAATATGGAGGGGGGTGGCATGGTGGTGCAGTGAATTGTACTGTTGCCTCATACCTCTGTCCACCATATGTGTAGAATTTGTACCCCATGCTGTGTTAAGGGTTCATAACACCATAGGTGTGCATGTGTGAATGAACAGTGTGTGAGTGTGCCTTGCATTGGGTTGGCACCCCATCCTGGGTTATACCGTGCCTGGTGCCCATAACTTCCAGGATAGGGTCTGGACCCCCTGCAATCCCGAATGGAACAAGTGGGTACAAAAGATGGATGGATGGATGGATGGATGGATGGATGGATAGATGGACAGATGGATGAATGGGTTACTATGGATTAAAGTTAAGTGTTCCTAGTTGTGTGAGGTCAGAAGGTTGGCTTGATAATTACTGTCAATGTTGAAAAAGATGTGTTCCGATGGAACACTACTGGAAATTTCTGGGATCTCCTGTGAGGTTGCAGAGCCCTTATCTGAATCTCTCACAGTGAATATGCAGTCTGACATAGGCTACATAACAAAAAAACTGTTCATTCCCTCGTGCTCTGTAACTACATTACAGTGAACAGGAGAGATTGACATGAATGGACTGGTTATATTTTCAGGCCTAAGATGCTTGCTAGTGACCTCAGGCTTGAAAGTAAGAAAAGCAAGAAAACTGGGACCTGGCGCCCAGGAGTCTGGAGGATTACTTCTGTCCTCATCTGTTTTTTAATACTTGTGTGCTCAAGTGATTTATGCTATAATTCTGTTGGCAGAAATGAATGTTATTCTCCTGGACTCAATGAGCAACTAAGCTGCTATGGACAGAGAACAGTTCCAAAGGCTAAAGAGGAAGAACATATTTACTACTATGTTGCTAATATGATTCTTGCTTTTTAGTTTAATCAAATGAGCAATTTATCTTCTAAGATGATCGATTGATTCACTCAATTAAAGAAGATAAATCAGTACTTGATTCATTCATTATAAATAATTCTATCTTTAATCTTTTTCAGAAATTGAGTAATGAAACGTGTTTTAGTAATTAATCATTTTAGTGACTTACTAAGTTTACATACGTAGCAAATAAAATATTAAACATCAATTATCCATAGCTACTATACTGAAATGGGTCGAGGTTCAGGTACATGTAGCAACATTTGGCTTGCAGCGGTCTTTATACATGCAGATACCTGACACACAATACTAACTGAAGGTTCCAGACCTTACTAAACCACTAAAAACTAAAGCGATAGATAGATAGATAGATAGATAGATAGATAGATAGATAGATAGATAGATAGATAGATAGATAGATAGATAGATCGATCGATCGATCTAGGAGTCCCCTCCCCCCCGTATCCATGGGTGCTATGTTCCAAGACCTACTACCAATGGCTGAAACCACGAATATTTCACTCTTACACATAGTTTAGCCTATCCTCCATTTATAAAATGACTTTCTTGTATTTGCATATGGTACTTGAATACAGTACAATTATATACAGTAATTATGTTGCTGTACATAGAATACAGCAATAAAATACATTGTACATTATCGCACAATGCTTCAATATATAAAAGGTGTAAGTCATTTGAAATAAACTCAGTTGTCTGTTTTTCCTTTCTTGTGTACAGGGATTCTAGGTTGAGTTGTGACTCACTAATCAGTCTATTAGACCATTTGATGACGGTGAGCCTGGAGCCAGGATGCATGAGACACAAGACAGGGAGTCTCTAAATATGATGCCAGTCTATCGCAGGACAGACAATTCTGCATGTTTTTTGCTGTAGTATAGGAAATCATAGTACTTGAAGGAGACTCACAGGAACACAGGGAAGATATACAATGTCCACACACAAACACACACACACACACACACACACACAGAGCCACTGTGGAAGTTAAAAAGTGTCTGGTTTATTTTGTTTGTGTGCACAGGGACTCCCTGCAAGCAACGCAGGAAAAGTCCCCCTTCACAAATCAGAATCCATTTTTACATCTCTTCTGCAGGTGATGTCCCTACATGAACTTGCCAGATGTTTCTTGTTTGCTGATATTTTTGTTCCTTATTAGCTTGGCTCTTATCTATCTTGCTACCTTTTCAAGGTTCCTGGTACAGAGCCCCTCAGTTCTCCTAAAATTTCCTGCAAGGGCATCACACACTAACATATCCTTGTTATTATTCCATGTTCAATAAATGAAGTGAAAATGGGAATAAACATTTCAAAGTAAAAGCGGATTATGATAAACTGGAAAGTATGTCCTTTTACACAAATATTGAATATTGCTACTATTGCTACACCTACAGTATATACACATTATATTTTAAACATAAGCATATTAAGATTAGAGTTAATTCAGTATGATATGTAGGTGAACATAATCAAACTTAATATGATATACAGCTCTGGGAAGGACCACAGTACAATTTTTTGTTTCACTCATTTCTCAATTTATAGGAGCAGACAGTGCAGTAATTGTAGTATTCTCCCCATGTTTGCATGAATGATTATACATACAGTGGTTCCTATCTTCGACTTAGACTGCCATGGGGTCTGTGTCAGTTGAGCGATGCCACATACAGGGCATTTGTAATATATGTTATTCTTGTGCACTTTCATGAGGTGCATGTTTAAAATCCTTCCTCTAAAATCTGTGCTGTGAATGTTGTGCAAGTGATGCAATCCCATATAATTCAGTGTTCCTCACTTGAGCTTTAGTTGATGTTGACAGACTAGGATGAACTGCCATTTGAAATAATGAGTGCTGCAAACACGACGCTTAGTTTAGTTCAATCATTGAAGTTTTTTCAAAGTATACAACTGTGTATAAAACTGTGAAACCACAGCACATTTTTTGTTTCACTCATTTCTCAATTTATGGGGATGTGTCTGTAAACTATACATATTTTTTGTAAACTTCTACCCAACTCTTCCCTCCTTCGCATTAATGAAGGGCTGCTTCCTTGCTTTATAGGTCTTCAGTCCTGTTTCTAGCAGCCTGATATAAACTGTATTTGCAGTGCACTTCACAACTGCACTTAATGTTTCCCATTCCCTCTGAAGGTCACTTGATGTTATCCTCATGATAAACTGTCGGATAAGTTGACGGTCATGTCTGCACCTCTTCCCTGCATCATGTCTCTACCCACTGTGCAGTGCACAGAAAGACTGTGGACTATTTCATGTTTTATTTCATGTGGTGGGACTAGGATGGCCTAATGGCTAGGGATTACTGATTCTCGACCAGCAAGGTTCCGCCGCCCAAGTACTGCTCCCCACGCGATGAAATAGCTGCCCCCTGCTATGTCACGATGTCACATATGGGTTGAATGCAGAGGACACACCCCTGTAATGGGCTGATTTCTTGTAGAAGGTATTCCGATCCTTGTGTCCTGTACTTGTTGAAGTAGACTCTGGGCTCCACATGGTCTAGTAATACAGCTGTTGGAAGATGGATGAATAACATAGTCTTTATCAGATATTATTCTCTAGTTACAAGAATCATCTTAATAGTTATTGCAAAACATGTGATGACATGTGTAAGCAGAGAGCTGACTGGGAATCATGAGCCAGGACAGAGTTACGTATGAGGGTGTGTTCCCTCTTACTCATCTATGGGACAGCACTAGTTTCACTTTCACTGCTTGAAGATGTGTATCACATCAGTAACATCCCCATCTACTCCCATGAGCCACAGCAAAAGCTTGAGGGCTTTTTCTAACATTGGGCTACACAGCAGGGTTCAGCACTAGAGGCTGAGCATTAATAATTTCACAATATTATCAGTAATCGATAATGATAAACAAGACAGTGTCAGTGTTTCACAGTGATTGACAGGTGATCATTGCCTTTGTCAGCTTTAAGCTCAGCCTTGTAACCTATGTTGCTGATGCAGTTTTATTACAGCACGGCAATAATGGTAGGACAATAATATATGTGTGACATTCGTTTGGTGAGCGAGCGGGCAAGCAAGGGATCGAAGACAGGTAGTCAGGCAAACGGGGTTTATTTAGTCGGACAGGGCATCCGAGGACCAACACGAGGAAACCTTAATGACAAGTCTGGGGAAGACTGACTAAGACGAGGACTAAATACAAAAGACTGGCTGGTATTAACAAGAAACAGGTGAGAACAATCGGGTAGAAACAGGGGGTAACCAGGTGGGCGTGACACACACGAGGCTCGGACAGAGCTGGGCGTGACAATATGTAGGATCACACATGCACACATCACAAAGCTTAAATTCCAGGTGGTTTGAGACATGGCCTAGCCTAAGCACCAAAGGCACACACACAAACATGCTTAAACTCACACACACACACACACAGATAACAAGGGAGGCCAGCACTTCAACTTTTATTGCCCAAAGATTTAGGGAACCTACAGACAAGAGTGGACCTCGAGAACAAGGGTCCCTCGAATTGGCACACAACCCCCTCCCCAGACATCCTGCCTTACATACCACTCACCCAACAGACCAACACCCTAAAGAAAGTTCCTTTTAAGTTTGGCTTTTGTATACCCTGTACATTGATTTACTCTGACTACTAGTCGCAATATACAGATAGGTTATGTTTATATGTGTCCTTAGACAATCTTAGTGCTTTGTCTGCCACCCGTATAACCATATTCATGGAGTATCACCTTTACACTTGAACACTTATATAAATTTGAATAAATAACATTAACACTGCCTGTCCAAAAAAAAGGTAGCCATGTGAATTTTTCGTTGGACTGTCTTTAGCTTTGATTATGCTGCACATTTGTCATGGCATTGTTTCTACATGCTTATGCAACATCTCATCCTTTTATTTTCATCCAGATTTGCAGATGAGGCTTGGATAGGGCAGAAAGCACGAGACAAGCTCTGGACCAGACAGGTAGCAAAATCAACGACTGGACTGTGGTGCACATGCCTGGGAAGCACTTTATAACAGCAGGAATGAGGGAACAGACGAGAGGCAGCTGGAGTGATGCATGCAAGGGCTGAAACACAAGGTAAGACAAAACAAGCAACAGGGTGAGAACAAGAGGGGCAGGCAGGGCGTGACAAACAGCTTACTGATAATATCATGAAATTAATACTCAATCTCAAGTGTTGAACCTCGCTGTGCAGCCCAATGCTAGAAAAAACCCTCAAGCTCTTGCTGTGGGTCATGGGAGTAGATGGGGATGTTACTGATGTGATACACATCTTCAAGCAGTGAAAGTGAAACTAGTGCTGTCCCATAGATGAGTAAGAGGGAACACACCCTCATACGTAACTCTGTCCTGGCTCATGATTCCCAGTCAGCTCTCTGCTTACAAAGGTCACCAGATGTTTTTCAGTAACTATTAAGAGGATTCTTGTAACTTGAGAATAATATCTGACAAAGACTATGTTATTCATCCATCGTCCAACAGCTTATCCATTACTAGACCGTGGGGAGCCCAGAGTCTACTTCAACAAGTACAGGACACAAGGAAGGGAATACCTTTTTTGGGAAATCAGATGCCTCTTGTTTGCTCCTCATCAATAGTATATAAGAGTGCCTCCCAGTTCTGTGCTCCCCAGTCCAGTCAATGAGACCAACTCAGTAAAAAGAAACAAAAAAGAAAAGACACACTGAACCAGGTAAGAAGAAAAAAAACCTGTGCATGATCAAAACATCCTAATGATAATCACACACTGGCACAGATGCAACCAAGTGAAATTTTATATCGCACACTCTCAATAAAAGGTTACATATGCAACCAGTATAGAGCCCTGCAAATTCAGAAATGTGGTTAATAATTTTGTGAGTTGTCACGGGTAGGCATCTCGTCCAGGATTATTCCCTGCCTTGCACCCATAGCTTCTGGAATAGACTCTGGACTGCCATGACCCTGCATAGAATAAGTGGGTACAGAAGATGTATCTATGTGTGTGTGTGTGTGTGCGTGTGTGTGCGTATTATATATGTATGTTGTGTAGCATTTCCTTAATAAAATACAGCTCCATGTCAAAACATTAATGAAATTCAACATGGATATAACAGTATTGTAAATATAAATCATTGTGAAATCATTTGAAAGTTAACATGTTTATAGTCCCCAAATACTAGGGGCAGTGGGGTAACATACTGAGTCAGATGAACTTGCTATTGTCAGACAAACAGGAAAGCTACTCAAAAGTAAGTGTCACCATGTTGGGGCATGTCACACGTCCAGGCATCTTGTCTTTTCAGACGAGGGTTTTATCGGTGATTGTCTTTCCAGGTCCTGTTCCCTGCCCAATTCCTTGCTATGTGGTTCAGTCTAGCCTGCCAAACAGACAGCTTTACTTATTATACTGCACTGAAGTAAACTTTGTTTACTCACTAAGTTACATTTTTTTTAATTCAATCCATCCTTCCAGCTTCCAATATAAATTGAATTGAGTTATCAGCTTAGTATTGAGTCTGTACAGGGTAAATATCATAATGAGCTTTTTCTGTCATACTCTGGAAAGCGTGACAATGACGGTGCACACAAAAAATAACCCAGTCACATAAGGAACAGTCTGTGAATACTGTTTCCCCTTTTGGTCATTTATTCACACCCCCTACCTTCTAGATTAGTGGTTGCCAAAATGTCGATTGAGAACGTAAAGACATTCCTAGTCGATTGCAACAATCAGAGGTTAAAGGACTGGAAAAATTCAGGGTTGAAGACCACTGTTCTAGATGCTGTGTATTCCATGCAGGCCTAAGGACTCAATGTTATGCACAAAGTCCATGGTGTTGGCAGTAGAGCACTCTGTGAAGTTTTGAAGCCATTTGCAGAGCCTGTGTCTCACCTTCAACAAAAAGTTTCCGATCCCCTGTTCATGCATGAACATCAATTTACTTAGGGCCTCAGTTTCAGGAGACAGTACATACAGTACAGCCACAGGATAAGAGACCACTGTTTACAAACAAACAAAATAAACAACTACATTTTAAAATCCTGGTCTAATACTGGTTCTGCTGGCACTGAGCAGCAGGATGCTTCAATGTTCAAAATTTCTAAGAAAGTAGTAAACAAGTATAAGGTGAAGCAGGAAACACTGGAAAAGCCAGAAACCAGCCAGATAAAGGGTGGTAGCAACTTTCTAATGCCGGAGATCGGAGATAACCAGTAACTTATTCGACAGTCTCTCATGAATCATAGTATGTCATCAAGTGCCCTTCAAAAGGAATGGGAACCATTAAGTGCAGGTGTGAAGTGCACTGCTAGGACAGTTCGTATCAGGCTCATTGAAGCAGGACTGAAGTCCCATGAAGCAAGGAAGAAGCTCTTCATCAATGAGAAACAGAGAAGAACCAGGCTGCAGTTCACAAAACAATTTTAAACATGCACCTCATCAAGTGCACAAGAATAACATACATACATTGTAAAGTGTGGCTCAACTGACTCCCATGGCAGTCTAAGTCGAAGACAGGAACCACCATATGTATATAAGCATTCATGCAAACATGGGGAGAATATACTACAATTACTACACTGTCTGCTCCTATAAAGGTAACACACATACCCTCATGTTAGCCTTATACTGTAGGTCAGACCATAAGCAAATGACATGTAAAGAGGGGGAGATCTTTATAGAGAAACCACCTATTGGCCTTACTGTTACACCCCGCGACGTCCGCTCCTGTTCCAGCCCCATGTGTGCCACGCCCCCCTCGTTACCTCCTGTGCCTGCCCAGTGTTTTCACCTGTGTGGCGCTGCCGCTCGCCTGTCGTGTGCCTTGTTCCGTGTATTTAAGTCTGCGCCAGCGTCTGTTCCGGCAGACGCGGCATTGAAGTTGTAATGTGTCCGTGTCTTGCGAGATTAAACCCCGTATTTATGTGCACCTGCCTGTACCTCCCTTTGTCCGCCCTGCACGCACGCTCCCAGATCGCAACACTTACTGCAAGGTTACTGAATAAAGTTTTTCATCTCAGTTTCACACCTACAGACTCATCCCCCCAGTAACAGAAGTAGTAAGCACTAAGGCATGTTTATTAAGCATGATCTCACACAAAAGAGTCAGTGTCCATAATTCTGTCGTCGATAACCTCAATTCTTCTAGCAAGTTGACTAAAATCATTACAATAGTGTCAGTGGTTTCAGTTTATGCAAATCTTTCTGCCATTTCTTTTGGGCTTTGAATGTATGAAAATAATTTGTTCTGTATTATTTATTGCTCTCTCAGTTCATTAAATACTTGGTATAACATGTATTGCTTCAGTTATACTGACTGTAAAAAACGCTGCTGGGTCTAGTCCTATGAATTATTCAGCTGGGTTTACTCAGATCTGGGATGTTTACATATTATAATACTGAATGTTGTCACATCTTTAAACAAGACTTGTATATTATATATGAAGGAGTGAACAAATACATTATAATACTTAAATAATTTATTTGGTTAATTTAGTCAACAGAAAATGAATGCCTGTCTAAACAGTAATTTCCCTCCTCTTGTTACACATATCACAAATGACTTTTTTAACCCATCTTCCAGTTGTTTATGCTGGACAGGGTGACTGGAAACTTTCAGACTATCTCAGGAAGCAAAGGGCACAAGGTAGCCAACATTGTGCCACAGATTCAAGATATAATCAACAAATCAGTCAATCAATCAATCAACCAGTTGATTAATGGTGACCTCTCCTTGTCTATATCTTCACAAAGGAGAAAGAGCCAAAAATTGGTCAAGAATTATATTTGGCCTGGTATTTTTCCAAAGATATCCCGTATATCTGAGCTGTTAATTAGAGGGTGTTATTTTTTTTTCCAGAAAATTGAGACTACATGTTTTACTACCTTAAAAGGCAAAGTAAAATGTTTTGTGTGTGTGAAACAGGAGGGTGATGTTATTCCCTCATTTACCTTTGCTATTCTATATTACAACTGAAACCACAAAAGATATTATCAAAGTAAATGGGAAAAATTCCAAAAATGTCACTAAACCCTAAACCAGACTTTTTCAACCTTCAGTGTGCTATGACCCTATTATTACGACAATTTCAAAATTCCTTATACAGTGACCAACACATTTTTTTTTACATAGAAAGCAATATTTCCGCTTATAGATGATACTCAAAGTACAAAAGCAGACGAGTCACGTGATATCACATCTATTGGTTCAAATACTATAGCGCCATCGAAGCACACCTTTTCATTGGATAGCGATGTCTGAGGAAGTGAGTGGTACACAGCGATATGAGTCTGCTGGCAGCATTGTCTGTGGAATGAATGGGGTGTAACGGCTAGAAGCTCTTTATTAAGCATTATTTTTTACGAAATCTGAACTAAAAAGATGATACGATGACGATAAAGAGACCCGTGCGCAACACCTTGTAAGTAGCAGAGCCACGCTTTAAGTTTCCACTGATGGGAAATCACGCGGTGCGGGAGATACAAGGGAGCAGCTCGAGCGATGCTCGTGCGCTGTAGTGCCGAAGTGGGAGTGCTGAAGAGCGGTACGCTTGAAGTGTTAGGTGCATGCGCCGGGTAAATACAAAATGCTAAATATTTAGGTTATGTAAATGGAATATCTATGTTGAGCTATGTCGGTAGACACCAGGAAAACATTCAGGATTGACACCTAACTAAAACATGTTTTTTAAACGATTCTACGTGTCATTCGTTGAAGAGTCGGGTTTTGCGGAATTAAGACTATTTAGGTAAAGCTAACAACAATATTAATGGTGAATGTGAGGATCTTAATATTACATGTAAATTCACTGTTGCTTTTAATTCTTCATTGGAATCAGAGATTGGACTCTGCGTGTACATATCAGGCGGATACAGCTAACATGGTTACGAGACTGATGATATTCTGTTCGTTTCCTGCATACGAGATCTAGCGTTTATATGTCCTGCTTCTATGTCGAATGAAATCCGGTGGCCTGTGTTGCACCTAAGCAAAGGAGAAAGCGTAATTTTGTGTTTAAAGAAATGAAAGACGTTTTGGGCTGCGTGTTGTACCTTCCGGCTCGTGGTTATTACCGGTTAAACACCTGTACCAAACTGTCCTCGTAGCAGATCGATGAATCGATGTTCCAGTATTAAGGGCCTGCAGAAGCGCTCTGCGCCTCATACTCAGACATCTGTCGGTATTTCTTGTAACAGAATTATATACTATTGCCTTCGTGAATATGGAATGGTGTCCTCTGTTTCTTTAATAAACGCCACCTAAAGTTATAGCTGAAACTGTCAATCAGGACAAAAGGACATGTCACTGACATTAAGTTAACTAAATGATAAATGGGTGTGAAATTTTCTAGTGGGGAAATACAGTTGAGCAGTGTTTGGTCCTATCTGGATCAGTCCGTGTTTTGCATGGGTTCATTCCTTTTTTGTAACAAAAGTATTACGTGGAATTTTTCACTGGGTTTTATTGCCCTCTTGCCATCCTTGGAAGCCAACCTTATTTTTAACAGCCATTGTTTCTTGTGTATAAATGGCAGTGCTCATTAATACCACCCTATGCCCATTGAAATTATTTAATATAGTCATATTGTTATTTTTTTATGTATGTACACTTCATTTTCTGATTGATTGTCAGTCTACTTGGGTTCACCTGCTTTGTGTCCTCTGCTCCTTGGGATGGGCTCCAGGCTGAATAATGGGCAGATGGATGGTTGTATAAATGAATGGATTTTTCTGTAGTTGTCAAGCAATAGTTATATGACCATATTTGTATTATGTCTTATTAATGAGTTAATTAATGATGTAGATATGCCCAGGGGCCTGTATCATGAAGAGAGTAACCAAAAATTATTAGTACACTATGAAAAAATGTCAGAAGTGGAAATTAAATTGAGATATTGAAGAAGAAACTGATAAATGTTACAATTATTTGTGTGCTATTTAAAGAATTAAGATAATTTTTTTCTACAAACATATCTGGAATCATATTCAAATGATGTAATATATTGCCTTCAAATAATTATTTGTACACCTATCCATTCATAGAGTTGAACGTATAGGTGACAATAGGAGGAGTTCTCAGTTGATAGAGATAATTTAACACAACATAAAACAGCAGATGCACCATATAGGCAGGTAATTGGGTGCCCTTTGTTTCTACAAGTAGCCTTAGTGGTCATTCTCCACACAAGTGTTTGTAGGGTTAGTTCAGTTTCCCAACATGGCTAAAACTGCTGAAATACCCAATGTATTGAAAGAATCATAAAATTTCACAGCCGGGGTCTACCATCAAAAAATTGCCACCAGACTTGATATGAGGCACACTACTGTGCACTACATCATTCAGAAATTTAAGAAGACTGGTGAAATCATTACTTTAGAGGAAAGATGGAGAAAAAGAAAGACCAGTCTGAGCGATGAGCTTCCCATGAAAAACCAACAGTTGATTGCTACACAAATAGCAAAGCAAATCAAGAAGGCTACTGAAATTTAGGTTTGCACGCAAACAATAAAGTGCAGGCTGAACGAACGTGGGCTGCATGGCAGGGTTCCTCATAAGAAGCCGTTTATAAATAAAAACAACAAACTGAAACATCTGAAATTTGCAAAGAACATGTTCAGAAGCATGTCAACTTCTGGAAATCAATTGTATGGTCAGAGAGCATGGCACAACTCAAAGGAGGAGTGCCTAAATCTAACCTTCAAGCATGGTGGTGGGAGAGTGTTGGTTTGGGGTTGCATGGCAGCTTGCAGTGTCAGCAATTTTATGTATTTTATTGAAGGCATCATGAATTCTGAGATCCTGTCTACCCAGATGATCCCATCTGCCGCTAAACTGCTGGGACGTCACAACATTTTCCATCAAGATAACGACTCCAAGTACACAAAAACATATGAAAACCTTTTCTCACAAAGAAGGTGAAAGTGCTTGAATGGCCCCCACAAAGTCCGGAATTTGAAAGACATGCTCCACTGCACATCAGAGAGCCTTGACTTTGCCATTTGCAACACCCTTCCTAAAACCATGCCCAAGAAGCTGTGTGCTGTTATTGCTGCCAAAGGAGGGTCTGCCAAATACTGAGCAGGACTTTGAGAAAATTCCAATGGCCAGGTGTACAAATAATTGTTTGAAGGCAATAAATTTCACAATTTGAAAACAATTCCAGAATATGTTATGAATAAAAGTTTTTCTTGTTTCTTTACATAGTTCATACATAATTGTAACATTTAAGGCCATTTTTAAAAATTGTTATTCAATATCCTCAAAGTCTAAAAATAATCTTGTCTAATAGTCTGGGTTAAACGTAAGAGAAGATGAAAATTTATTTACACTGGGGTACCTTAAATCAATTATCTGGCTAAACAATAAGTCCTGCATTTTGATACAGACCCCAGATGCAGAGTTATTGTGTAGGAGTTATCATGGTTACCTGTTGAATTGCATTTTCCTGAGGCTAGGGCTGCAACCCGTCCCTTATATCTAATATCCTATATTAGAAAATGAAATTCTGTGTCGATCCTGTATAATAAAGGATGAGTGACAACCCTACCTGAGGCTGCACTGTCCGTAGTACGACAGTAGACACTACTGATCACCGAACAGCTCTGAAACAGTTTCACGTATACAACGTATATAACGGTATAAAGTATGACTGGGCGTTTACCACATTTTACAGGACACGTTTTTGTTTTACGTTTTTGCATTGTTCCCACATTAACCATATTATTTTATTATTAACTAATGCACTTATCCGCTACCTTAATGATAACATAAGGCTAACATGTTTGTTGGCTAACTGCTTGGATAGATAAGCGGCTAATATTAAGGTGCGCTTCGACCAAGTTAACATTTTTGATAAGTGTTTAATAGTTCAGTGTTATTGACCTCGCAAAATTTTTCTCATGAAGACCAGGATGTCGGTTTTTACGATGCTTCGTCAGGTTTGACATGCTACTTGACTTTGTCACCACAACTTTGTAGCACTGTTTGCTGAGAGGCTTATCGACATCCATAGTCTTTCCATGCTCGTCTGCAAAATACTTCCAAACGGCACTTTTGCATTTTTTTTATTTATTTATTTTTTTTTTTAACTAAAGCAGCAGGTCACCCGTTGGGTACCCGAACCCGTGCAGGACTCTGCCTGGCAGGACCTTTATGGGAGAGATGGTCATACTAATA
>JABFEA020000085.1:18806632-18818360 GCA_019775915.2 Cyphomyrus plagiostoma
GCGCCCCCGGCCCCGCGGCCGCCCCCCCCCCCCCCCCCCCCCCCCCGTGAACTTTTGGGGCCATAACCTGATTCTATTTGATATCTATGGGTTATTATGCCTGTATGAACAGGACATATCCAGCCTATGTTATAAGTAAGCGATATTCTCCAGATTGTCCTGATTTGTATCTAATGTGCCCCGTTCCTCCACAATCTAGCAACCCGCCACTGGGCATGTTTCAAATGTCATTCTTGCCAACGCCCCCCCTCACCCCCTCCCCCCAGCAGAAATGTGATTACAGGATGCCAAAATGCAAGGCTCAGTCCGGGAGGTCGCCCGGCAATCCGAGGAACAATCACTTCTAGAAATTCCGAATTGCCGCCAGCCTACCCTGTGAACACGGCAATTTAACCTATCTTTAAAAAAAGGCTAGCCTACAGTTATATTTCAGCGAACTTCAACCTATCATCTAGCTCGCCCAGGATCGCACTTCACATGAATTAGTCCCACGTACGTATAACACAAGTCTCAGCCCGTTACGGTGCCATAAATCCATAAATTCGGTAATTCCTGAATCTATAAAGGAAGCACGTAAAGCTGGGCTGTCAGGGCACAGGCTTCACTGCTTCGGTGGATTTGGTGTGCCAAGCTAAACGGGAAATTGTTTGACAATCTAATAGCCATGCTGCATCACATTTCCAGGGCTGTGAATTTACACTACATTCACCGAACAGACATCTTTATCCTATGCTACGTGCATTTACTTTTTTGGGCATTAAAGGCTTTGCTCAAGGGAGCAGCAATGAAACTGTTGCTCCAGCCTTGGAATTTTAACCCATAAATTTTGGGTCCCTATACTGTATGTCACCCAGCTTTCCTCGCACGACCTAAAAGCAGTTAGATGAAATGAAACTGCCTATGGTATAGAGGGATTCCAACTGTGGGGTGCATCCCACTGGCGAGGCAACTGAGGGAGAAAATACAGAGAACTTTGGGGGGGAGGTTGCAGTGAGGGAAGACCTATTTCGAAATTGCAAGATCCATCCAAACAGTAAGATCCATCCCACTGAGCTGCAAGGTAAGATTTGTTTGGAATCAGTCTGGGGGGAGGGGGGGGGCTTGGCTGCCAAAGACAGTTTGAATAGCAGTGTTTTCTTTTTCGTATGTGACCCTGACCCAGACAACAGGGTGGATCGACGAACAGATAGATGTTGGATGGAGCTGAGTTTCAACAGTCAGCCCCTCACAAGTCAGAATCTATATATGCTAAGAAGAAACTTTGTCAATAATTTCCCGCCGTGTTTTTTTGCCCCATATTGCCAAGCAGTTCAGCCCACACTGTTCTGGCGAGGTGTTTTTTAGGCTAATGCATTTCTGCTGTAATTACACAGTAGGTGCAAATGGGCAGAGACACCTGCACAATAAACACTATCCTACACCGGGGATCTTTTCCCATAAATTCTAATCTTTTTATATATTTTATGCTAATTCTATGTTTATTTTTCCCCTCAAGAATGGGCAAATTATCTTGCGCGTCTCCTGCCATCGCCTTCTTCAATTCCATTTTAAATACAACCACTCCGACACAGAAAGACGCGATTTAATTTTCAACTGTTGCAAAATCAAATTATCAGATGTCTTGGGAAGTTTGGGTTCCGGACCCCTTTTCAGTCAACTGAACCATGTTCAGCTGATACTGTTTACTTCCCTCAGTGCACAAACACATATGCCTTTCCCAGGTGTACTTTGACTGACAGACAGACGGACTGATGGACGGAGAGACAGAGCAGGGGATATTCAGATGATGTCTTCGTGTCGATTAAATCCCATTTAGCTCCAGCAGTGCAGACGTTTATGGTACAGATGGCATTTTTGAACAGTTGTCAAGGTGACGGACCTCAGTGGCACGCGCAAAACAATAGGAAAAACCGATTTCTTTCACATTGCGTCTAGTATCGGTCAGCTTGCAGTATTACACTATAAGTTTTGCTGAGCTATTTACAGAGTATTACTGCGCTATATATCAACTAAAATGTGACAGGATATCTGTTTTGTTAATATGAGTCAACATTACCTAGGGTTCTCCATGGTAATGTTAATTGTTGTCAAAGTGATGTTATTATTATTATTATTATTATTATTATTATTATTATTATTATTATATTATTGTTGTTCTTATTATTGATAATAATAATAATATGCGAAATCATAGTCCCTCTTGCATGTTTTTTTCTCTATTAATTTAGAGAAAATTACTTTTTTTTAAAAAAAAAAAAAAACATATATTTTAAGTGTTTATGACCAGCTAGCTGCACTTGTACATTAGACCCAAACGGGTCCTCTACCCACCGAGTCAGGCTGTCCAAAGGGTTTATGGTCATATTCTCTCGATCAATTGAAACAGCAGGTGAGGTCCTGCGGCTGCATTGTGATCACGGTACACTGACCTTTACTGCCCCTCTGAACTGAAATGGTGACACGTCTCCGGTCCCCGAGCATCTTTTTGAGATATTTGAGCAAAGAAGCGCCACAGAAAAACTAGTGTTTCCCCTTCAGCCACAACAATAACGATTGTCATCCATATTTTGTCCGTCATTTTATTGATTTTGTATTTACAGTCAAGTCACAATGACACTTAGAGCCAACTGTTTTTACAACAAAACTACGTCGCCTGTTCAAAAAAGATTAATAAAACGCCTGAGGTGTAGGAAAAGTTTAAACACATCTTAAGTTTAAAGTAATATAAAGGATGTATTATGCATGTATTGTGAACCAGCAGAAATTAAAATATTGATTTTTCTATAAGAGGTAATCTTAATTTATGAGGATGTTCACATCAACGTGGGAAACAGTTTTAAACTAGACGCATGCACAAGAAGCAGAATCTTTAGTTTTGTCATTTGACAGCCTTGACAAATCAGGCATTGTCCTTTGAAAGCCAAACCTAAGTATTCTAAAATTAAGAGTGTCATATATATCAAAAATTAACTTTGTTTCATTGTGAGACCTTGCCAGGGGAAATATTTTTAAAGCCTTAAACAAATGTCTCATTCGCTGCTGATATTTATGGTACTATAATTATATTTCCCCCCTAATATTACCAAAAACATTTTTTCCTAGATTAAAAAAACAGTTTTATTCACTTACGGAGGCGATGAGGGACACCCAGCAGACAAGCCCGTAGCCCGAAACATGCATCTTCAAAGAGCGAATTGATCGGACACTCCCACTGCTGCTTCGTAGAGCCCCTTTAAACGCTGAGCATGTCAACGTCATATACCATCCAGCGGCGACACCCGTTTCCCTTCCCCATTTCAAATACGTTTTATTTTCAGTGGAAGTTATTTTAACACTATTTGGATCCCAGTTTTTGCTTTGGGTAGATGATGAGGGGGAGAACGCGCTTCTTTATATGAGTGATTATTTCCAAAACTATATATAGTGCACTATTGTTCGAGTTGTGCAAGCATCTCTGCAAGGTTTTTTGTGAGGGTTTTATGCAAAATTAATGTTTGCTGAATGTTGGATCGAACACTAAGTGAAAAACGCTGACTCATGGAAAGTGTGCCGATGCATAAAAACGTTGGGAAACATTAGATTTAACACGGTTATTAAAAAAATCAGTATTTGCAACCAAATGTCAATGCACAGCACTGGAAAAATGTTGCAAATTGTAAATGGATAGACAAAAAAAAATTTGTGAATACATTGCTTATATAATACATGGACTTGGGGTTGACGCCCCATCCTGGGTTTGTTCCCTGCCTTGCGCCTGTAGCCTCTGGGATAGGTTCCGGACCCCCCGCGACCCTCAATAGGACAAGCGGTTACAGAAAATGGCTGGAGGGATGGATCATGGGTGTCCTATAGGTCCGATCACATTTTAGCCCGATGCCAATTTTCTATCCAAAAATAAATAAACAAACAAGAAAAAGTCAAACCCCGGGTAAACTTGACTTAGCCCCTGATCTTTTCAATAGCTAGAAACGCCCCTGGGATGCATAATGCATGGAAACTTTTGTGGTTTTGAATAAGCGAGGAAATCCCAACCCGCGCGGGGATGCTCTTAATATTCCCCTCTAGCAGTGGGGGCTGGTTAAAAATACTCCATGTGGGCTGTTTGTGTCATATTCAGTCAGTTTCAGTAACCATCCCAATACAATTTAGCACAAGCTGCAGGATACCAGTGTTCTGAGGCATAGTCAGTAATTATTTCATTTAAAAATGAACAGATTAATAAATAATGAAAATTATCATTACAGGACTCGCAAAATTTTGGAATCTTTAAAAATTCCACCTGGAAATATATCATATAGGCCATTCTTATGTTTTCAGTTTAGGCAAAGCAGTCACTTTGCATGACAGGGGCAACATTAACTGGGCACCAGCAGCGAATATGAGACACAGCAGTTTGTCAGCATCACAGACACCAACAACTAAGACAGTCCCTTCCGCTAAATGAAAACCGGACATCCAGCGATATAATACATCGATCAGGAAATTACCTTTATTCAGCTTCATTTGCTTCAGTGCTATCCAGGTTTTTTTTTTTTTTTACCACATAATTAACAATACCCTCAGACAGGGTAACAATAACAGACAGCGGTTGGCTCAAAACTATTTTGGTTTCAGTGTGTGTGCTTCACAGCCAGTAATATCTGATCTGTTTAAATCGTTGGCTTTTGTAAAGGTATTTCACATCACTCGGAGGCAGAACAACTGTATACTGGGGCAAAAATGGACCATATATGCCCCCTCCTTTCCAGATTCACACCTATGCCTCGTTTCCACCATCACGGAGCTGGTGCTGGTGCCGGGCTGGTTCCCACTTGGTGCCTTTGGGAACCAGCCTGCGTTTCCACCGGTAAAATAACAAAACAGAAATGTTGCATAGGTGGAAGTGAAACTGAACCTCCCCCTGCTGTTGCCACATTCCTTTCGGAAAGCGCTGTAAATTCATATAACAGAAACTGTTCTGTTTTTAACATTTTCTTGCCCGGAGTTTTCTACTGGACTAACAAGATCTAACCAGAACAACTACACCCCTCTACACTCGCTAGTGCCTTTTGGAGACTTACATTCATTGTACAGTAACAGTATATTTACATTAGTAAACTCCAAGTATATAAAGTCAGTCAGTAAGTTTGTCCATCCATCCGTCTTCTGAGGTCACATGGGGCCTGGACCCCATTCTAGGCAGCACAGGCTACAAGGCTAGGTTACAACAGCATGTAGTCCATTGCAGGGCACATACATGATGGGCAATTTAAACACCAGTTAACCATAACATTACATACCCTCATACAGAGAAGGGGCAGGGCTTAGAGCTCTTGCCCCTTGAGACGTGAGGAAACAGTGCCCACCCGAGCCACCCAGCATCCCCAAAATAGTACTGTACCCAGCAAATTAAAAAAAAAAGGCAAAATCATCACAATAAATATTTTATTCTTTGAAGGTGTACATATATAAATTCAATATGATGGAATTCGTGATTGTCTATACATGCACTCAGCCGTGATGGTACATACGCACTTATGAATGGGTTGAGCTGCACGCTGCTGCCTTACATTTGGTGCTGAAGGGTGGAGGAACACCATGGTTTGTCTCCAACTTAACCGGCTAAGTAGGTCTGAAGTTGGGCTTCCTCTGGTTCTCCTCAATTCACCACGTAAACCGGAAAAATCTCAGTAAGGAGGGATGATGTATTCTTTAAAAAGGACATGGAAAAGGGGACATGGGACAGTGTATTCTTAAAAAGGGACATGGGACGGTGTATTCTCAAAAAGGGACATGGGACGGTGTATTCTCAAAAAGGGACATGGGGCGGTGTATTCTCAAAAAGGGACATGGGACGGTGTATTCTCAAAAAGGGACATGGGACAGTGCATTCTTAAAAAGGGACATGGGACGGTGTATTCTCAAAAAGGGACATGGAACGGTGTATTCTCAAAAAGGGACATGGGAAGTTGTATTCTTAAAAAGGGACATGGAACGGTGTATTCTCAAAAAGGGACATGGGACAGTGTATTCTTTAAAAAGGGACATTGGATTCTCAAAAAGGGACATGGGACAGTGTATTCTTAAAAAGGGACATTGGATAGTATATTCTCAAAAAGGGACATGGGACAGTGTATTCTTTAAAAAGGGACATGGGATGATGCATTCTTAAAAAGAGACATGGGACAATGCATTTTTAAAATCCTTGTACGCTACGAAAAAAATAAATGATATACCTCAAATAGGAAAAATCCCATAGAAAATGTTCCCCCCAGCCAGTTTGGTTAATGCTTATTAAAAAGTGCTTTTTATAAACAGTGCACCCAGTCTTAGTTTGGCTGGTCTGCATGCAGGTGCACATACATACACCTTGCATAATTCCACATACGACCAAAAAGCACGTAAATCGCTACAAGTAACTATTGCACCTGTTATACCCGTGGGGGTTTGAGCACATAATGGCCGATTTCTGATGGAAGTAAAAACAGATATTGCACAGAAATTAGTGTTATATTTTGTATCCATCCAAAATCTAGGCAAGGGAACAGATATTTCATCTGTACAAAGTACTTTGCGTATATTAAAATAAAATGTATCAATGATTATTGTTATTAGTCATTGTTATTGCTATTATTATTAGCGTGTATTTATAGAGATTGGCATTCTGAGTAATTAAAATCTGCGGTATGCTTTGATGTTAACACAGCAGTGTGGCTGTCATGGCAATATGGTTGTCACGGTGACCCTCCACCCAATTATCTGTGTTTGCTGGTGTTAAGAGCCCGGAAGCTTGTTTATAGTATAAAAAAAAGACTGAAAGTGCTATTTATTATCCCTCTAATTCCAAGCCCTGAGTCTGACCTTAAAAAATTCCATAAAAACTTTCTGCTGAGCTGTCATCTGTAAGCTGTTTAAGACTTGAAAATCCTTGTTAAAATTCTCCAAAACTCCAAACATGCATGTCCGACATTGTGAATGATATACAAAACAAAAAATGTAATAAAAATACAATGTAAATAAAATAACGCACATCAAGCTTTTTTCTGAGTTTTCTTAAAATTTCTTGGAAACTTTCAGTTCCTCAGTCACTTGCTTACACTTATAATGCTTCTTTAAGTTTTTTTTTCCCCCAATCATTCTAAGAGTTCTGAAAAAAAGATATACTTTGGTGATTTTTACTTCTGCATTTGGTATGAAATACACCCTTAATGTTTTTTTTTCCATAACCATGGCTATTATTTTAAAAATGCTTTAACTGAAAGGAGCCCATCAAAAATAGCAGTGTCATAATGGGATTTTTAAGCATCTATGGGTTTTTCAAAGTAGAAGATGAATGTAAAATGGAATCACAGAGTGATGCAGTTAGGATGTACAAGAGAAAATCGCACAGACCGTGAGGAGTACGAGGACCTGAGTGACTCTACACCTAGGGGATTCTGGGGGAATCTGAGTTTGGGGGCAGGATTACCTCGCCTAAGAATCACTTCCATCATAGATCACTGGCTTTTCAACTGTCAAATGGTAGAAAATATTCTTTGAGATGAACCTATAGAAAAAAAAAAAACAATACCATAAATATAATTAAAAACGGGAATAAAACGAACAAAATCAAAACCGTGGTTGAAATATAATCGACAGAACAGAAAGGATTACAGGTTACTGATACCGACTCAAGCTTTCTTGCCTGTAACGGAATGGCGTACCTGGAGTAGGAATTGTCAAAGACAAGCGTATACACCCCCGGCCTCCGAACTTTCAGCTGGCCCTGAATTGTCTCCTGGTGGGAGTTGCAGCGGGTCAACGGGATCAGAACCTGCCGAGGGAGAAGCAGAGATTTCAACCCTCCGCTCTAAAGAAATGTGGGAGTCTGGCCTCAGGTGCAGGAGTGGCCCGTACTGATTCAGTGTGAAAGTGACTCTCATATAACAGCTGGCAGTACTGATTACCACAGAGACTGTGTTCCACCTAAAAAAATAATAATTCACCATTGAGCAGAAAAATGCCAGGCTGAATGTCTAAGGGGCAGGCTGAAAGGAATTCTTTATTACACTTGATTATATATTATAGATCTCCTCGCAGCTCTTTGTGTGTGATGATAGTGTGAGGTTCCTCCAGGTACTCCAGTTCACACCCATCCTGGGGTTCAAACAGACCCCGATATGACATGTTCCTCTGTCCCCTGGGATCAGCTCCAGATCACTGTGACCCCGACTGTGTGCACACATGGGTTGCCACAGCCTTCCAATAATGCCACTAAATCCTGCTTGCTGCTCTCCTGTATCTTTGACGTTAAGAAGTCCATCCTCACCCAGGTTCCTCAGTCAAAGCCTGATGCTTTTCTTCTCCATTTCCATAAGGCAAATAGACATAATTTGGCTAAAATAGGCCCATCAGAACTTGGTAAAAGGAGAACAGAGGCCTCTGTGTTTCATTTGCACAGCGATTCCAGACCGGGGAAATCCCAGTCAGGGCTCCGAAGGACTTTTGCTTTACCTTGGCCTGCTCGAATGGAGCATGATCCACTTCACGGTACACCACGCTGAAGGAGATGCTCTTGGGCTCGGAGGAGAACACCCAGCTGACAGTGGGTCCCGGCTCGGGCATGGTGATGGACAGCACACTGTAGCAACTGGAGCGGATGAAGAGCTCCCGGGGTCCTTCCCCGAAGTGTGAGACGTCCTCGAGGGTCAGTGGCACGGCGCACCTGCCCCACATAGCCACAGATATATTTTCAGGCTCACGGGCCGCTTCACATTTTCACCTCTCGCAGCTAAGAGACGACTTGACAGATTTGTGACGTGACGCAAGGCACTGACTTCAGCAAATTCTCACCCTGGAATCTGTTTTAAAAGACTTTAAATGGAAATGTAGGCACCCCCCCCCCCCAGCTCTTGGAAGATTCTCCTTGGCATTTCAAGACTTTCTGTAGGAGATCTTGCTGAAACATCCATCAGTGATTGGGTTTCTAGGTGTGCCAATTCATATGCTATGATGTAGCGGCAATGTATTTATGGATGCATTTCTGTTCAGGGTTTAGTTTAAACCACATTCGTTTCAGTTCTCACAGAAAGTTTTGGGAGGCTTGCTTTATTCAGTAAACATACTGCAGATTTATTGGTTTCATTACGAAAATCATTACTTTATTATGTTTTTTGCAAAATATATATATCACATTAAAATAGTCTAAAAAGAAATAAAAAATAGACTTAAGCTAAACATTAATATCAAGTAGTAATAAACTCAGATCAAAGTCTAAGTCAAAATAAAGTAAAAAAACGTAGTACTGTGTGTACGTGCAGATATGTTACAAATTGCTTGGCAATTGAATTCTGTTATGAACCCAACGAATTAGCAACATTTTTGCAGAACTAAGCAAGTGTTTCAAACTTTCTGTTAGCACCTTTACGTATGTTAAATTACAGTGTGCGCCTAGTTTCAACAAGGAGGCCACAGTGGTGCTAATATGCTATCCCGGGGGTCAACAACTCCGGTCCTGGAGGGCTACCGTCCAGAAGGTTTTCTATCCTACCTGGCTTCTGATGAGCCACACTAGTTCTCAGGTACAGTAAATGCCAGGAGCAGGTGTGGCTCATCAGAAGCCAGGTAGGATAGAAAACCTACTGGATAGTAGCTCTCCAGGACCGGAGTTGGAGACCCCTGCGCTATCCTATTCACTCACGTGAGCACCCCAGACTTTAGAAGCTGGATCTCTGCATCCTGACGGTCCAATGTGACACCCTCAGGGTCTTCGGAGGCAGCGTCTCCCGTGCTGTCACTCCTGATTCACGGCATAACCAAAAAAAAAAACAAGAAAACAGCATCAGGTTTCCGAAAGAGCAGCGGAGCTTCGCTCCATGGCAGTAGTGCTGTACTCAGCCTCCCCCGAAGCGGCAGTCAGTGTTGTGATGCGTTTCCGTAAGCGGGGACTGCTTCACGGACGGGCTCGGGGGAGCTGCTCACGGGCATGCAGAGTCGCCGTCGTAGATCCCGTCCAGGTCCTCCTCCGTGATGATGTCGAAGGCGCCGTCGTCCGACTGGGGGCTCAGGTCTGTCACTGAGGCAGGGGGGAAGAAAATGGGAAGAAGGTGTGAGATATGCCACGGTATGTCCACCAACTGCATCTCAGGGAACTTCCCAGAATTTATGGGAGTGGCTCGTGAAATATTTAGTGACACAGAGAAATTCCCAGTATAGAAACCAATGGCCATCCATCCATCATATCAGCTATTCCGAACAAAGCTGCCATGAGCCAGCAGTCGATCCCGGGAGCACAGGGCAGAGGACACCCTGGACAGGATGCCAGTCCCTCACAAGGGACAGACGCAAGTGTTCCTGGAATTTTTCAAATTTCTAGTTGTATTATTCTAAAAAATGTGCCTCATCTACACAACTAGGAAGCTCACGTGAAACCTTCTACCATTTGGGTAAAGAGATGCGATCAGTCTGATCCCCAATCAGTTTCCTGCTGCGACCTTGTGGGTGAACCTGTGTCTTCCTGGCAAAATGTTGGCATAACTCATAACACCTCTGCTGAGCTCAGCACCTCTCCTTCAACACCAAATACACATCATACTAATGCTGAATTTGTCCTGCCTTGGAGAAATTATGCTAATATCAGGAGACCAAGGCACATCCTTGGGCTCCCTTGAATTTAAAGAGAACTACAGACAAATACCCAGCTTCATCCAGAGTGACTCGGAAAGATTTCACAGTGAACAATGGCCACATCGGAAAGACATAATTACTTTCTTTTTCCCCCCACAAAAAAACATAGCTGTCTGTTGTTTTTTTGTTACCTGTCACCCTAGGTATAGGTGTGTAGGGGGCGGGCCCCAGCGCAGAGGGGGAGCAGGGGGTGTCCTGGTTGCTGCCCACCTCGGCCTGTGTGAGGCGCTCCACCACCGCGCAGTGCTGCGAGTAGCACTCTCTGCAGCAGCGCTCCTTTTTCCTGCTGTGCCTCGTCATCGCATTGTTGTTGCTGCAGTAATAACAGAAAATGCGCCCGCACAGCCTGGCGTGACCAGTAGGGCGCACACATCTATGTTTTTTTTTTCATGTTTTGTGTCAAAGGACAAACACCTTCTTGACTACCAATGCCTGTACAGTAAAAACTAAGAGTCAGGCAAATAATACCCCCAGAAACTGTCCACAGGAAGTAACCCTAAGCTTTACTTTAACTAGTATGATTTCAATGAAAGAATCATTGAAGACTTAATGGTTAACTGATTGTCGGGGCCTGTGCAACACATTTAAAAAGTAACTCTAACAAAGAAATTATTCATTCATATAAGAGAATGCAAAGAATGCATAATAATGTTTTCTAATTTCATTCTATATCACATGCCAAAACAAATCACTCACCGGAGACCCAATTATTATCATTAACCCAAAGGCACTAGCCCACACCCAGCCAATCAGTGGCATCATCAGAGATGGCCGTCCAGCCAATGGGAAGCCCCGTTGTTTTCTGTGCTCACCTGCAGTGGTGCCTTCGCAGCCACCAGGTGAAGGTGCTTCGGCAGCCCTGGCAGCGGTCGGCCTCCTTGTCCACGAGCCACCACTGCTCCTCTGCCCGCAGCTTCTGCTCGAACTCCAGCGCGTCTGACTTCTGCCACAGGGCATCCTTATCTCTAGGGGGTGGGGGGGGGGGGCGGCGGGAGGGGGCCGGAACATGGCTCCAGGGGCTCTCTTGGGATCAGACTGGAAACGCCGGCAGTGCGGGCCCCCCACTGTGGCGGTCAATTCCCGG
>JABFEA020000085.1:18818460-18831895 GCA_019775915.2 Cyphomyrus plagiostoma
CCCCCCCCCCCCCCCCCCCCCCCCCCCCCCCCCCCCCCCCCCCCCCCCCCCCCCCCCCCCCCCCCCCCCAAGCAGGGGGCAGGAAAATGGCTCCAGGAGCTCAAATAGGATCAAACAGGAAAAGCCGGCAGTGCGGGACACACACTGTGCAGGTCAAATCCCGGGGAAGGACGTGGTAGCCTCGCACCTCCAAGGGATGCAGGCCTGAATCCGACCCCACATCCGTCTACAAGGCCTTCCTCTGGGGACCCCTCCCACTGACAAAGCCATGTGGTTAGGGGGCCGTGCTCAATTTAAAATCACTCACAGGATGTGAGTGTATGTGCCCTGTACCAGACTGGCATCCCATACAAGGTGCCCTCTACCATGTTCTGCTTGGAATAGGCTTGCTGCAGTACCTTAAAATGCATAATATAAAATGATAATACATACTAACTGCAAGTAATGTATGTATCACCCAGTTAAAAGTAAATACAAATATATCAGTACATTCTTGCGGGCATTTTCGAATCTATCTATCGCATACTGGGGTATTGCGCTTGTCCCCCGCTGTGTGAGGGTAAACCGCACGTGAAGAGCTGCTGTGCATTTAGATATGAAAGCCTAGGCATTGAACACAGCCTCGGTGCAGGGGAGGGGCACTACGGCTGTCGCCGTGGAGCCCAGGAGCCATGTGATGTAACAGACTCCGACGTGCTAAGAATGTCTTCACAGCAAGACAATTTCCTGAAGCTAAAGACTCCCTGTGGACAAGCAGTAGGCAGGAAATAATGCAAAATGCATTTTTTGATTGCTCCCTAAGAAGCCCCCCCCCACCCCCCGAAAAAAAAAATATGCAACATGGATGTAAACAAGAATAGAACTAAATGCTTACCTATTTACTTTGGTTACAGATTGTTTCATCCATTGTGATTCAGGGTATTTGCCTGTTATTATCCCCCTCATTATTGTACATTGTGTTTTCCATCATCTCTGATATAATGTTAGCCAGCCTGTTATTATCTGTGTTTATATCTGTGTTTCAATGTGTCCCTGTTATTATCTCTGTTGTTACTGTTTCATATTGTGTTAAATTATGTTTGTTGTTATGATCTAAGCTGATATTATTTCATTGCATCCATATTATCCCATCAGTGTTTCATATTGTTTCTTGCTGTGATCTATGTTTATATGACTGTCATTGTATTCCTGTTACAGTCCCTGTGTTGCCCATCATTCCTGCTATTGCGTTACATTGTTTCTCCTATTATCCCTGTTGTTATTCTGTCTCACTGTGTTTCCTGATCTAAGACTGTGTTCTGTCGGCTTTCCCCACAACCTCTGCTGTCACAACGTTTCACTGTGATTCCCATCATTACTGCTTCTGCTGCCCTGACTGACGCATTACCTGATCAGCTCAATGAGACGCTCCTCCAGGGTGCTTTTCGTCTTGCACAGGTCGTCAATTTCAGCCGTGGTCTTCATCTCCAGGACTTGTCTCTCTTCTGCAGCCCTGTCCAGCTTCCCTCTCAGCTCCTCGCACCCCTTCCTGGCCACAGACAGCTCCTCCTCAGTCCTGCCAGAGTGTGAGCAATGCAGGACGTGGGCAGTTTCAGGTCCACACACGCGCACGAAGGAGCGAGGTGCAGGATGCCTCAAACGCCACTTGCAAGACGGCTCACCTGACCAACGTTCCTCTCAGCTGCTGGAGCTCCTGTCGTACCTTGGCGTCACTCCTCGCCATGTCCTCCATTTTGTCCTCCATCTGATGGGCGCAGTCACTGTTTGCGGCCTTGAAGGATATGAAGATGGCATCATGCACAGACAGCTACGAGCAGACAGGGACCCTGATGCAGAGCATGCACTAAAATGGGGGGGGGTTTAAGGCCTCGGTCAAGGTACGAAGCTAATGGCGGGGCCACCGTCCCTGGACCCTCCCATATACTAAATACACACAAAGTTATACTGTTATAATATTCCCCAAGTCTTTCACAGGTAGAATATATAACTTACGCTTTAACTCTGACTTGTGATTTTATATATCTGTAATTTTTGGTATACATTCTTATTATTGTGGGTGTATGGTGTAATTTTTAATAAAAAAAAACCTGTAAAATCCCTACAACAAACTTAAAATATAGTACATAGTAATGTTTTTAAGTCAAACTAAGCTGTTCCTTTTGTATTTAATGTTTTTGGGAGGGGCAGAAAATTCTCTCATTAAGTTTTTTGTGTTCTCGCACCCAAACTTTTAAAACTCGTTTCAGCACCGCTGCATATACATATGTGGGCGTGGCAGGGGGGGCCCGATCGATGTTTTGCCCCGAGGTCTTGTGGGTAGTTGTTCCACCACTGATGGGTATGCGACCTCCCTATCATAGGAACAGAGGCCTCACATGCTGAGTCACATGGAGCCCTTCCTTCCTTCCTTCCTTCTTTCCTTCCTTCTCCCCAGTGACCATGTTCATCCCGTCTATATTCCCAGAGCCTGTGTTGCTCAGCCAAAGCTGTCATCTCGCTTTACTTCAGTAAAATGCCCTGTACTTTACAAAAGTATGCTCGCATACTGGCTCCTCAGAAAGCTCCCATGCTTGAATGCGCATTTCCAAGGAGCCAGTCTAGCTTCAACTGTCAAACTCACAAACCTCCAGCTGTAAGACTCTGGCCTCCAGCAAAGACGATTTCTCCCTCTCCGCTGTCAGCTGGCCTTCGAGATTCCCCACTTCATCCCCAAACCCCTATGAACACAAGCCTAAAGTTAACACCCCAAAAACAGTATGAATAGACTCAACGCAACACATCCATATTTTCAGAATTTAAAGATCAGTAGTCATTGTTGATACACCACAGCACACAAGAACAAAATGTGTCCTTTGTATTTAATCCATATGTTTCGTCGTGACATAGCAGGGGGCAGCTAATTCAGCACCCAGGGAGCAGTGCTTGCAGGCAGTACCTTGCTCAGGGTTCCTCAGTGGTGTCTTGCTGGTCAGGGACTTGAACCAGCAATCGTTCAATTACAAGTGTGCTTCCCTAACCATTAAGCCACCACTGCCCACTTTGAGAATGCATGCAATGTATCTATATCTATATGGATGTATAAAATTTGTATCTACATCTACAAGAATCGATCTATAAGAATGCGTCTATAGCTATAAGAATGTGCACAATGTATCTATATCTATGTATAGTTATAAGAACAGCTAGAAAGAACTTCAGACAGAGAGAAGATGGTCTGACTGGAACATGGACCTTGAGCTGATTCTGATGGTTTAAGGCTGCACTGGACATCTGAAACTTCAAGGCCTTCACTTCCTCCTGCGCAGCTTCCTGGATGCTGGTGGCCTGCTCCAGCTGCTCCTTGAGTTCCAGGATGGTTTGCGTGAGGTTCTGCGACTGGGCCAGCTCCTCACACAGACTGGTGTTCTCCTGCCGGAGGGCAGCAAGCCCAGCTCTCAGACGCTCGGCCTCGCGGGACGCCTCCTCCAGCCTGCGAGCCGCCTCCTGGTTCTCGGAGGTCAGGCGGCAGACAGCGACGCCCAGCTCGGCAGTCTCAGTGTTGGCCCGGTGGAGGCCCTCTTGGGCTTCTGCACGCTCCAGCACCAGGTTCTCATGGAGAGTCTTCAGGGTAGACAGCTCCTCCCTTACGGACACTAGCTCAGCCTGGACCTGGGTTTCACTATCCCTGATGACCCTCGTCTCCTCCTCCATCTCCACCTGCCTCCCCCGGAGCTCCTCCTCCTGTCCCTTTAGCTTCTCAAACAGGGTTGCAAGCTCTTCCCGTGAGGTCTCTGCCACATTCAGCTGACCTTCGGTCCTCCTCTTGTCCTCGACGGCAGCTCGGAGCTCAGCACGCAAATCCAAAAGCTCTGCCTGCAATCTGGAGACCTCCTTGACGTTCAGCTCTAGCTGGCCCTCCAGAAGCATCAGGCTGGAAACTGCATCCTTCTTCTCCTCTGCCAACTCCTTCATTTTGCCTTCCAGATCCTGGGTCTGGAGCTTCATGAACTCCAGCCGTTCAGCAACTTCCTGGAGCTGCTGGCGGAGTCCAGCCTCAGTCCTCTGGGATTCCGCCAAGTTGCCCTCCTGATCGACCACCCGACTTTCAGCAGCTCGCAGCTCCTGGCGGGTGGAAGACAGTGCCCCTTTTGTTGCCTCCAGCTCCTTTTTCAAGTGCTGGCTCTCCTGCTCAAGCTCCCTCATGGCCCCTTCTGCGGTCTCCTTCTCCAAGATGGCCCTGCGAAGGCCCTCATCCAGGCATCGGTTCTCCTCACACTGCTTTTTCTCCCGCTCATCCAGCGCCATGGCCGCGTCGTCAATTTGGCTCCTCAGCTGCTTCTCGGACGCATACAGGGCAGCCAGCTTGCTCTCCTTGACCATCCCGGCCTCCATCAGCTCTTTCTTGGTCTGCAGCAGCTTGCCGTTGAGCTCCTCAAGGTTACTGCATCTGCTTTGGTAGTCCTCCATCTTCCTAGCCTGGTCCTTTACAGTGGCCTGCAGCTCTACCTGCCTCTGCACAAAGCCTTGCTTCTCTACAGCCAGCTGAGTCATCTGCTTCTCCAAGTGTTCGATCTTCTGGAGCCTGCCGGACGTTTCTTCATCCTTAGCCTTCAGCTGCTGGGTATAAGTGTGAATTTCGCCCTCTAGCGAGTCCCTCAGGCTGGCAAACCTCTGCTGAAGTTCCAGCTTCTCCTCCAGGGCTTTTTTCCTCTCTTCTGTTGCCTCGACCACTGTCACCTCCAGGGTGTGCTTCAGGTCTTCCAGTTGCCTTTCCAGGCTGCCAGATGCCTTCTGCTTTGCCGCCAGTGCCCCCTGCAGGCCACCCGCCTTGGCCCGTTCTTCGACCAGCACCCCCTCTCTTATCCTCAGCTCTTCGGCCAGCCGCCGTGATTCCTGCCTCTGCATCTCCACCTCCCGGCACACCTCCAGCCTAGCACTCTCTGCCTGATTGAGTTCATCCAGCAGGCCGTGTATCTTCTGGGCTGAGTCAAGGTAGCTGGTTGCATGCAGGCTCTTCTCATCCAGCACGCCGTCCAGCTTGGCCAAGAGCTCTGCGTTCCTCCGCTCCACCACGGCCAGCTGGGCCCTCAGCTCGTGCTCCATTGCCCCCCTCAGCCCCTCAGCCACCCTCAGGGCCTCCAACTCTCTCCGGCCGGCCTCCTGAGTAGCCAGTGAGGTGTCCAGCTGACCCTGTAGCGCCTCCACCACGGCCCTCAGCTCGGAAGACTCCTGGCCCAATTCCACCACCCGGCCCAGCAGCTCCTGCTGCCTCAGCTCTGACTGGTCCAGCTGCAGACGCAGGTCATCGGCCGCACAGGGGCTCACGGCGTCACAGGCTGCCTCACCTGCGGCCAGGTCAGGGCTGGAGGGGAAGTCCTGCACCTGCCAGAGATGTGGGGGAAGAGATGTGGTTAGATGTGGCTCTTCTTGAGGACCGTGCCCGTGCTGGATTCCACTCTGGCAACCACATTTCTGCCTAATAATCTATGCTGCTTAACACTGTAACGGTGCTGAAGGATTACAGTCCTGTTAAAAGGTATTAGGCAGTCAAAGGAAATGATGTTTAAAGGATCTTCATATTGGTGTAAAACTACAATATTACATCTGTAAAGTGTAATTTCAAAAACTCTCCTAAAATCATCTCAGGATTTGCAGCGACCATCCAATACACCATGTATTTTTTGACCACAGGAAAACCATGTCTGGTTAATCAATAAATCACTGAGTCACTTAACAAATTAAGTTATAAATATAACAAACACATAGATTGGCTCAGGTGCCCCGGAGAACAGGTTTGGGAACCGAAGCTGTTCTTCTAGTCATCCAACAAGATATTAGTCACATTTGGAGAACAAAAGAAAATATTGTCAGTGTTTATTACGCTGCAGTTAATTTGCATACATTCTTTTTTAAGTTGTGCTCTTTTCTGAGCAAATATACACTTATTGCCAAGATAAATAGCTTTAAACATTTCCCTTGACTGCCTGTGACTTTTGTACAGCGCTGTATGTTAACTGAGTAATTAAGGAACTTTATGGCAGGAAGAAATAAAGAGACTCCCACAGCAGCACAGCTGGAATACAAAGGAACACAGCAGAGAACACTTGATTAAAAGGCACTTCACCGAAACAAGCCTGCTCTGTCTAATATCGAGTGCCACCTAGTGGTCATAATAAGTCATGACAAGCCAAAATATCCCCAACTTCAATGCATGCAGGGCATTGCTTGTGAACAACAAAACTGAACTACTCATGAGGCCCGTTCTTCAACACCTGACAGGATGATTCATTCACGATAACAGGGTGCGAGTCTGGTGTTCTTACTGAGAATACTGGGACGGCGTGTGGCTGGCTGTGCAGGCTGAGCAAAGGCCCTGCGCTGCTACTGCTCCAGCGACATTAACTGACGTTACGTTCTCATTCAGGCAGATGTGGAAATGTTAATGAATCAAGGAGTCTTGATTTTGAGGAGCTTCACCTGAGAGTAGGAGCTGACCAGACTGTTGATGCTGGAGCTGCGGCTGGGGGGCCTCCACAGGTGGGCGGGGGAGCCACCCAAGGTCCTCCTGCAAGGACACATCCGCCATCAGCTGTCAGCGTAACTAGGTCGCCAATCGAAGGCCGCAGAGCAAATTACACTGAAATGCTCTTATGTGGTCAGTTCCTTAATCACAGCAGGGTCCTTGACAATTTAAAACATGGTTCCATGTATTTGTACGACAGCTTGCAAAATTATTGCTTGACTTACAGCATGATATTAGACTCTGACATTGACACTCTAATGGGGATTTGACAATGATCTTTCAATCTGAGATCACTTGCCCTTAATGTTTAACCTAATTGTGCTATTACTGGTCCTCTGCTAAATAATATTTACTCTCTAGCTTGGAATTTTGCTTGGAACATAGGAAAGTAGCATTAAAATCATTGGTGGTCTACAGAAAATGTTGTGAAAATGGACTCAACATGTTTTTCAGTGTTCTGGTTAGACAGATGCTTTAATTAAGTAGTTAAACCGGAGTACCTTACTTAAGGCAACTAATTCTGGTTAAACGATTCTCCCCTTAGGACTAAGACCTCATTTGTACACGTCTCCCTGTTTGGATTTTGTTCATGTTGCACATCAACATCTCTTTAGCGCCCTCTGTTGTCGCTTTGGCTGGATGCAGTTTTGAAAGACGACAAAACGGCAGTCAAAGTGTTACCTGGCGAAGGTAGGCCAGGCAGCGTCGAGATCATGGCCCCGAGACGCCACGTCGAACTGGACGTCGTTAAGCTCATACAGGTGATTGATGATGTCAGCACTCAGGTGGGGCTTCATGAGGGGGCTGCGTGTGTAGTACCAGTCACTGAAAGCAGATATAATCGGGGGTGGGGGTGTGACAACGTAAACCACAGATCAGCCATATGAGGCCCATCACAGTTGTCTTAAGCTCAAAACCTCCAGCTGGAAGAGACCCTGGCCTGCAACAAAGAGGCTCACATGCAAACAGAAACCCACCCTGGCATCTTCATCTGCGTACCTTGTGACCCTCTGATTCATCAAGCATTGCTGAAGGGTGTCGGCCAGCCGCTGGTGCACCAGCGAGTAGCGGATGAAGGCCCGGCCTTTTCCTAGGGACGTCTTCAGCTGGGGCACAAAAGTCGGAAACAGACGGGGTCGTGATGCAGCGCAGGGTACATTTCAACACCTCTTACTCTGGCTGGAGACTCCATACTGGTCCTGAAGTAATCACTAAACCCGGGTCCCGAAGCTCCATGGTGTACTACAAAAACTGGGTCCTGTGGGTCCACAGAGTCTAAGTAATCAGTAAAGCCAGGTCCTGGGCATGCACACAATCTAACTAATCACAGTTATGAAGATCCACAGCATCTATCTAAGTCAGGGGTCTCTGGAACTCAGGTTGAGTACTTCGATCAGGGGTCTCCAACTCCGGTCCTGGAGAGCTACTATCCAGTAGGTTTTCTATCCTACTTGGCTTCTGATGAGCCACACCTGGCCCTGGTATTTACAGATGTGGTTCATCAGAAACCAGGTATGATAGAAAATCTACTGGACGGTAGCTCTCCAGGACTGGAGTTGGAGACCCCTGATCTAAGTACTCAACCTGAGTTCCAGAGATCCAGAGAATATAACTAATCTCTCAACCATGGAGATCCATAGGGTCTACTGATCTAGTAAATTTTGGTCCAGGAGATCTACAGCGTCTACTGATCTACTAAACTCTGGTCCTGGAGATCTACAGTATCTACTGATCTACTGAACTGTGGTCCCAGAGATCCACAGCGTCTAGTGATCTACTAAACTCTGGTGCTGGAGATCCACAGCGTCTACTGATCTACTAAACTCTGGTGCTGGAGATCCACAGCATCTAGTGATCTACTAAACTCTGGTGCTGGAGATCCACAGTGTCTACTGATCTACTAAACTCTGGTCCTGGAGATCCATAGCATCTAGTGATCTACTAAACTGGTCCTGGAGATCCACAGTGTCTATTGATCTACCAAATTCTGGTCCTGGAAATCCACAGTGTCTACTGATCTACTAAACTCTGGTGCTGGAGATCCACAGGGTCTACTGATCTACTAAACTCTGGTGCTGGAGATCAACAGCGTCTACTGATCTACTAAACTCTGGTGCTGGAGATCCACAGCGTCTACTGATCTACTAAACTCTGGTGCTGGAGATCCACAGCGTCTACTGATCTACTAAACTCTGGTGCTGGAGATCCACAGTGTCTACTGATCTACTAAACCCTGGTGCTGGAGATCCACAGCGTCTACTGATCTACTAAACTCTGGTCCCAGAGATCCACAGCATCTAGTGATCTACTAAACTCTGGTGCTGGAGATCCACAGCGTCTAGTGATCTACTAAACTCTGGTGCTGGAGATCCACAACATCTAGTGATCTAATAAACTCTGGTCCTGGAGATCCACAGCATCTAGTGATCTACTAAACTCTGGTGCTGGAGATCCACAGTGTCTAGTGATCTACTAAACTCTGGTGCTGGAGATCCACAGCGTCTAGTGATCTACTAAACTGGTCCTGGAGATCCACAGCGTCTATTGATCTACCAAATTCTGGTCCTGGAAATCCACAGTGTCTACTGATATACTAACCTCTGGTCATGGAGATCAACAGTACATGCCGGGCTACAGAATGTATCTCCTTGAGTGCCACACTACCGGCATTATTCTACATTTTTCTTATCAAATGCAACTCCTTCACCAAGATTGTGGTGAACCGAAGCCCACCATCGTACCTCAGCAACAATTGCACATTCCCGGGTAATGCTCACCTCCGAGATGGACCTGACAAAGCGAATCCCATCACTGGCGCCCTTCAACTTGGCCAGGCAGTCGCTGAAGTAATCCCAGTAGTCTTTTCGAGTGCCCAGGAACGTCACTTTTTCCTTCAGGTCAAACTGAAAGCAAATCAGTGAGTGAACATGTGATGGTAGTTGAACGTCGTAACTACTACACCACCTAGTGACTTGTGAGGGAAAATCAACCTGGGCTGCAAGGTTCCTTCGATTGTGTTGCTGGTATGTAGGCCATACATGACCTGCTAGGCATGTGGATGCCCACTTGCCTCGTTTCAGGCACGGGCTTCGAATTGGGGGCGGGGGGTGGTGTTCACCTGCAGCAGGTACTCCAACTTGTAGGAAAACCGGTGCAAGTTGGAACTGTCATCTGTGATGGGCTCCCCAATCTCCCTGTACTCTCTGGCCAGCTCTGCCACAGCATCTATAGTATGGGGGAGAGGGAAAACATTATATAGCAAATGATTTCCGTGAACACAGACCTAAGATAACTTATATGTGCAAGGAAAAGAGTCACGCGGCACGTCTCTCAGCGCAAACGCTTCAGTCTCAGCCTTGCATTGGCTGTGATAGCACCATGCATGTTTACACTAGCAAAATACATGCATTTAGACAGTAAAAATACATTTAGACAATGACAGACAGTAACAGTAATTATTTTTATATAATAAAATACATTTAAAAATAACGATTTATTATTCATTATTTTAATATGAATAATAAACCATTAATACATTTAATTATAATACTGTAATATTGTTGTGCCGAGCGAGATAGAAGGCGCAGACACCAGGGTATTGGGGAATACAGGGTTTAATTACAGGTAAAGAAGACAAAACGCAGACGGACAATACAATGACCGGACTGGGAAAACTGAAAAAACAGAGGACTAATGACAACAACCAGAAACAGCTGATCACATGGGGATCCCACACGGGGTTAACGACAGGGGCACACGGAAGGAGCGAATGATCGGGGCAGAATTGTTTTTTTTTTTTTTTTTAACTTTACACATAGTTTGGATACATTTATTTTCTTACTTTACATATTACTGTTTTGATAAATGTGCTTAAATGTGTTTAATACAGTATATGCTCTTCTTGTTTAATCTGGTTCGTTTTGCATTTAATGCCAAAAAAACATATTTAGGTGTAATTTTTTAGGGCCAGGAATCAATTATTTGGCATTGCATTATTTCTTATGGGGAAAATCTGATCAGAACTTTTCTTTTTAGGATTTGACCTGGAGTTCTGAACGGATTAAGTTCAAGTTTTGAGGTACCACTGTATATACATTTTCAGAGACGTGGTAGGAGGTAGGAGTCTGACGAGTTCAGAGCTCCCTCTCCATCAGTAGACAACAAGCTACTCTGCTTCAAGCACGCACACACACACACACACACACAAACCCATTGATGTACACACTCTGCCCGCCTACCCTGCAGCTCTCGGACGATCCTCTGCAGCTGGCTCCCTCCAGCAGCTTCTGGAGCAGCCATGGTCCACGACGTTTCCCGTCAACAGGGGTCAGAGGTCACACGCCATCTCTGCCGAATCAGGCAATCCCACAGATCCATGATTATCAGTGACGTAGAATCAGCTCACCCACATCTTACATATTTTATATTTTAATAGACAAAGACTATTCCATCAGTCCAGTGGCTTCTCCCAGGATAAGCACGTTATTTAAATATGAAAAAAGACTACGAAACTTTTTGGTACAAAATGAAGATTATTAAAATATTTTAATTAATTCCTTTTAACTTGAATAAATGTCTCTTTCAAGCTTGGCTCATTGTGACTTTCATCACTGGACTTCCCGTGTCCTATATTTGTAATCAGGGACTGCAAAAACTGTTGAAAGACCTACTCAATGGCACCTTGTGTGTAGCCCCCAGAAAGAAAATCCCAAAAAGAGAATTCAATAATCCAGTAAAACTCTAGTCTGCCTTGCTGAACGAAATCATGTATATATATGCTAAGACATATATGGATATTATGCACAGCTCTGGTTTACACAACCCACTTAATGGCGAGGGGGCGGCTATTGTAAACATATGGCTCTCGTGCTTGGTCTCGGGGCTGGCGCGCGGCGAGAAATCAACAAACACTAAAACTGATCGGCATTTCTGAGTCGAAGACTGACGCGTCACCTCAGCTCAGCCGAACACAAGCCCGAAATCCAGAACCTCAGGTTTCAGGAACAGCCACTATGTGTAAGTACATCTCTACTACTACATAGGCTGAATACCACTTTAAATATGAAGACGCGCAATCACTGACTCTCCCTGGTACAAATCGGGATCACGCATCGTGATGTTACTTTAAGAGGGGTACGCACCGATGATCTAACTTTATCGCTTATAAAACCACATGGAAAAAGAAAAAAAAAAAAAACGCTCCTAAACCTGTGTTAAACGCGTAAGCCCTGACATGGTATGCACGCAATACAACACACAACAACAACAACAACAACTAATAATAATAATAATAATAATAATAATAATAATAATAATAATCCGAAGGATTGTAATGTATGGAGGTGACACTGGACAGTCTGAAAGCTTCTTAAACCCCGACTTGGTTTCCCTTTAATCCGACAGAGGTCCCAACACAGGTGCTAATTTGGGAACTACTAAACACGGGTATACAATCAATCTCTTATTCTTTACATAACGCGAATAATCTCTTCTCGGTTGACATGAGTGCTTCTAAAAAATGTATTATTCGTGTTTTACATATATACTTGTGTTGATAAAGAATTCCTTTTTAAGAATATATTTTTAGACATAGGCCTATGGCTATATATGTTGTCCGGGTAATAAACGTCGGTATGTAACGCTACGCTAGTAGTTGCTTAATACTATTAAAATATGTATCTTTCTGAATAAACATCACTGGGAAATAGCAGAACTAGCCTAAATGATGCAATTGCCATAGAAGCATAAGCAAAACACGCACAACAAAAACAGCACTAACTTTGACATACTTTAAACTAGACGATCCAGAGTAGTTGACACAGTTTACCTCTACATACTATCTTGCCTGCAATGGGGCGGAGACGATAATTTTAAATAAAAAAAACACTGCACCAATAAAAACTTAGGATTTCGGTGACGACACGAACCGACCCAAAAGCAAGTTTAGTTGCACTGAAACCCAAACGCAAACACACGAGTCATGTGACAGCTTCAGAACTCGCTTACCTCAATAAGCTGCACCCTAGCCAGGAGTGTATATGGGGTGAGGCGTGGGACAATCTGGACGGGACGTCTCTTGCAATGCTTGGCCGTGGTTTAGCCAGGGCTGGTTCCGAAAAGTCTTCACTGCTTTCTGGACTGCGAAGCTTGGGTTAATATATCTAAGCAGTTCGGGAGTATGCAGGTTCTTACATAATTCATACTCATACTGTACCTTCGGGAGAGTGAGGCGGGAAGTGCAGTCGGCATATCATTTTCCATGTAAGAATATCTAAAAGTATCTTAAAACAGATGTATCTTTTATGGAGGGATTTGAAAATGTAGTTTTATTTATTGAAATCCTTTTTTTTCACATACAAATTTGGTTCTCAGGTTCAGGTTTAAAATGCCCACATTCTTGGGTCTCCACAGGAAACATGGAAACACAGGGATGGACGCATGCTGTATGAACGGACCTGTAATGTCAGAAAAGACACACTGACATTTCTTATATTTCATAATTAAGCTGTAATATCATGTTTTTGCTTGGAAGCACTTTATTATAAACAGTGGCAGCAATATTCAAATGAAGTGGTTTATATGTTCCCAGACATCAAAACCTAGTGAACAGCAGCAGATCTTATGATGTTGGCACTGGTTCATGAGACTTTTTTATGACATCACTCACAATGTCATCTCCGGAAGAGGATTAGGGCCACCATGAAAATATTATTTGAATTCTGAGTTTAATCTCAGAATTCTGAGATTAAAGTCATAATGCTTAGAAAAAAGTCAGAATTCTGAGATTAACGTCAGAATTTTGAGATATAAGTCAGAATTCTGAAAATAAAGTCAGAAAGATGGGTACCTGTAAGTACGGAAGAGGATTAGGGCCACCATGAAAATATTATTTGAATTCTGAGTTTAATCTCAGAATTCTGAGATTAAAGTCAT
>JABFEA020000085.1:18843600-18864759 GCA_019775915.2 Cyphomyrus plagiostoma
ATTACCCAGTTCATATCAGTATAGATATACAGCATGATTTTTTCCCCATTGAGATCTGATGTGTTTTCAAAGCGTTCAGTGTAGTTGGTAAGGAGTTCTTTTCATGAAATGTTGCTCCTTTTTTCTCCAAACATGCCTTTGCTGATTGTGGACAAAGAGTTCTATTTTATCTTCATCAGTCCACAGAACTTGTTTTCAAAATGCATCAGGCTTCTGTAGATGTTCGGTTGCATTTTTCCGATGTTGGATTTTATGATGGGACACAGGTAAGGTTTTCTTCTGCTGAATCTTCCATGAAGGTCTTGTGGAATGGTGCACATTCACTGAGTCTGCTAAATGTTCCTGCAGGTTTGTTTGCAATCAAATGGGGGTTTTGATTGGTCTTTCTGACCAGCATATGACCAGTTCTCTCTGAGAACTGTCTTGGTCTTCCAGATCTCAACTTGACCTCCACAGTTCCCCTGAACTGCCAAAATATGTTATTTATTGAGGGGTGCCTGAACTTTTGCATACCACTGTAAGATACATTTTCCACTGAATTTACCAACGTCCACAACATACTGATTAATTTATACCACAAGCGGAGTTTATTTAGAGCCTATTTAAGGGGGCTTCAGCCACCCTATTTTTTGTCTCAAACTCCCCTAAATTTTTTTATACACCCAGTTAATGATTAATTCCTACCTAGTATATAGTTTGTAGAAAAGTTATAGTCTTGGTATTGGGACGCACTTACATGCTCATTGACTTACCACACTCCACCTGCATCTATGAAGTCATCACTGAAGCAGAAGCTTTTATACCCTCGTTCCCACAAAACAAAAGTGTTTTATGTGGTTCAGTTTCTCATTTTTCTTTCCTTGATTGTTTGCAACATTTCCCTTTTTCTTGCTGTAAATAGAACATCAAAATAAACTATTAATGAGCAAAAACACCACTACAAAATTCTTCTGACACATGCATTCATCATGCACAGGTGTAACCAAAGGTGAGTTTCTCTTCCGCAAAGAGTACTCTCAACTAGACTTCCACATGTATTGGTAAAGGGGGGATCTGAGTGAAAATTGGCCATCAATGACTTGTTCCCTGAGATATTGGAACAGCACTTGGACATCTGGAATAACTGAATGAGGACTTAACTAAAAGGTTTTTATTTTACCAGATAATCTGGTAAAAAAAAAATTCAGGGTAAAGGAAAGGTAACAAGGGATGATTATACAAATAAGGGTTTTGGATGTGCCCCATTTACCTCAGAGGTCAGAAGTTGGGGCTGGTAATGATGTCACACCCAAGTTAACTGCATTCCAGTTCAAATAGTCTTCTGGCCGTTTCAAAAAGCTTGGCTGGACAACTTGATGGATTTAAGGTACCCCACTTTAAATGGCTTTTATCTTCATTCAGTTACATTTACCCCTCCAACATTGCCCCCCACGCCACAAGAAACACTGTATTTCAAAAGATGGATTATTTTTCAGGCTGCAACAAACCATAACAATTTTTGTCCTAAAATAAAATTATTGGAATGGAAACTGAATAAAGAAAAATGAAAATAAGTCCATGGAATAAAAATTAAAATGGTGAAATCCTTATTAAACCATTGGTGACACTAAATAAAACTAAACAGATATTCAGACTGAATATAAATATGTTTTTTTTTTTTTAAAACTCATTTCAAAATGCAAAACTATAATAACCTTAGTTGGGGGTCGCTAGACCCCTTTTACTAGGACACATGCCCCAGTATTGATTTGCTGTACCCCAGCAAACTCACACGTTCAAGTTTTAACAAGGTCCTTTATTTGGCTGTGGATTCATTATTCATAATGTGGAAGAATGAGAAATCGTCCATTTCATTCTCCCTTTCTGAACACAATTTGACAGACAAAGAAAATACCTGACACTTCTCTCAGAAGATAAGATTTCTTTTATTTGCAGAGAATCCCCACCCCAAAAGTGAACCCCTGAATAAAGTTAATGGATCTTGAAAATGGAACTTATGTACCTTAAAACTATAGGCCTAGGGACATCCCCTTCCATTCTATAGGTGGGTTTGTTCATGTCTTCGCCTCATGGTGCCTTCATGATCTCATGTCCTGCATCCTTCACTTTGCACAACACGTTTTACGGCTCCTGTCATCTCGACGCCTTGAGATCCTGCACCACCCCACCTGCTTAGCATGCCATCCTTGGAACTCCTCTAGTCTCCCCAGTCACCAAAGACACTAAGACTCAACATTACTGACACATGAATCATTAACACATAATTAATACAATCAGCCTTAAGCACGCTCATTACAATCATATTCCAGAATCACCATTTTCCTAAATGGAATATAATCAGCTAATATATATGCATTTAAATAATCTATAGGCGTATTAAGCACTTTCTCTAGTTCTTCCTGCAGCTCAGCTTGGTCATGGCAGATGTTTTCTTATCAGGCAAGACTGCTGAGCAGGCTCCGCTCACCTGGCAATGTTGCAGGCAAACTCCCTCTGAACCCGTAGCTTAAGCACAGCACAATGACAGTATATTCAGACAATGAACTTCTTGCCAAAGGTCTAAAACACATGTGAATCTCCGACCCAGGATACCCCACACCTATTTCCCTCAGAAATCTTTTCACAATAATAACAAGAAAAGAATGGATTTTCTTTTTCATAAGTCACACAAAATACAAGATGAGGCAGACCCCTTGTGGTCAGCGTCTGTCCACTGTGTACACTGTCAATGCACGGCATATCGCAGCACACACTCAGCAACCCACGCAGTAGTAGTAGTAGCAGGGAAAGTAAGGCAAGTTTGTATAGCCAGGTATATGGCTCACTTTATTTATGAATCAGGAAAAATTTATGAATTCCAGAAAAAAAATGTGTGATTTGAGTAGTCACCAGCAGGTGGAGGTCTCCTGCTTGGCAAGGAAAGTTATAGAGTGCTCTTCAAAACTGCCCCTTGATTCCAAACCCAGACCTTGTTTTCAGTTCTCCCAGGTAATTAATAATTACTGATTCTAACTGGCCACAGAGGTTTCATACCTGGCTCACAGGTAAAGGAAGTCAGGGAAATCAGCAGGACTCGGCCCATGAGGGCCGTGATTTAAACAACCCTGCTGTAGATGTTTTAACTCAAGTTTGACATCACAAACTTGTGTGCCGGGAAAAAATATACAGAAACGACCAAAAAGCTCAGCATGATCTCAGAAGAGAGAATGCAAGCTATGTTGTCATTGTGTAGGCAGGCTGCAGTTTTGAACATCCGATTCCCTCCGAAATTTCTTGAGCTGAAAAAGCTTGGAGCCCTTTGCTTTACTTCATTTACCACTCAGTCCTTTATTAACTATTCTCAAACTATAAAATATATCAAACATCAAATTATAAAATATATTATGAACACTGATGTTTTACATAAAATGCCATGTTACCTTTTCATTATGGGAGATTGGAGACTAAGTTTCTGTGTGGATCATTTGGATTTTTGTAGCCCTCGTTGTTGATCCAGCTTGCACCGCTTGGGTGGCGAGCAGCTGTTCGACGGCAGAAATCCGGCTCTCTAGATTCCTCGCTGGATCCATCTTCGCGGCGAAGTATTTTGTTGGATACCAGGAAGCAGGCATGGACCCAGAAATGCGAGGAATAGGGGATTTATTGGAGAAAGCGAGGGCAAGGGAAGACCAGCTCTGGGCAGAAGCGGGGCGGGCGGGATTCGCTCTCCCGGCTGGGGAAGCGGGCGCGGAGAGCCGTGGAGTGCGGCTCTCAGCGAGTGTGGTATCCAATGGAGCAGGCAGAAGAGGCGGTCGGGTCACAGGCAGAGGGTTCGGTAACAAGCAGGTCCGTCCGACAAAGAGCGACAAGGGAGACGAACCAGGGAAAAACAGCCTCCTCCTGGAGGCCTCCGTCACCGGCAGGGATGTCCCCGGGCCCGGGGCGCGGGCTTCGAGGGATGAGTTTGATGGAAAGCAGCCACCAACGCCGGGTCCTCCACCTCGGTGGCCAGTATCCAACTCCTTTCCGACTGGTCGGCTCCTTCCTAGTCCACCAGGTATTGCAGACGACCGCGGCGACGACGGGAGTCCATGATGCCGGAGACGATGCAGGTAGGTGCGGACGTCGGCAAGGGTGGTGGTACATCCACGGGCTGGGTGTCGGGTCGGAGGTGACTGTAACGCACGGGTTTGAGCAGGGAGACATGGAATGTCGGCGAGATGCGGTATATCTTCGGTAACCGAAGGCGCACGGACACCGGCCCCACACGTTGCACCACAGGGAAGGGGCCGATATACCGTGCATGAAACTTACGGCACCCTGGAATGCGCAGGTTCTTCGTGGAAAGCCACACTTTCTGTCTCACGCGGAAGGGGAATCCAGGCCGACGGTGCCAATCTGCTTGGGTCTTCATGTCCTCTGCGCGGGTACGGAGGACCTGTTGGACCGCTTTCCATGCTCGCTTGCTCTCTCGATACCAGTCTTCCACAGAGGGTACCGGGCCAGGGGGGTGTCCCAGGGGAAGAGAGGAGGTTGGAACCCCAGGACACACTGGAAGGGAGACAGGTGAGTGACAGGGTGGACCTGGGAGTTCAGTGAGTATTCCACCCACACTTGGACTTGAGCCCACCGCGTGGGTTCGGAGCGGACCAGGAGTCGCAGAGCTCTCGCCACCTCCCGGTTAGTCAGCTCGGCCAGACCGTTAGACTGTGGGTGGTATGCTGACGTGAGGCTTAGGGAGATGTCAAGCTTCCTGCAGAACTCCCGAAACACCTGGGATGCGAACTGGGGTCCCCGACCGGACACCGGGTCTTCTGGGATCCCCGTGAACCGGAACAATTCCTGGATGAGGACCTCTGAGAGTTCTGAGACGTTAGGGAGCTTGGGGAGGGCTACTAACCTGCACATCTTCGAGAAGCGATCCACGATGGTGAGGATCACCGTCTTCCCTCCTGAGCGAGGCAGGTCTGTAATGAAATCCATAGCCACGTGGGACCATGGACGGTCAGGCACGGGCAAGGGATGTAGCAACTCGGCAGGTGCCTGGTTAGGGCCTTTACACTGGGCGCAGTCGGCACAACTCTCCACATAGGTCTGGACCTCTCGGCGCCACCCCAGCCACCAATAGCGACATTCGACCAATCTTTGAGTGGCACTGATCCCCGGGTGGCCAGTTCCAGGTTGGGCATGCATCCAGTCCAGCAGGCGTGATCGAAGGGCCCTTGGGACAAACAACCGGTTCGGAGGACAATCGGGATGTCGTCGGCGTTTGTCGTTCTCCTCCTGTTTCGCCTCCTCCAGGCCCCAGGTGATGGTGGAGATGAAGCAAGCCGGGTGAAGGACGGGAGCTGTTGGTTCCTCCTGCTCAGGAGGGTCAAATTGCCGGGACAAGGCATCAGCCTTGGTATTACGGCTCCCCGGGAGATAGCTTACCCGGAAAGTGAAGCGGGCGAACCAGAGGGCCCAGCGGGCCTGGTGGGCGGATAGCCTCTTTGCAGACTGGAGATACTCTAGGTTCTTGTGATCAGTAAGAACCAGAAAAGGATGCCGTGCCCCCTCCAGCCAGTGTCTCCATTGTTCCATGGCCAGCTTCATTGCCAGGAGCTCTCTATCTCCCACCTCGTAGTTGCGCTCGGCTGCTGTTAACTTACGAGAGAAGAAGGCACATGGGTGGCGTTTCCCCGTCTTTGGTTCTCGTTGGATTAGTACGGCCCCTACACCGGCCTCTGACGCATCCACCTCTATTTCGAAGGGCAGATCGGGGTTAGGTTGCTTCAACACAGGCGCGGAGCAGAACGCCGCCTTCAACCTGTTGAAGGAGTTTTCCTCCGCTGACAACTAGGGGAGCCGCGTGGGTTTACCTCGGGTTAGGGAAGTGAGAGGTGCGGCCACCTGGCTGAAGTTCCTGATGAACCGTCGGTAGAAGTTGGCGAAGCCGAGGAAACGTTGCAGCTCGCGGAGGGTTTGGGGTCGCGGCCAGTCGCGGATAGCTGCCATCTTGTTCTCCTCCATCGCCACCTCTCCCAGGCGGATAACGTACCCTAGAAACCTCACATGCGTCTGGTGGAATTCACACTTCTCGCCCTTTACATATAGATGGTGCTCCCTCAGCTGCTGGAGGACCTGCTTAACGTGTAGGACATGTGTCTCCTTGGAGGGAGAGTAGATTAGGATGTCGTCAATGTAGACGACCACAAAACGATCCAGCATGTCCTGGAATATGAAGTTCATGAAGGACTGAAATATCGAAGGGCTATTAGCCAGCCCGTAAGGCATAACCAGATACTCATACTGACCCCTATTGGTAATACAAGAGGTCTTCCATTCATCCCCTTCACGAATACGTACCAAGTTGTACGCGCTTCTCAGGTCCAGTTTGGTCAACACGGTGACCTCACGCAGTTGTTCCAAGGCCGGGGGAATCAGGGGGAGAGGCTCTCTTCTCTTAATGGTGATTGTGTTCAAGGCCCGGTAATCTACAACCGGCCGGAGGCCGCCGTCCTTACTTTTAATAAAGAAAAACCCAGCCGTCACCGGGGACGTGGGGGGAAGGATGATACCTTGCTTGACCCCTTCCTTGATGTACTCGTCCAGAGACTCCTGTTCCTCCTGGGTGGGGATCGGTGTCTTTGGCTTTGGATAAACTGATGCGTCAGTGCTGTCACTCTGGCCTTGCACTAGAGTGCTGATATTCAGGGAGTCCCCAAGCCTGTGTTCCCACCTGCGCTATATAAATAAAATTGCATTGCATTGCATTGTTCCTGCAGGGAGGTCAGGTACAGACGTCCCCGGGGAAGTTTGACCCCCTCTAGGAGATCGATGCTGCAATCATTCGCCCTGTGAGGCGGAAGACGGAAGGCTCTCTCCTTACTGAACACGTCCAGGTACTCCTGATACTCCTGGGGAACGATCCTCAGGTCCTTGGGTTCTGGACTCTCGACTCCTGTCGCTCTACAGGGGAGAGACAGGCATACGCGATGGCAGTCCGGCGACCATGCCTCGATCTCACCCGTTCTCCAATCCAGTCTGGGATTGTGATGTCTCAGCCATGGGAGCCCCAGGATCAGAGGGTCCTTAGCGCGCTGTAGAACATAGAGTTCAATCTCCTCGGCGTGCATGGCTCCTACTCTCAGGTGACAGGGGTGAGTGCAATGGAGGATGGTCCCGTCGGTAATACGTTCTCCGGTCACTCCATGCACCTCGAGGGGTGTGGGCAGGTCGCACTGGGGCACCTGCAGCCTTCTCACCACCTCAGCAGCCAGGAAATTTCCTGCTGCGCCGCTATCCACAAGTGCCTGCTCCTCGATCGTGGTTCCCCCATAACTAAGGAGCACAGGAACAATAAAGCGTGTAAGAACCGAAAGGGGCGTCGACGACGCACTCACTGGGGGGGATCTTCATCCGGGTTGCGGTCTGGTGGGGCACGTGGTGACGACGTGATCGGCTGCCCCACAGTACATGCACAGGCCTCCCTGGACACGGCTCCGGCGTTCGGCGTTGGAAAGAAGAGACCTGCCCAGTTGCATAGGCATGGGGGTGGAGGCGGTCGGGCGTTCCGGCTCCGTGGTAGTGCGCCGTCGCCAACGGTCCTTCACGGTATTATCGAGCCAGATAGCCTGGCGAACCAGCTTGTCAAAAGAGGGCGCCTCGCCCCGTGCAGACAGTTCATCCTGGAGTTCGGGGTTCAACGCCCGGAGAAAGATGACTTGCAGGCAGTCATCAGGCCAGCGCAGGGCGGTCGGCGATCGTGCGGAATTCTAAGGAGAAATCCGCCACGGTGTGGCTCCCCTGGCGCCACTCCAGCAGTCACCGTCCAGGTCGTCTGGCAACAGCGGGGTGGTTAAATACCTCCAAAAGGGCTTGATGGAATTCGCCCGCGGAGCGAAGGAGCGGGCTGTTATCCGACCAGAGAGCCTCCGCCCATTCGCGTGCTCGCCCGGTAAGCAGAGACACTGTGAAGCGGACCTCCGCACCGGGGTTGGAGAACATTTCCGGATGTTCCTCCACATAGATGCCGACTTGCATGAGAAAGCCCCTGCAGTGATCGGGGTTACCGTCATATATCATTCGGGCATGGCGATTGGTGGTGCCGCCCCACGAGGCGGCGAGGGAGGCAGAGGAACTTGCACCGCTTGGGTGGCGAGCAGCTGTTCAACGGCAGAAATCCGGCTCTCTAGATTCCTCGCTGGATCCATCTTCGCGGCGAAGTATTTTGTTGGATACCAGGAAGCAGGAATGGACCCAGAAATGCGAGGAATAGGGGATTTATTGGAGAGAGTGAGGGCAAGGGAAAACCAGCTCTGGGCAGAAGCGGGGCGGGCGGGATTCGCTCTCCCAGCTGGGGAAGCGGGCGCGGAGAGCCGTGGAGTGCGGCTCTCAGCGAGCGTGGTATCCAATGGAGCAGGCAGAAGAGGCGGTCGGGTCACAGGCAGAGGGTTCGGTAACAAGCAGGTCTGTCCGAGAAAGAGCGACAAGGGAAACGAACCGGGGAAAGACAGGACATCACACAAGAGGTTGGGACGGGAAGGCAGGTCACGGACGAGGACAGGGCTGTGAAACAAACAGGAAGGTAAGTAACGGGACGCAGGAAGAACTAGGAAACGAAACAGAGAAAAACGCTTGGTATGGCTCATGAAAGATCACTGGCTCAATACTTCGCACCGTGGTACAGGTCTCGTTCCCTTTTGTCTGGGTGGCTGATCAGACGTGAGTGATTACACCTGTGGAGACACGCCCCCTGGACCCGGGGACGTAACACTAAGAGTGTTGAAATCGGCATTTGTCATGACACCCTTGCTTTTAACCCTCTATAGGCCTTCATCATTTATAAATGACACTTAAAAAAACTGCTTCAAAAAATAACACAACCCTCTAACCAATCATATTATACCTTAAATTTATCACCTAAAATCCCCTCTAACCAATAAAATCAAAGATTATTTTTTAAAAATGATGTCATGTTCTGCAACAAGGAAGTACACAAGACAAGAGCACATGTTGGGTGACATGCACAAGTAGCATCATGGTAAGTCCATTTTTAAACTTAAGTAAGTCCATTTATAAAAAACATCCCATTCTGACATTCAGTTTGGAGTTCAGGAGATTGTCTTGACCAGGACCACACCCCTAAAAGCATTGAAGCAACTGCGATGTGACTGGTTGATTAGATAATTGCATTAATGAGAATTTGAACAGATGTTCCTAATAATCCTTTAGGTGAGTGTATATTACTGCTATATTATGTACGTGGTTAAAGATTCTATAATTAAATATTTTCTTTTTCCAAGGATAAGGACTGGAGAATAAAAACTAAAATTACATACCATGTATTCTTTCACGAGGTTCTCAGGCTCTTCGTTCAGGTACACACAGAGGGCTTTGATGATGCACTCTCTCCTGACATCAATGGCGTCGATCTGAGTGTGTAGGCCAGACAAAGTCACTACAGAAATAAAAAGAAAAACAATTTTAATCAATAGGTAGAGTAGATGTCACAAACATAATGCAACATTGAATGAGACATCTTTTCAAATATAACAATGTCTATTGACAAATTTTATGATTTATGAATTTGCAGTATCCATGGGTGCATAAATACTATGTAACTTTCAAATCACAATTAAAGGAACCTTCAATAATGTTGGTTAAAAGCACAGCACAGTCCAAGCAATACACTTAATCACAGAAATATGTCAAATAAAAACATTTATGTGGTCCCAGAAAACAGTAACTACCATTATAACTTCAGTGGACATTGTCAAATCTGCCCAACATTGCATATTGCATCAGATCCTTCTCAGAGAAAATACTATATGCCCTCTCAGTCTAGTCTTATGTCTCTCCCTCCCTCTTACATTACCTCTTTAAATTTCAAGACTTTGGAGAAGCTTAAAATATATTAAAATTGTACAGGATTGACAGTTTCTATTTTTCCCCCATTATCATACCTGAGTTATGAGTATCATAATGCTTCTAATCTTTTTTCCTTGAACGCCGCCTTTCTTGCCAAACACCCTCATCAGGGTTGAAGACTGAGCATCCAGCTCAGAGAAGAACTTGGACAGCAAACTGACTGTTGTGATCCTCTTAAATTCAGCAGTTATCTTAAATAGGAAAAAGGGTGCATAAAAGCAAATGTCATCATTTACCAAATCTTGACAATATGGCTTCCCATATTTTGTTTGGCTGATATGAATAATATTGTACATATTAAATTAAGACATATTCCAGTCAAAGTAAATAAATGCTGTGCATTTATTCACTTACCTCATGGGAACAGAAGAGAGTCGGCCATCTGCTTTTGAAATCAGCAATCAAGGGTGCATCACAAATAACTTCTTGTCTTCTGTGTGCAAATGTCTTCTCCATCAGTGCTGCCACTGTGTTCTCATTGTTCCTTTTCCTAACTTGTAAAAGAAGGGTCTCTCTTATCTTTTCAAGTGTCTCTGCAGATTCACCAGCTGGGTAGGTGGGGCAGTAGTTCACTTCGGCCTTCCTGGGCTTCTTCACACCATAAGCAGGACTGCATTTGTCTGCAGGGAATTTAGTTCAACCTCTGGGCATCCAAGCCGCTTCAGCTTCCGTCTGTAGTTGCCAAGTTTGTATTTTAAACTCACCTTCCAGCCACTATATCCAGTGGCAGAGCCTGGTTCTTTAAAACATGGATGGGATGTGACAAGGGCTTTAGCACCCTCTTCAAACTCACTGTCTGAGGGGTACACTTTGTACTGAACAATCGCTTCGGCTAAACCATCAAGAATGGCGGTTTTTAGTCTAATGTCTGGATTCAAAAAAGTTCCGCTTTCTTTGAATGCAGCAATCTCCCCACTGCTTATCCTGATCGGGGTTGCAAGGCTTAATGATAATTACGGCCGTAATGAACTGTGCTGAACGCCCACGTGGATGATTTGATTTGCCCCAATGAGCAGAAAAATTGTCGGCGTTCAGTCGGCGCTCACCTGGCGCCACGAACGCCAGAAAAACCCTTGGTACAGATGTTCGTGTGAACAAGGTCTAAGTGAGGTAACTGTAACCCATGTGTTCCACACCTCAAGGAGGACTGGAGTGAATCCACCAAACCCCCAAGTTATTTGGGTTACAGATTGGTGGCAACGGTGTTTTCGTGATATTTGAAAAACTTTTTTTCTTTATCTTTCCCTCTTTCCTTGCTGGGCTACGCTACCACGGGTAGCTGAGTTCAGCGGTGAGTGCATTTTGCATGGAGGGACTTTGCTAAATGCTGCGTGGTTATACAAGCTGCAGCATTTCTTAACTGCTTGTTAGTCCGGGATTGCACGACAACACGTTGGACACCATGAGCTCCGATGAGGACGCAGCACTGGTCGCCCCATCAAATTCATCGATCACGGACGCCAATAGTAGCGAGGACGCTCCCAATGTTCAGCAGGTGAGTTTAAAATACAAACTTGGCAACTACAGATGGAAGCTGAAGCAGCTTGAATTCCCAGAGGTTGAACTGAATTCCCTCACAAATAAACTTGCAGACAAATGCAGTCCTGCTTATAGTGTGATGATGTCACGGCTGGTGACCATCGTGCTTCCAGGGTAATTCAATACAGGGTAGAATTACCTCTGTGCTTCCACGGCGACGAGAAGGACAAGGAGAGTTTTTCCCTGTGGAAAGCTAGATTGGAGCTCGCTGTACAGGCTTGTCCTGCGTCACAGCAGCAGGATTTAGCCAGTATTTTACCTAGGTATCCCCGAGATAACTAGGCTCGTTTTTGAAGCATTCCCTAATTATAGTTATAGCGATGGAGCGCTTCAGACGATTTGTTGCTGGACTAGATCCAGTCTTACAAGTTAAGTGTCATGAGCATGAGGCCACCACATTAGAGCAGGCCCTGGCGGTGGCGTGTAAATAGGAGCGAGAGCAAGAGGCACTTCGGCTCACACCGCCACTGAATGCTGGCTTTGTGCCTACCACTAATGCCATGGTTCCGCAACCAGTTGCACACCTCACAGCAATGGTGTCCACTAAGGCAGAGGTAACAGCAGACCAAACTCATAAAAACAACTGTCAGCTAAGATCCAGACTTTGCGGTTGGAGGTGAGTAGATTGAAACAGCAGCACAAATCTTCACGACCCAGTCCTGATGAATTCAGACAGCGCCAGCGCTCCCCAGAATGGTCACCTCGTCTGCATGGCAGAGCAGCTTTAAGCCCCTCTCCCCATACCTCATCCCAGAGATATCGGCAGCGTGCACGGTCACACCAGCGGGGTTTCTCGCCCGACGGGCATTCTGGATGCCACTATTCATCAGACCATAAGGGACGTCGCTACACAAACTGAACCCCATCCTCGCCACATCACCATGACCAGAGCTCCTCCTGTAGCTAGAAAGGCTACTACAGGCATCAGAGCCTGGGCTATCATCGTTATGGCAGCCCACTCCCATACCATCCAGGATGGCCAGATGCATCAGGGTACTCCAGTGGGTCATCATATCGCAGAGCAGACAACCCAGCCAGTACCCGAGATCGCCCTACACCTTCCTACGAACGGCATCATGTCATCTTCACCATGGATGATCGGAAGCTACAGGGAAATGAATGGTAGCAGGTTCTGAGGCCCAAGTGTCTGCTGCTGTTCAGAATGGGCCCAAACAAGCTGAACTGGCAACACCCAGCATTAGTCCTAGTTCATTTGTGTTTGCGGTCATTGAGAACACCAATATTGAACTCTTGTTAGACACGGGTTCAGAAATTTCCTTGATTAGTGAATCCGTGAGAATGTGCATTCCCTCTCCTATGCAGAAGTCATAGAAAACCTATGCAGACGTCTTACATTCTACCTAAATCGGTTACTGGTGACTATCTTGACACACTTGGTATGCTTACCATTTCTATCAGATTAGGTGAGGAGGTTTTCAATCACAGTGTCCATGTCGTCAGGAATTCTTCTCAGTCAGCTATGCTGGGCTGGGATTTTCTATGCAAACCCCATGCTATCATTAATCTGAGAGATAATACTTTGGGCTTCTGGGACTGGTCCGTACCACTCTTATGTGCAGCACAAAAGGCCCCACTGAAAGGCTGTGCTATTACATTAACTTCTCTCACTGTACCTGCCATGACAGAAATGAATGTATTAGCGGAAATGCAGCCTCCTACAGGACAGCCAAAGCTCATGTGCAACTACACTGGGGTTCTAGAGCCTGATGTTACACTCCCAGGTCTATTTGTGGCACACTAAGTTACTCCTGTTGTAAAAGGTGTAGCATGGATTCATGTCATGAACCCAAGGCAAGATGACTGTTATGTACCAGCCATCACCAGGCTAGGGGACTTCCAGCAGAAATAGGAGGATTTTTCCTTGATTAATGCTACAGTGGCTCAGGTGCAGACCCAGGCAGAGCCACCTGCATCCCCTATGCCTGTTAAGCTCAACCACACAGCTCTGAACAGTGAGCAGTTACAGCAGTTAGAGAGTTTGCTCAGACAGTACTCTGATGTGTTTAGCTGTTATGAGCATGACTTGGACATACTAACTGGGTTCATCACAAGATTCACACCGATGATGCCCCACCTATAAGTCAAAGGGCTTACCAAACCTCTACCCACTTGAGATCAGAAATAGACAGGCAAGTCTAACAGCTCCTTTCACAAGATGTTATTGAAGAAAGTTGTAGCCCTCGGGCTTTGCCCATGGTGTCAGTCAAAAAGAAGTCTGGAAGGACTGCTTTTGCATAGACTTCAGAAAACTGAATGCTATCACTGTCAAAGATTCCTACCCACTACCACGTCCGGATGATACCCTTGATAGTTTGACGAGGGTGTGTTGGTTAACAGCATTGATTTAGTCAGCGGATATTGGCAAGTCGAGCTAGATGAGCAGGACAAAGATAAAACAGCATTTAACACTGGCAGTGCATTGTATCAGTTCAAGGTCATGTCCATGGGTCTTACAAATGCCCCCCCCTACGTTCCAAAGGCTCATGGAGCTTGTTCTGCAGGGACTACACTGGAAACTGTCTCATTTATCTGGATGATGTGCTAGTGTTTGGCAGGACCTTTTCGGAACATCTGGACACCTTGGAGGAAATATTCAGCCGTTTCCGTTCAACTGGGCTTAAATTAAACCCCCGCAAAAGCCATCTAGCGTGTAAAGAAGTTTCTTTCCTGGGGCATGTAGTGTCTAGTGAGGTTCTTCACCCAGATGCCAAGAACCTTGACAAGGTTCATAGTTGGCCAACCCCGAGGACCGCCACCAAGGTACGTGCATTCATGGGCTTATGCTCGTACTACAGAAGGTTAAAAAATTTGAAGTAATAGCTGCCCCACTTCATGCTCTGATGCAAAAGGGTGCTGTATTTCATTGATTCGATCAGTGTGAGGATGCCTTTCAATCTCTCAAGCATGCTTTGATCAGTCCTCCTATTGTGGCTCATCCTATATTCACACAACCTTTCTTGCTATATACAGATGCATCACAAGACTGTATTGGGGCTGTGTTGGCTCAGAATCAGGACAGGAGGGAACGCGTGATTGCATACGCATGTCACACGTTGACCTCAGCAGAAAAGAAATGGTCCACCTATGACCGGGAGTTACAGGCCATAGTCTGGTTGGTGCATCACTTCAAACATTTTCTGTCAGGCACGCTGTTCATCATTATCACTGATCATAAACCACTTTTGCATTTGAGGAAAGCCACTGTGGATAATGATCCCACGGGCTGTCGTGCACGCTGGTTACTCGAGTTAGATGTCTATGACTTTTCTGTCATACATCGAGAAGAGAAGAAGCATGCAAATGCTGATTCAATGTCAAGATGGCCTAGATCACCAGAGATGGCTTCTAAGGCTGGTGTATCATTGGGAGTGCTGCATCTCAGCCCGCCATCCCCTTTATAGCTGAGAAACAGCAGAGAAACCTACCCTTTAGCTTGTCTGACACCCAGTCTACGCTGGCTATTGATCCCGCAGAACTGCAGGCCCAACAGCAGGCAAATGTGTGCCTTCACACTACCATGTCGTGGTTTGAGAAGGATAGCCATAGGCCACTTTTGGATCAGTTACGGCAGTCACCACTTGCCTTGCGGAAGCTGTATCATGAATTTCCTAAATTAGTGGCTTACAATGGCCTTCTGTGTCGTGCAGTGAGACCCTCTCCACACTCGCCCCAATTATACTAGGTTGTACTTCCACAGGCCCTCATTCCCACAGCACTGAAAGGGATGCGTGGCGACAAATTTTGTGGACACTTAGGTGCTGAACGTACCCTGTTGAGAGCGAGAGAGATCTGTTATTGGCTTTACATGTCAAGAGAGATTCACAAATTTCGCATTGACTTGTTTACCATGTCAATCCCGCAGCTCTCCCGCACCAAAGGGAAGGGCTCCATTACAGTCCATTCTTTCTGACAGTCCCTTCCAGAGAATCGCAGCAGACATAACGGAGCTTCCAATGACCATGCAGGGGAACAAGTACATTTTGGCTGTGGTAGACTTTTTCACTCGCTTTGCTAATTTATATCCGCTGAAGGATCAGCGAGCACCTACAGTTGCTCAGTGCCTATTTGAGCACTATATCCGGCAACATGGAGTTCCAGAGTCCATACACACAGATCAAGGAAGACAGTTTCAGACTTGCTAAACAGTTGTGTGCACCTTTGGGTATAAAAAAGACCAGGGCTTCTCCATATCATGCCCAATTGGATGGCATGGTTGAGAGACTGAATAGGACATTGAAGGACCAACTCACTAAGTACATTTATCAATGAATTTATCAGTGAATGGGATAGATAAGTAGAACCGGCGTACAATTCGAGCGTACACTCGAGCACAGGGTATTCTCCATTTTTCCGTGCTCATGGCAGGGAACCACATTTACCTGTTCATGTTTCTTTGAACTGGAATTCCACTTTGGCAGTGTCAGCTCCCAGTACCCCTGGAGCCCATGCATAAGTTCTTTGCACGCGTCTTTCACAGGTGTTCAGGAAGGCCACAGATAGATCTGTTGCTGCTAAATTGAGGCAGAAAGGGAAGTATGATAAAAGGGTGTCATTTACTCCTTACCAGGAGGGGGATTTGGTTTTGTTGGATGACCCTGCTCAAAAGCACAACAAACTAGCTCCTAGATGGAAGGGCCCATATAAGATCTTGCAGCGTTTGGACAAAATGGATAGTACAAGGGTGACATATGAGATAACAGACCCCAAAACCCCCCAGTCCTGTAGGTGGGTGGTGCACGACAACCGTCTCAAGTCTTTCAGTGGTCTCCTGAGAGACCCACAACCTAGGTCTACTTCTCAATTACCAGAGCCACCAGTTGACCGGTCTGAGGTGGATCTATTTTCTTCTGTCCCAAATGGATTATCAGGGTCTTTGCCTTTTCAGCCACCTATTCCAAGAGCCTGGTCAGTCTGAGGCTCTTGCTACCTTGGCTAATCAGGCTAAAGGCATAGAGGGTGAGACGCAACCAAACCCTCTTGTCTCCAAACAGTCCACTCCGTATTCAACCCCCCCATCCAGCCCCTCTAAATCCCTGTTTAGGGGTGTCCCAAATAGGGTTCAGTCATTTGCTCTTGAGGTCCCACTTAAAACTACACGTAATGGGTGGGTAGTCAAGCCACCCGGTAGGTTTGCAAGTTATGTGACATAATTAAAAACAGAGAAAAAAACAGATATGGGTCATGGACAATGGTGGGACATGCATTTAATTGATCTGATGTATGGGTTATGTGGTTTTTTTTTACCTCCTTTGTCTCCAGCTTGTTATGTGACAGTTGTACTGTATTATGCCTGTACCGGTACTTGTCTGGTGTAGGAGCGAGTGAGTTCATTTATAGGTCAGTTATGATGACACTGCATTTATTTTGTTCTGTTCCCTGTTTTAGGGACTGGGAGTTGTTTAGAGTTATCTATTCTGAAACGTGGACGTTTCTTCTAGTAGCAGGGGAAGACTGTAACGGTATATTATATTTGGTTGTTAATCTAACAAAAATATTTTGTATTTTGTTTGATGCAACAGTGTCACATAGGAACATTATGCTGATTATGGGAAGGAAGTTGGTTCTGGGTTTTGGTTTCGGGGGGAAGGAAAAAAAAAAAAGGAGAGTACGCGAGCCATGGTTGTATGTGGTTCTAGGTGCTTTAATAAAATCTACTCTATGTGAGCTAACTGTAACCCGTGTGTTCCACGCCTCAAGGAGGACTGGATGAATCCACTAAACCCCCGAGTTATTATGGTTAGGCCTATACTTTTATATTAACATAATAAAGTAATATTAAACAATAACACAAACCGACAAATAAAACACTTTTAAACTCAAATGCCTTCAAATTTATTTACACATTTTTTTCTGCGGAAATGTGGGTTAAAGACTACGGTTGCTGTATTAGTATATTGATATACGCTCTCAGCAACTCCCTGAGAGCCCGTTCAATGAATGAATAGAACTTACGGGTTTTAGGACACTTGGTAGGTGAATCAAAGAAACGGTTCGCGAACCGTGCCGATCTCAAGGGCCCTCGTGGCATTTGATGCGGAAATGCAGTTATGCTGTTGAAAGGAATAAAATAAACACAGCTGTTCATCATTCATCACAGCAGCAAATTATTGCATTTCTGTATAGTAAAACTGTATGTCTTTCATCAAAGAACAAACTAAAATATTTATTAACTTTGATGTTTACACAACAACGTATGCAAGTTTACTCATGCTCATTAATTGTATCTGAATGTGTGATTGTATTGGTAATATTGCAGTTGTTGTTAACTGTGATGTAGTCCTTGATACTCATGCACATGACTACATTACCATGCTGTGCTTCACGTATTGAAAGTCCAGACCCTGAAGGCTTGTCAGTAATCTCGGAGGAATACTCTGATTACCAAGATGTGTTTAGCAAGGAGCTGTCTTTTCAACTTCCCCCTCATCGAGACTGCGATTGTGTTATAGACCTCCTGGAGGGGGTGCAACTCCCCAAGGGTCGGCTATACCCCCTGTCTGTGAAGGAGGAGAAAGCCATGGAGGCTTACATCCAGGTGGGATTGGTGCAAGGTATTATCCAACCATCTACCTCTCCCATAACAGCAGGGTTCTTCTTCATTAAGAAGATACTGTAGATGGAGGATTTCGTCCATGTATTGACTATCGCACCTTGAATGCTATAATGGTGAAACGTCAGGAACCTTTGCCTTTGATTCCCTTTGCACTAGAGCAGCTAAGGGAGTGCTGTACAGACTAGCAAACAGTCTCTCAATCTTTCAAGCTTTCATGTATATAGTGTTCTGAGACATGATAAACCGATAGACTGTTTGCAAAAGGTGAAAAATGTGCGTTTCATCATATCCAGGTATAGTTCCTCAGGTATGTCCTCAGACCGGGAGAGGTCGCCATAGATGAGGGTAAAGTAACGGCCATTCAGCAATGATAGCCACACCACTTACGTCCCTCACACGAGGGTCAAGCCGCCTGTAGCAGTGGACTCCGGATGCTGAAGCCGCGTTTCGACGACTCAAGCACGCCTTCTGCACCGCGCCTGTCCTCAGGCAACCACATCCAGAACACCCCTTCGAGATAGAGGTGGACGCCTCCAAAGCAGGTGTGGGAACCGTCCTTCTCCAGAGAGATCAGGAAACCAGTCACCGCCATCCTTGTGCATACTTCTCTAGGATATTAAGCGGAGCATATTACTATGTGGTAATGACCGGGAACTCCTGGCCATTAAGCTCGCCTTAGAGGAGTGGAGGCATTAGTTGGAGGGAGCTTGCTTTCCATTCCAAGTTTTCACAGATTATCGGAACTTGGAATACCTACAAAACACCAAGAGGTTGAATCCTCGTCAAGCACACTAGGCTATGTTTTTCGCTCGGTTTCATTTAAAGGTTACTTACCTCTCGGGGAAAAAGAATATTAAAGCTGACGCCTTGTCCAGATTGTACGACCCACCCAAGATCAGGGATAGAGAGGAGCCTGTGTTGTCCCAAACCTGTTTTGCCGCCACCATCACTTGGTCCCTGGAAGAGGTCATCCGAACCGCCAATGAACGAAAAACCCCGCCTGCGGGGTGTCCCCCTGGTAAGTGGTATGTGCCCCCCAGTCACCGCTCTGATGTTATTCACTGGGTGCATACCTCCCACAGCACTGGGCACCGGGAAAGTTCTGCGACGCAACGGTTACTGGCAAGGAAATTTTGGTGGCCCGGCTGGAGGGTCGAGGTGGATAGGTACGTAGCCTCCTGCCCGGAATGCTCCCAACTAAAATCGTCCCACCTGCCTCCCGCAGGCCTACTACACCCCCTACCTGTTCCTTCGCGTCCCTGGTCCCATGTGGTGATGGACTTCATCACGGATCTGCCACCCTCTCAGGGTAACACGGTCATCCTTACTGTGCTCGATTGGTTTTCAAAAATGTGTCGACTCATTCCGATGGCCAAGCTCCCAGGCGCCGCTGAATTGGTTGACACCCTGATCACCTGGGTATTCCGGTACTATGGGATCCCAGAAGATGTGGTATCAGACAGGGCCCCACAGTTCAAATCACAGGTGTTCAGAGCCTTCTGTGCCAAACTTGCAGAACGAACTAATCAGGAGGTGTCTCAAGCTTTGAGATTACTCTGCAAGGACAAACCAGCAGAATGGGCTACTCACCTTGTTTGGGCCGAATATGTGCTGAATGCCAGGGTAAATCCCATCACGCACCTGTCCAAGTTCCAGTGTGTTTTAGGATACCAGCCCCCTCTCTTTCCATGGGACTCCACGGCCAGTAACGTTCCCCTGATGGAGGAATGGTATCAAGGGGCTAAGGAGGTATGGCGAAACACCCAACGAGCACTCACCAGGCAGGTCTCAAGGAGGAAAGTGCAAGCAAATAAGTGAAATCGATAGCGGGGAGCGAGCAGCTCCCCGCTATCGAGTAGGACAACAAGTGTGGCTATCAACATGTAACCTGAAACTTCCTTCCTGCCATAAGGTGTCTGCCCATTTTATAGGACCTTTCAAAATCACCCATCAAGTAGGCCTGGATACCTTTCACCTCTTACTCCCAAGCATCTACCATATTTGCCCCACCTTCCATGCCTCACTGCTCAAACCAGTGCAGTACAGGCTAGTCCCACCGCCGCGCACCCTGCAAGATGGGTCCCGAGTCTACCAGGTACGAGCCCTGCTCGATTCTCGCCGTCGGGCAGGGACCCTCCAATATTTTGTGGATTGGGAGGAGTTTGGCCCCGAGGAGCGGTTATGGGTGCCGGCGAAAGACGTCCTGGATCCAGACCTGATCGCGGCCTTCCACAGCGCCCATCCATCCAAGCCTGCACCGCGGACTCGGGGTCAACCACGTTGGTCTTCTCGGCCTCCAGGAGGTGGCCGTCAGAGGGGGGGTACTGTCACGGCCCGAGGGCGGGACCAGGTTGTTAAAACCACGTAATGCCATTGCCAAACGTGTCTTTTTACTACTGGGGGGCTAATATTCAAAGAATAATTCATTGGGTGTCAAATTTTTTCAGTGGTGGTGGACATATTTGGGTAAAGATGGAGCAGTTCTCTTGTAACCCAGTCTCTCTAGCCTCTCTAACTTGTGGCCCTTTACCAATGTTGGCAAACCTACATGTGAGAATCCTGTTGTGCTTGGCTCATTAAAAATTTGGTCTCAATTTAGGTCACACTTTAACCAAAAACAAACATTGGCATTGCTACCTTTGAATTCTAACTATATGTTTAAGCCTTCTCTAGTTGACTCTGCATTAAATGTGTGGTTTAATGGTGGACAAAATGCTTTAGAGATTTATATGATGACAACTGTTTTATGTCCTTTGAGCAAATTACTGAGTATAGTGTCCCACAGTCTAATTTTTTCAGGTATTTGCAGGTGCGAGACTTCGCTAGGAAATTTATCACTTCCTTTCCAAGTCGTCCAGTTCAAAATTGGATTGAAGACTTATTGCGTATGAAGCCTACTGAAAGGAGAGTGATTTCTAGGATCTATGAGGTAATTTTAAGAAGGACATCTCCCTCATTAGATTATTCAAAGGAGCAATGGAGTGCAGATCTTGAGTTTGAGATCTCAGAGGACTCCTGGCAGTCTGCAATTAGGTGGATTCATTCCACATCTGTATGTGTGAGGCCTTATACAATTTAAAATAGTACATAGACTGCATTATTCTAAGAGTAAACTTGCCAGGATTTACCCTGGAATGGACCCAACTTGCTCCAGA
>JABFEA020000085.1:18875043-18911737 GCA_019775915.2 Cyphomyrus plagiostoma
TAATTACAGGGGACACACACTGTAAAATGGATACTGTAATCATGAACCATTACTGTTACACTGGATAATTACAGAGATGACACACACTGCAAACACACAATGTAATTATGCTAATTCGTATCATGTGATGTTATTATTACTCTTTGTATTTACAAAGGGACTTACTATGTTGGTCAGTTTGTTCTGTGTATCATCATTACTGGCCGGTCTTTTTCCTAAAATGAGAAATGGTGGTAAGAACTGCAGAGTCGAGGTCACTCCCATAAGGCAACTGCCTCATCAACACATCATCAGTCAACGAGTGCAGAAATAGCAGGAGGTTCATACTGGTGTCTTTTTTTAAAATGCCTTCTGCAACCTGTCTAATGACTACAGATATGGCGAGTAGCTGACCTGCTCAGATGCAACCCCAGTGTCCTCTCACCTTGTCTGTTCAGCATGGCAACCATAGCAATGGCCAGCAGGATCACCAGAAGCAGCAGCAGTCCCAGAGTTAGCAGGAGAACCAGCTGAGGGGATGAGCTGGAGAACATTGTGAGGCACAACACAAAGGGGTTCCATGACATTCCTACACTCCCTATGAGGTAAGGAGCTCAGCAGATACACCCCCAAATCAGAAGAAGTTTGGACGGTATGGAAAAACACAAAGAATGGGACAAAATAACACCTGAAACGTTGCATTGCTTGGTATCCTCAGTGCCAAAACTTCTTGTAAGTGTAGCGGGGAGGAATGGCAACATTACAAAGTGGTGAAAGCTTTACTATCCCTATTTTGAAATATGTTGCAGGCCTTAAATGCAGGAACGGATGTGCATTAACGAATGAAGCTGACAAAACATGAAATATCTTGGGTTCATACTATCTGCAATGAAACAAAAGTCAAAGTGAATTTCAGAATCACTGCATTTTCTTTTTATTTGTATTTTCCATACCATCAAATTTTTTTCTTATTTGGGGTTCTACAGAAAAACAATCCCAGCACCTTCACTGGACCCAGTGAAGCCCAGTGTCATTGTTATAATACATTTCAATAAAGAGCAATGTCTCTGCAGCTTGCCTTTCTGTACTGCCAGTGGTGGAGGCTTCCTTAGGTGAGAAGCCACTGGACGCGGTGGGAGGCCCAGCTGGAAGTTCCTTACCAGTTATATTTTTGACATTTCCTGCAGCAAATGCTACAATTTAATGAACCGTTCAGGAAAACCACTCTCTTATTATATATGGATATAAAATGCAAATCAATAATGAATTACAATAATGCATATTTATATGAATTACAATAATGCATATTTCGGTTCACCCTCTAGCTGCTTTTCCAACAAAGAGCAGCAGGGGGGGCTATAGCCTACTACAACTATTATGGTCAAAACTGGAAATAAAGATCTGTTCAAAAGTGTGGGTGTTATGAAGTGCTTCACATACCGCTGCTGATCATCAGAGGGAGAAATACACTGGAATCTACTGCACCATCAATCCAAATGGCACACCAGTAGGTATCATCATCCTCATCCTGCAGGTTCCTCATGGTCACATTAAAGACCAGGTGGGTGGGGTCATCACTGATTGACACTTTCCCTGCTGCCTGTTTGGAGTCAGAACGTGCCAATGTGGAGCAGAAATACCACTTAGACCCTTTACACCAGTACTTCACATGGTGTTTATACTTCTGATCATAGTAACATGGGATGGTGACAGATCCTCCTCTCTCTGCAGATACCCAGCTCTCAGTCCTCACACTCTGAGCATCTACTGGGGCAAAATAAGAATAATGGAGCATTAAAAACATATATTAATATCACATATTGCGTGAATGGCACATTTAAAGAGATAGAAAGGTGTACAGTGTGCAAAGTGTACCAAGAAAGTCTTGCTAATAATCATGGATTTAATAAGCTTGATCATCCAAATGGGGTTAGGGATAGTCTGGAGCCTGTCCCAGGGAAGGTGGGGCTCCGCACAGTAGAACAGGATGTGTGGGAAGCCAGCTCATCACAAGGCATAGACACAGCTTAGAGCAGGGCTGTCAAAGTCAGTCGCACAGGGGGCCAAAACTCAAAGCATACTTTATGTCGCGGGCCGACCAGGATAAACATTTATTGAACAGACTAAACCTAAATGTTTTTTTTCAACATAAACATGAATCAAAACAGACAGGATACAATACTACTACAAAATAAACTTAAACTTAAAATAACTTCAAATATTTTGCTCTCTATAAAAATATCTCCTGTCAAAATTATACAAATTCAAAATATGAATATGCAGCAAAAAAACCTGAAAATATAAATGAAAATTGTGCTTTTAAGTGAAAGTTAAAATAACAAATCAGAACATTTTCCATTTTCTTTGCCCTTTTGCCGTTCTGTCAGAGCTGCATGCTTGGCATCTTTTCTTGCCAACAAGTTCGTTTATGTTTGGGATAAGATTCTGTGTTGTGGAGATTCTCTCTCAGCCACATTAGTTCCACAAATAACACACGCAGGTATACCGGAACTGTCAGTAAACATATACGAAAGGCTCTGTGTTCAACTTTTCTCTTGGCCATTGTTTGGGGCTAGCTTTGACTTGAAATTAGGGTTGTATACATCAACAGATGCTTCATTGATCTGACGTACTGTAGTTTGTGAGTTATCGGCGCTTCGTATCGCCGGGCCATTAAAAAAAAGATATATAAAATAAACTTGCGGGCTGGGTATAATTTTACACTGGGCCGGATGTCGTCGGCGGGCCTTGAGTTTGACATATGTGGCTTAGGGGTTCTACAGTGTAATAATCACAAAAATGTACACACCCACGCATGCACATGCACACACACACACGCATTCATGTACACATGCATGCACACACACACATGCACATACACGTTGAGTATACCTATCCTTATGTGGCCCGGTCATTCACTTCTATGGGAAAAATGCTACGGTAAACTATGACAACCTTGACCCCCACCCTACCCTAACCATAACCAAACAAAATACAAGAGTTTTGAATTTTGAGTTTTTTCATAGCAGTGACCAATTTTTACAAAATAGACTTTTCCCTTATGGGGACCAGGAAACCAGTCCCCATGGGGGGAAAAAAACAGATATTTATCATGTTATGGGGACATTGTGTCCCCATAAGGATAGGTATACCTGCCCGCATGCACATACACACGCAAGCATGCACACACGTGGGATTTTAGCCCACTGTGTTACCTATAGAGAGCATAAAGTAAAATAAACACATAAATTAATTTGCGTTTTTACAGTCGCCAGTGTGTGTAAGCATAACTTTTTTATTGTCAGTAAGTAGTAATATATTGCTCTAAGCTGGACAGAAATACTGCATACCAGGGGTGTATCTATAGCTGTTGAAAAAAAATCTGTGGTTAAGTTATGTTTACCTGAGGCTTGACTTTTATTTTGAAGGCAGACTGGCATTGGTGCTAAAATACTCAGGGCTGTATCAGTAAGCACAGTGGGTACAGTAACAGGAAAGCCCCAGTATGAACATGGTAAGGATTACTGCAAATGACATGTATAAACACTACATACATACCTATTCTTATTTATAATTACGCTAAGGTTATTTGTAACCTTTCTGATCTCATAGCATGGCTCTGAACCCAAGAAGGCTGCAACATGTGAAGAATAAAGCGTGTGTGTGTGTGTGTGTGTGTGTGTGGCTTTTGTGTTAAACCACAAGTGGTTACCAGCGCTTCAACCATTTTACCCTCGGGGCATATACAGGGGTGGGGTCACTGGGGCACTGGTCCCAAGCTTAAAGGTGATTGGCCTCCTCCTCTGTCACTCACCAATTCAAAGCATAACATTGGCTAATGATAAGGTTGGCCTTTCTGTATGAATTGCAGTCCCTCTTAAACCCCCATCCAATAAAATCCTATCGTCGCCCCTGTCTTACCTGTTACTGCTAAGGAGAGGCTTTCAGAGTATTCCGTAGTGCCATTAATCTCCACAGCACACCGGTAATCCCCGGCATCGGACTTCTGCAGGTTGCTCATGGTTATGTAGAAAGCCAGCTTGTCGGGGTTGTTGGTGATGCGTACATGGCCGATCCTCCGTTCAGTCTCATTGCGATACAGCACAGTACAGGACTGCGGACTTTTAGTTCTGCACCAATATTTTGCATGATCCTTCTGCTTGTGTTCATAGAAACATGGGATGGTGATTGATCCTCCATATGGGCGGGTTAAATACTGAAACGTCTTCACACTGCTGTTACCTGCATAGAATGTGATGTTTTTTTTGTAATTCACACAATACTCACGATAACAAAGTATAGACAATTAAATGCTATATATCATCATCAAATACGCTGTCCACTTTAAATAGCTAAACATCCACCATTTCACTGTAAGGAGCTCCAAATGTATATAACTATAAAGAATTATTAGTAGTATTAGTATCCATCTATCTATCCATTCATCCATCCATCCTTCCTTCCTTCCATCCATTGCTTATCCAGTATAGGGTCGCAGTGACGCAGGATCCCATTCCAAACCACAATCCAGTCCATCGCAGGACACAGTATTTATATACCGTGCAAAACTAAGGCTTATAATGTAGTATCACTTTGAACAAAATGTTAATCAAATTTCATCAAATGTAATGTAAATATCAGATCTCACATTTGCTAGGGTTTTGTTTTCTGCTCTTCCTCTCGTTGGTCCATTACCAGTCTCAGGCTTCGACCTGCTCTTGCATTTTATCAGCCATGGACCCGGCCCTCTTACAACCCGTCTTTAAAGTCCTTACGTCCACCAACACTGCAATCTTACCTGGAAGGCCACTGAGGATGAGGACGAAGAGAGGGAGGAAGAGGGTAGCCATGCGTTATGTTATGTGTTAGAAACCAGAATGTCTCTGGGGACTATCTAAGATACTGATACCCGGGGGCATTGTTGACTGCACCCCCCAAACACCTCCCCCCCGGCCCACTTCCTCATCTATTTTCACTCAGTGGTGCTTCATGCGGAAACGAGAACAGAGCTACACGCCCAGACAAAGGCAAAACCCCAAAGCTCTGACCCTGGATGGACATTTATTTTAAAAAGGCCACAGAAAGCAAGAAAAGGAAGTGAGAGAGGGTCTGAGGGCCTGTGGGCTGCTCCGCTACCTAAAGGCATATCAAAGGTCGCACTCTTCGGGTTTGGAGATGCTGTCAAGTTCTAGAACAAAGCCTGAAAGATCATGTGACATCCACAGGATGCGTCGAAAATGTGGCACAGGGCATCTTCCGGTTTTCAGTGCAGAAAACCTCCCATTGAAGTGTGAGAATGACAGATGTCATGTTCCGAAATGATCACGCATCCTTAAAAAGCAAGACAAATAGTTTAATGACAAACACACATACACATTTTGATATTACAGTAATGAAAAAAATACATAGCTGTGTCCACATTCAGTTTTTTTTGTTTGTTTTTTTAAACCGCGATGCTTTTCAGACAGAAATGGAAACAGAGGTTCTCTTAAGAGAAGATCAAGCACAAAATGTTTCATATTCATTATAACAAAACTTCACAAGTAGCTTTGTCAGTGAATGCCATAATAATAATAATAATAATAATAATAATAATAATAATAATAATAATAATAATAATAAACTTCAGAATACTAATCCTCGTTCTGTGTGTACTGTGCACAGTGCTCTCAGTGCTGTCCTTTGTTTTTCTGCATACAAACACAGTAAAGCTTATACCTTCTGCGCCACTCTAAACGGTGACTTTTCAGTGAAACATTTAGCAAATTTGGCACTGCATTGCAGATATCTGTGCATTGCTTAACCAGGAAAAATCCCACACTCCATGTGTGAGCACAAGGGGGAGACATTTCTTCATTTGGGGGGGGGGGGGGGTGAATATACACAAAAGTGGGTGCTGGGGAAATGTTGGTACACCGGCCGTGGTACCATTTCACCATGCAAACTCCACAACAGGACACTCTCCTCCCAGTAAAGAAAGCAAGAGGACAGGAGCATGGGCAGAAGCAAGCGCAGTGAGAAATTATGCCTTAACGTGCCCATACTGTCAGCACCCATAATGCTTTGCTCTGTGACTCTGTACTCAGTGAAAATAAGGGGCCGTGATGGTGGATGCTCAAGCCCAGTCTCACCTGCTTTGTCATCACATAACTTGATGCAGCTACAGTTTGATGTAGCTACACTCTTAGCGATAGAATAGTCACGCGGTTTTTTACTGCAGATTACTGGTGTGGATACTTCTGACAGCAACCGCCAGCCTCTTTTGTTGTGGTTTGACAAGTAAAGATTCTGTTTCCGAGCTTCGTAGTCGATCTGAAGAGTAGTGTCTTCCTTACTAGTCTCTGTCACAGATTCTGCTCATTTTTTGACCATCAGATTGCCCGGGGCTCTTCCCTATTGATGGAAAATCCAGCTAAATTATTATTAATATCATCATCCTTTCGATGGCCCCTCTGGTTCTCTTTCATGGCAGTCTCACAGGGATGGTTCCTGTTCATAATTACTCATTTGCTACAGCCTACTTCTTGTTTTGATGCATCCATGTTCCTATTGTGGTCTCTGCCACAACCTCATGTGATGGTTTTCTTGGTATATGGTCTCGCCGTCCTTGCTCACCCAGCTCCCCCCTCCCCCCCACACAGAACTCTCAGCGCTGAGTTCCAACTGTCCGTGACCTCAGCGCGCACTTGGGAAATGGCCTCCATCTTTTTCAGCAGTGGATCTCGTAGGCGATCTGCTTGTCGAACAGCAGGCTCTGGCTCAAGAAGAGCTCCTCGGCCTCCACGTCCATAGTCGGCGCTGCCTCCTCCCCCTCGCCCGCCATCCGGCTCATTGGCCGCGGGGCACGGTGCTGCGGAGACTCCGCGGGCGGCAGCGCCCCCTGCTGGGGAGGAGGAAGAACGGGCCGGTCGCGGTTCAGCACGTACATCTCGTGGCCGCGCTCGTCGCGGTACTCCTCCAGCTGAGCGAAGGTGGTGGGCCCATCTGAGTAGTCGTTGACGTAGAGGACGCTCTCCTCCTGCTGGCCCTTCTGTCGCTGCCGGTGGCGGCTGTAGATCATGGCCACCAGCAGCAGGGCGGTGAGCGCCAGCAGGGCGATGCCAGCGGCGATGGCCGTCTGGGTGGCGGTGCCCAGTGCGTTGAAATCCATGCTGCCGAGGGCATAGAGAGGCTCCCTGCTGACGTCCATCAGCGCCGGGTGGGGCGACTGCAGCCAGGGGCGCCAGGGCGAGGAAGGCGAGGCGGCGGACGAGCCCGAAGACGAAGACGGTGACACGTTAACGTGCAGGTGAAAGGTCACCCGGGCCACGCCCCCGGCATTCCAGGCCTCGCATTCGTAGAGCCCCGCGTGGGCTTCTGTCACGTTGCTAAGGAATAGCATCCCACTGCCCATGTCCGGGCTGAATCGCTCCGACTCCCCCTGGCCGTCGACGGCCGCTGGTGACGTGGCCTCAGGGTCCGGAGCCGCGTCCTGTGTCAGCCCCTGGGGCGTGGCCCTAGCCCTGTCCTGGGTGGCCTTCCTCCAGGTGACCTGTGGCTGTGGGTAGCCAGACGCCTGGCAGGACACCCGCAGGCTCTCGCCGGGCCGCAGGGAGCGCCGGCGCGGTTGTAGGCGCACGGCAGGCGGGATGCACACCAAGCTGTTTCGGGGCACCTCCACCAGGCTGAGGTGCGAGAGGCGCGGCGGCTCGGCGCACACCAGCCGCCGGTCGGCCGAGCTCAGCAGCCGCTGGCCCTCCTCGTCAATCCAGCTGCGCAGCCAGTGCAGTGCACAGTCGCAGCGCCAAGGGTTGCCTGGGTTGACCGGGCCATGAAGCAGGGAAAGGTGGGTTGAATCAGTGGGGAATTATAGGAGAAAATAGGGAAGAGATTTACAATTCAGTTTGCGACCATAGCTGCAAGAATGGGAAAAAACAACAAATAATAATAAAAAAACGAATGAGCTGTCAGAAAGGATAATAGGATTGCGTGAGCATAATGTAACTGCGATGCACAATGCACAGTACTTCAAAATATCTATCACATGCACATTTATTTGAAGTACAGTGATTGCTTGCAGAATAACACTTTCTATTTTGATTTGCTAATATAGCACAGTATATGTATTTATAAAAAATAGTCCTGTATGCACCATCACAAACTTTGTGCCTGTGAATTTCTTTTAAAATGTGTCCCCCGGAGGCCCCAGCCTCACCTGTGACGCGCAGTACCTGGAGGCTGACCAGGGGGCGCAGCGACGCCTGGCTCAGAGTGTGCAGGTTGTTGCGACTCAAGTCCAGTAGCGCCAGGGAGCCCAGGCCCGCCAGAGCCTGTTCTCCCAGCACCTCCACACTGTTCTCCTGCAGGTGGAGCTCCTGAAGCCGCTGGAAGATATGGGGTGCGGTGGGGTGGACCGGTGGAAGAAGAAGTGGGCATGAAAATACACAACTGTTAGTCACCGACATCGAGGGCCTCACACTGGCATAAGTATCAGATTTAGTCACCAATATACATTAAGGTGATCAATATTACACGTCAGGTCTACGATTTATCTTTAAATTGCGTTCTTTTCAGTACCACAATAAGTATCAATGACAGAAATAAATCATACGCAAACGATTGCGAGACTATAAAATTACATTAATTACGCATCAAAGATGCCCCTCGCCGTACAACATTTCGATTCCAGATATTTAACTTTACGACGCTGCGATAGCAATGCACATTCAGGAGTCAGTTTTGAATCTGTATCTGTTTTTTTCCACTTACGATAAGGTTCATTGCAATGCAACCCTACCGTAAGTCAAGGAGCATCCCTGTGCGTAAATATCGAATCCATTCACCAATATACCTTAAAGTGACCGATCGCAATGAAATCAGTCTGCACTACATAACAATATTATCTCGTTAATTGTGTTCTCCGTAAAACAACAACTTCCTTTTGTTCTAATAAATTGTATGCCGTCTCTTATGAGACTTGCGGTCATTAAATATTATCCCTAATGTGTTAGCTTTAAATATTTAATGTAATGCTTATTCCATCGGAAGAAATAATGTCATGTCAATACCTGGAGTGTACCATAAGTAAAGCCATAGGTCAGCCGCCCCCCACCCCCCCTTCGCACCTGCAGCCCGCGGAAGGTGAAGTCCTGCAGCCGCGTGATCTGGTTGCTGGCCAGGTAGAGGACGCGCAGGTGCGCCAGCCCCAGGAAGACGTCGGGCGTCACCAGGTGGATGCGGTTGCCGTTGAGCGCCAGCTCCAGCAGCTGGCCCTGGCCGCGGAAGGCGCCCGGCTCCAGCGCCGACAGTCCGTTGTGCTGCAAGTACAGGTAGCGTAGGCTGGCCAATCGCGACAGGTCCCGCCAGCGCACCTGTCCAATGGCGTTGTCCTGCAGGAAGATGGTCTGTGTGGGGCAGTGGGTCAGAAAGGGAGACGTGGGTCTTTCGCTGCTTTTTTTACTAGCAGTGCCAGTTGGCTCACAAGTGCTGAATTGACTTCAAATTACAACAAAACAACTTTACGACAAAATTGCTTAACCCAAGCTAATAAGCCAAAATAAATGCTCCGGGGGGTGCTGGTTGGACCCTGTGCTCAGACATCAAACTTTGCTGTCACCTCTATGACTGCATGTCTTCTAAAAAAGGGAGACAATGGTGGGATTCGCAAAATAAAAACACCCCAGTTTACCTTTTCTTGTACAGGTGGCAAATAAAGATTTTGTTTTGAGAGGGCAGTGGGGGTGTGTACGATGCACGGCGAGAAGGGCAACGGGCGACATCATTGCCTGGTGAGGTTTGGTCTGGCTGTAGCACTTCAGGGCTGTAGGCGAGGTCGTGGACGAGGCACTGACCTGAGTGATGGGTGGAATGTTCTGGGGGAACTCCCTCAGCCCCATGGAGCCACATTCCACCGTCAGGCTGTAGCAGCGGCATCCGGCCGGGCAGCCCAGGGCCAGCGTGGCGTCCAGAGCGCGGAGGGCCAGGACAAGGACAAGGAGCGAGAGCTGAGGGACGGACATCGCGCTCACGTGGGCGGGGCCTAGGAGCCAAAGAGAAGTGTGTGTGTGTTTCAGTGTCCTGCTGGCGGGGACAACACGCTGTGACCTCTCTGTCATCTGCTTATTTACTGTGGGGTCAAAGTGCATTAATTATGGAAGCATTAAGGTAATCAACAAAAGCATTACAGACCATTACACTCATCTGTCTTCCATAACCACTTTTGCAGTACAGGGTCACATGATCACCGTAAAAAAATTACCATGTAGAGTAAAATACTGCCAGCAGAGTTGCCAGCAGTTTACTGTTAATTTCACAGTTCATCTACTATAATCTGCTTTACAGTATGTTACTGTTATAATACCACACTGAAAAAATAACCTGTAGGATTTACTCAATTATATGCAATATTTTTGCATTTTTTCTATATAGGTATACAAAATTTTAGGAAATAAATTATTTTAAATAGATTAACCTAAAATTCACCTACACTCTAAACCATCAGTTAATCTGAGAAAATCCTATAGGATGGTACTGTGAAAGTAGGTCGACGTCAGCTTCATTTATTCAAAATATCTCGTAAAATTAGGTGTACTTTTTTTTTTTTTTCTTTTTAAAAAAAGGTTTAAATTCAACCAAAAAGTGCAAATTGTCATCTCATTTTATCTGAGTAAATTCTGCAGGTTATTTTTTTTTCTTTTCACGTACTGAATTACAGTATTTTATGGGAAACGGCGAGATTCTCATAAATATATTGTCCAGAATGTATTTTTTCACCAGCATTGCACTATTTTATTGATAAACAATATGTTACTGTAATAATTTCAGTTTTTACAGCATTTTGTTACAATGTATACATGGTGCAGAACCAGGTAGCTCAGGGCAGATATCAGAGGACAGTCCATCACATGGCATATACGCTCCCTCTCTCTCTCTCTCTCTCACACACACACACACAATTGAGATGCCACACACACACACACAATTCAGATGCCAACTCCACCCTGTTGCATGTTTTTGACTGGAACAGAAATATGGTGAAAACATGCAAATTCCACACACCAGGGGTGACTGGGACCAGATGCTTAATATTACACATCCTACACAGCTTCTAACTGTACATGGATTTAAGCCTTTCATTAACTCTGGCGCCCCCTTTAATACTCCAAGACTTCATCAAAACCATTTCATTTTCATGTGACTAATGCCACAAATGATCATCACGGTTGAAAGTGCACATTATGGTCTATTTCCTAATCCAACCCGCAGATTAACCACGTAAACAGCGAAATAATTAACCATACATGAATCATCGACACCGGCTCATTCGCAACTCCTTTTTCCTCATCACGGAAACGCGACGGGACAGAATATGCCCGTAGTATTTTAAAATCTAAAATAAATAAAAGCGAATATAAACAAGCCTTTTGCGAACGCATTATATCATAATATACATACAGTCCTACATGTAAGTACACATATATAAAGAGAACATAATAATTCCAGTGCGGTTATATAACGCTCACATACAAAGAATGCAACTGATGGAAGCACGTTATTCATTCATGATGCTCATTTCATTTCATGGTTAAATTACAAAGCGAAACGCATTAAACAAGCCATAAAAGCAGCACTTACGTATAGACCACGTGAACTATTATTATTATTATTATTATTATTATTATTATTAATGCCACATCAGCAAAGGAATACTCTTTACCTCCAGCGATGGGTAAAGCAGAAGCCCGCTATTCACTCCCTTGTCGCGTCGATTACCATTGAAATCCACGCATCTGCTCGCACGCTGATATCCATGCCGAATGCGTCCTGATCTATTAACACCAACTACCCTTGTCATTTAGGACGTGAAAGCGGTATCCCCGAAACATTTCAGCCTGCGAGGGAAACATCACGTCTCCATCCCGTCCAGTCCCAGCAAACGCCGCCGCCTGCCGATCATAAACGATAAATGTTGGGGTTATGAACATAGGCGAGAAAAGCGCCGTTGTTGCAGTCTGCGGAGGCGAAGGGGGGCTTTGTTTAAATCCATATTTTTCCTTTTTTTCCCCTACTTACAGTGGTTATAGACGCAGTCTCATGTTGGCTCTGCAGTAGCCTACAATCAATGACCTTCTGCCCCGCCTTTTTCTCAGAAACCTCTCGGCATGTTGCTGAAATAAAGCGGTTCACGTTTTACATATAATTAAATGGCTAAATAACATAATCATGAGTCGCTAGTTTACATCTACACATCTTTTTAGATTGAGAACTTGGAATGGGGGGAGTTTGCAGCTTGTTTTCGGTGGGTGCTGTATAGTCTCACGGGGTTTTGCATTGGTGGCTGTAAATTCTCTGACGTGTTTGAGTGCAGACTGTGAGAGACTCGTGTCGCCAGCTCTGAGCTTCCTGGAAGGGACTCTCTATTTTTCTCTTTTGCTTTATTATGATTTACCTTTTTCATCCAGAAAAAGTCTCCACGTGTAGCACATGTACGGAGACGGCTAATGGTTTGATGATACCACATCATGCTTTTTCGAGCTTAAAATGTCACTGCCAATGAAACACATCTTATTTATATTAGATGATAAATGGATTTGTCTGTAGTGGCACATAGTGTGACACTGTTCCATGAATCCCCAGCAGATCGCATGCTCTCCCTGTGGTGTGTGGAATACTCTCAGTTTCTTGCACTCCAAAGGCTGGTGCCTTTAAATTGCCTGCAATGCGTGTGTGTGTGTGTGTGCGCGCGCGTGTGTGTGTGTGTGTAGATTAGGTTTATACACTCAGTGACAAAAAAAGTCACGCACCAAGATGGAGTTGTGGACATGAAATTGATCTGCATGCGGTGAAAGGTCATGTGTGACTGAATCACAATGATTATTATATCACATCAGACAGACAACAGAGTAGGCAGTATGGACGCACTGCTGTTCCCATGTCAGTAGGGTGTGGCACCCCCCGGGCCTGGATACATGTGACGATATGGTGTCATATGGAGTCGTACAGCTGCTGGATCCACTCCTGTGGCATCAGCCCACAGCTGTTGTAACTGGCTCTCGGCACCTAGACTCAAATGTTAGAATTTGTAAAGAGTAAATTAGGATTTTGCCGTTTTCTCCATTTCACTTCCTCTGCCAGCACTTGCAGGATGGGCTTCCCCTTTGAGTCTGGTTCCTCCCAAGGTTTCTTCCTTCTTGGGAGTTTTTCCTTGCCACTCTTGCCTCTGGCATGTTCACTGGGGGCTTTGGATGGGGATAATGTAAAGTGGTTTGAGACAATGTAATATTGCAAAAATGCACTATATCCGGACACTATATCCAATGCACTATATTGAAAATACATGTATGTAAGACATCCATCAACTCTGTAAACGCATTTGATGCAGCTAATTTTAGGTTTATAATGCAACAGTATATGGCTTTAATCTAGATCTTGAGCGTTGCGCGTTACATTTTTAAGAAGTCAGAAACTAAAAGTACAAAAATCAGTCTTGAGCCTTGTGATTAGTCTGCAAACCCTTTGATATTCCAGCAATTTCAAAAAAATTGCACGGATATGAACCGCTCCAACTCGTTCTTAGATATCTACTCAGAAAACCTTAGAGGCGCAAAGCCAAAAACAGTATCCTGTACAGCTGTGAGCCGTCAGTCAGGATGCAACTAACGTGCTTCATGGAGAAGAACACAGCACTCGCATGAAAAAGGCATCACGCCGCCATCATCAAATCGAGGCACGTGCACCAGCGCCGAATACCTTGCAAGATGCTTTGCCATGATTATTGACTTGTAGCGAAGGCCGCTCTCTCTCTCAATATCACACCCCTCCATGTAATCTGGCGAATCTGCTACAAGAAACCACAGGATAGGCTTGTGGGACCTGGACAACTGAGATGGCCAGATATTATTTCATCATATGATACAGGAGATTGTGCAATCCACCCTCACAACCAACATATACAAATGGAGACACGCATGAAGTCTAGTCATGCAATAAAGTCTAGATCATTAAAGAGTGGTATGCAGCTATGTGGTATGAACAGTGGTACGCAAATGGGAGGAACCGAGCAGGGATTCTGGAAATTGTTCCACAAGAATGTTATCCGGGTAGTTTGGAAAACAGAACTTTGTCGGTGACAGATTGAGATTAGTCAAAGAAGTGTGTGTGTGTGTGTGTGTGTGTGTGTGTGTGTGCTTCCGCGTGAGATACACGAGCAGCCCAACGACAACGTTAGAACGAGAATCGCCAGCCATTTTGAGGTGGCCGCTGCCTGCCTGTCATCTTAAGCGACAAACAGGTAGGCAAAATTTTCACAGATCAGCGGCACTGGCCTCCTGTCAATGCATCAGAGTCACGCTGGTTAACACGACCTTTCATCAAGCTGGATAAGGTACAGCAATGAATGTATTGGTATTAATTATTCCACAAAACTTCTAACAAAAAACTGCTGCGCAGTTTATGCAAGATGTCTTGATAAAATAAGTGGTGTCTTCGTACAATTAATAGATTCACTATTACATTTGAAGTATTTTATTTAATAGTAAAGCTACTAAGTTAATGTGCTTATGGACAATAATATGCCACAATTCAGTGCTATTAGATATTAGTGTGTCTTCAAGATGTATCTTCTCTTTTATTTTTAAGTACTGAAACACTTTGAGATTGAAATCTTATTACGGGGTTGTTTTTATACTGGAGACCCATTTAAGATTGTCCTAGCATAGGGGTCACCACCTTGGGTCCTGGAGGGCTACTATCCAGTAAGTTTTCTATCCTACTATATATATATAATTTATGATCAACCTGACATTAAAAATGTTTCAAGTAGTCTTATGGAGTTTTACTTTTATGGAGTTTTTAACAGCAAGAGGCAAAACGTAAAATACTCTCGGAATGGTACAGGCAAAATCCCCACAGATAAAGGTTAGAAACATGGCTTGTAAATAATGAACAGCTCAGCGAGCACTGAATGTGCCATTTCCACTTTCTGCAACCATGTTCCTGTGATCCTTATTGCAACTTGCTCAAAATGGGCCACCATGGACATTGTGTTCCTGATTTCAGGGAGTCTTTTGAAAGACAATAAAACGGGAAGTGCAGTCAAATCCTTTCTGTGTTCCTTGGTGGACAGCTTCAATTTGGGTGAAGATAAGATCCAGATTGGTTTGTCTACATTGGATACTCGTACCGTACACATTGCTTTCCATCTCAAAACCTCCCGTCAGCTGGAAGATATTAAAACCAGGATACAAACCCTAAGCCCACCATCAAACTGGACTATGGCGAATAATAAATTTCTAGTTTTTGACCTGTTCTCAGAAGCAGTGGGAGGCAGGTATGGCAAAGGGGTGCCTCAGATTGTGTACATCACAGAGGAAAATGACCCATTACAACATCCCCCTGAAGCACTATTAAAGCATCAAATCACAGTGAACAGAATACAGTATATTTCTGAAACAAAGAAATGGACAATGGATGGCAACATTATGAAAATGCACAAAAAAAGCAGTGATAAGCTTCAAGCGATCTTCCAGAAATTCAGCGATCTCCTGTGTGATTCAGCGGAGCTTATGGTACCCCTGGACAAAGGTAAACTTGCGATTGCTTTTGATTTGACAATGACTGAATTAGTCATGTAGTGTTGAAATATTTAGGTACTGGTGGGTAAGCTCATTGACTTAAGGAAAGTGTAAAAACTAGCCAACAATGCTTCAAGTTCATCACTCATCATTTCTCTGTCCAGAAATGTCATTTTTAAATAATTTTAATTAAATTAAAGAATCCCTTACTCGTTTGCCCACCTACGTCTTCTCTTTAATTGTTTTGAAAACTTAGGTGCTGAAATAAAGCTTGAAATAGTTAGCTATATCACAAAAAAATTCTTATCAAAATTAAGCCCTCAGAATCATTAAATCTAAGCTGGGCCAGTTTTCAATTTTTACCTGTCGAGACCTAATACGATAACTACATGTGACTGTGACTAAACAAATACTTCCTTCTAACTGGCTGATTCAAGGAACTTGATGGTCGAATGGCTTTACTGCTATTTAAGTACAACTGAATCTAGAAAACTACCTTTTACCTGTTGTCACACATCCATATGCTTGTATCAGTAATATTACAGCTGTGTAAATATGTGGTGAAGAGTCCTCATGCAGGACTTCTCTTGTAATCAGTCTTTTGAGACGTTTTTTGTCTCTTGGGTACTTTAATGTTAACGATGTAATTTGCAGGACCCCATGCAGTCTGCCCACAGGGACTAATGGCGGACATAGTCTTCGTGGTGGATGGATCGAGTTCTGTTGGGTGGCTAGAATTCGAAGCGATCAAGGACTTTCTTTCTTCCTTAGTGGACAGGTTATACGTGGGCATTATTTTCTCGAACCCTTCAGCAGGGGCATCAGAAATAGGGGGATGTGGGATGCTTCCCCCCAACACTGACAGATTCTTCTCAAAAAATGAAAATTAATAGAAATCTATTTCGGGGAAAAAAAACCTGAATTGCTATATTTTTGGGTTTTGCGATAATCATTTAGAACTGCGCCTTTTGCTATTTAACGCATTTCTGCCATGATACAGATGCAATAGATAAGACGATTTAAGATCACATTCTTTACGTTTTATTATGAATCCATTTCTTACTGAGGCTAAGTTGCTGCTCACGCTGAGTGCAAGGATGGTATGTATACCTAATGAAGACAGTGGTCCTCTATCACAAAAAATCATTTTATCAGACAGATCAGTTATTTTTTCAGTTATGTTTAGTTGTGATACTGCAACCTAAACAGTCTTAGTCTGATTTCAAATTATGAAATCTTTATTTCATAATTATGTCAATTATTTCATAATTTTATAATTATGTCAATGTCCTTCACACCATCTCTGCTCAGGTGCACCTGCTCTGTCAACGCACAACAACGCAGTGGTGGAGATGGGGGGCAATGTGATCTTCCAGTGCTTGTACAGTGAGGAAAACGTTCGCCGAGAGAAGAAATGGTGCCAGAGAGGAGACTGGAGCTCCTGCCCGACTGAGACTGAGATGAGGGACGTGAAGAGCCAGGATGCGGTGAAGCTGTACAACGACAAAAAATACCGTATTCTTACCGTGGTCATCAGGGGTGATGAACAACACGGGCTGATACTGGTGTGCTGCTGGAAACCAGCACCTCCTTTGCCAAATTAATGTGCTGCCTCAAAACACAAGTAAGCCAGCCTTTTCAGCAACTTGCCGGAATTATGGTTCACTATAAAGTTGCATTCTGTAATAACTTTTGAATCTTTCATGCTAAATTTACACTATATGGTGAAAAGTATGTGGACTCTAGCTTGTCTCACATCTCATCCCAGTGCCAAGGGTATTAATATGAAGTTGATCCACTATTTGTTGCTGTGTCAGCCTCTCCTCTCCGGGGAAGGCTTTCCATTCAGAGCATCGCTGGTGGAATCTGCTGCCATTCAGGTTGGGTGATGCTGGGCTATCAAATCCCTTTCGGTGTCTGCCCAACCACTTTGCAGCAGTTCGCTCTCAGATGTTTTGATCTTCACAGTCACCTCACTTGAGGTAGACCAGGGTACCCTCAGCTGGGCAGAAATACAGCAAACTGACTAGATGGAAGGAAAGTGTCCGATGACGGTGCCAAGGCTCTAACCTCTTCTGTACAACAACACATTCTGCTGCCAGTTTATGACTAGAGACTGTGTGACTGTGTCCTTAATTAAATAGTTAGCATGTGCATGGCTTACTTGCCCAGCTAATAGGGTGTCCACCTATTTTTGGTCATATACTGCATCACACGTAATTATGCTTCTTGAGGCCTTCCAATAATGAATGCTGCAGGACGCGTTTCATTTTCCATAACTAATTTGGTATATTCGGTTCATCCACAGCATTCACCACACCCCCAGAGATAGCTAAGATACCGGAAGTGTTCACCATACCACAAAGGTGAGCATGTTAGCTTTAATAAGGGAGCTGCTTCAGAGGGATTGGGCTATAATGCTAGCAGGTAGGCCCCGGGATCGCCAGCTGTGTGGGGCTGATGGGCAGAAAAGGGGGGGGGCAGTTCACATTCCCAGCATCAGTGCTATTGCCGGTTGGTAGCCCATAGTGCTCAGAGGTCTGCAGCCACAAAGGGCTACTACCTTAACCTTGATGCACCCATTGCTGCTGGCATCATGAATCTACCAACAGGTGTCACGCACCTGCATCTTTGCACAAAAATATGTTGTATGTGATGAACAGCTTGTTATATGGCAGCAGTCATTTTTCATTTCCTTGGACAATATTGAGTACATTAAAAATGTATTTTTTACCAATATTTACTCAATAGATCAATCTATTGCCCAATAGACAAATTCTTCCTCTGCTGTTTTCGGCTGCAACTGTCTTGGTCAACTTGATCTGTACCATTGTAGCAGTGACTAAGATCTGGGCATATTGCAGTAAGTCATCAGTGCAACTTAATTTAAAACCATTCTTAAGCTTAAAAGAAGAATTTAAAGTGACAGTATACACTTATGAAATTAATGATTTTCATATCTGAAATGTGTATTGCCTATATTGGATCATTTTAGAGCAAATAAAAGATGAAGGACTATCTTTCACAACACAGAACAGTAATTAAGAATGAGTAAGTATTGCATCTCTGCTTCATTAATAACAATACAATGTTTTATTAATTTATTTTTTAACACACTCTCCCTCCTCCTATCCCACAGCAACAGCGAGACTGATGGTCATCCAGAGAAGACCGTATGTAAAGTTCTGTTGTGGCTCTGTCATGAAAGACGCTATATAAAAATGAATTGAATTGAATTAAATTGAATTGAACTGAACTGGATTGAAAGAATGTAAAGAACTTCTGTGGTGCTTCCCTGACGTGTCTGTTATTAAAGGCCATAATTTGCATTTAGTCCTGCCGGCTTCATGCACCAGCTCATGCGATATACGCTTTGATGTATCAAGTTCAGTGCATGTTAGCATTTTCTGGCTGTGCTGGACACTGTTAGACAAGGAATGCATCTTCCGGCAAGAAGCAGCGTCTATGCACCTGGCTCATCCAGCACAGGCCCAAGGCCAAAACAGCATTAGGCAGGGAGACATTGTGAGACCTTTGCAGGGCAGACATACAGTGTCAGCCTAAAGGGACTCTGTGTAGGATGTGCCACCAGTGACCGGAAGGTTGCTGACTCTAGCCCCAGGATGTAGCTTTACCCCAGGCTTTTTAACCCAGTTGCTCCAAGGTCTGGCTAACCCTGCTTTATCAAAAAAAATATATTTTGTTTGAATGAGAACAAAAAGATGATAGATATAGGCTGAATATAGGGTATGATTCCGCATGCATATATTATATATTTTTTAAACATTCACTTATAAAATAAAAAAAATATTTTAAATTGTACTTTTTACATTTTACATTTATATTGTTATTGTGTTGTATTTTGCACCAAGGGAGTGGCACTGCAATTTCGTTGTACCTGGTACAATGACAATAAAGGCTATTCTATTCTATTCTATTCTATTCTATGAGCTGCATTTAAGGTTAATATGTATGATGTAATGTGAAATAAATAATGTATCCCTGTCTTGACTTAATGTAAATTTATAGCGCTTCTGGGAAACATTAAGACAATTAACACACTGCATGTGTGGTCATCGCAATGTTGCAATACATAATGCACATGAGATGTATTAACTGTATAATATGTACAAAATTACTGACACCACAATGCCTGCTGTTCCACACAGCACAAAAACAGAAATCAATATGCTTTCACCCGTGCTTTCACATCATTCTACCCTTTTTTGGGCATTTTCAGACAAAGGTATCAACTGTTGCTAGGCAATGTTCTGTTAAATAATTAAGGTGATGTTTCAAGGACCAGTATACTGGCTCCAGTCCTCAATGGGAAACGAGGTGAGGAGCATCATGGAGGTTGGTGTAGATAGTGGTAACAACCGGAGTGACATGCAGCTATGCACACCCATAATCCACCACAGTTTTTTCTAGCCTGTTCATTTTTGTAGACCACAGCACAGAAAACAGCTGCTCTGTACTTCATATTTTTTTCTTTTTTTGTTTCCCGTGGAAAGCTTGCGGCTGACTTTCATCTGACAGTTTTCTAGCTGATTAGGTTCCTTGAGCACTAACTGCATCAATGTGTTGCATCACCACGCCCCTGCTAAGGGTCTCTTATGCTTGTGTGTGCCAGTCAAAGCCACTGACTTTCTCATGCCTTTGATCAAGTGATTGACGGGTCACAGCTAATAAGCTTGTGAAACAAAACAGCAGCAGTACAAACAGAAAAGTCAACAAGGAGGTCAATCTAGGGATCTCTGAAGCAAAGTTGTGAGATACAAAAGTGCTCCATAATAACATTGGAATATAATAGCAGTATAAAATACAGATTATGCCACAGAACTCGGAACAAACAGCTCAGCGTTCAGCTATACAAATAGGCTGATTATTAAAGACCCATTAAAAATATCTGCATCCGTCCTTTCTCTGTGTTTTACTGATCTGACATTTTCAATTTGCAGCTGGTTACTAAGAAAGAAAAACACACAAGAAGATTTAGAGATCGGTGGAAAGACAGAGAGATGGGCAGAAGAATGATTCTGTACAGCTGAGGAGCTGCATGCAGGAAAGTGGTAATGATGACCTACGTAAGGTCTGTTATTGTGGGGCATGACGAAGGGTGGACCATCCATATGGCAGATCTCAAAAACAGAGTTTTATTAAACAATACGGGACACAAAAGGAGAACCAGAGAGCAAAGGAACCACATGGGATCAAGACAAGTAAGTAAAAAATAAGAAGTAACGGATATTTCATAGTTATACTAAGACTGGTGGGGACCAAGCAAAGGCCAGAACAATAAAAACATGGGATCTAACACACAACTATAACCAATATGACTGACTGAGCAAACAAGGCAAGGAGAAGTACATATATACACACAGGGATAACAAGGGCAGGTGAGGTTAATTAGCCGATAGAGAAAGGTTCAAACACCAAGGGAAACTAAAGCAAAGGAAAGTGAACACAATTAAACCTGTGAGCACACAGAAATACACCAAATAACTAACATAAGTAAAACCAGAAATAAACACTTAATTAATGCATGGTTTATGTTGCCATGGCAATAAATGGGGAGCGTGAATGACAACAACCTGCTCAGGCCATTAAGCCACGCAGTAGCACTGGGAACAGGAAAACGCACCGGGAGCCAAAGACACTGGGATGACCAGCTACCTCTGCTGGCCACGAGGGGAACTGACATAACAGAGGCTGATCCTGTTCGTAGAGAACTGCTTCTCTCTGTTAATGTAGCAGTTAATTAGAAAGTGTTACTTATGTACTGATATCATGTTTGCTCATGATTAATGAATCATAATGGTCCATGTGTTTCGTGAAGATACCATATTTAGTCATTTGATGGGGTTTGCAAAGTTTGCAAAAACATAGAAGTCATAAGTTGTCAGCCAACTCTTCTTGGTATCACCAAAAAAGTCAGGAAAACAACGCACCAGATACAATGAATAAACTTCGTCTTTATTAACGAGATAGCTAATAAAAACCGCGGTATTTGCAGCTAACTTTGTAGCTAACTAATGTTTTTAGCTCATCGACACCTCTGCTGCTTGTCAACTTCATTGCTTGTTGTAACGCCTCCGGTGAAGTTTGCTTCTCTGCGAATATGTCGCCCAAGTAAAAAATAGTGGACACTTCTTTGTGGCATTTCGCAATGCATCTTTATTTGATAAATGCAGTTCGGTGACCATACACATCAGACAGCTCACCTTCTCCAAATGCATAAAGAGAGATGAGCAGCAAAAGAGGACTATACACCACATACTAAAGTCAGCCTTAAATGATTTTCTGGTAACTCTTTACTTGAGGGGGAACAAGTAACTTACAGTACTGACTCAGTTAATACTCAAGTCCTCGGGATCCTGGCTGGCGACCCACCAGGCAGACACATGGTCCATTCCCACTCTCCGGAAATGGCCATCCATCTACCGCAGCCAGGTGTTATGAGGTCCCGAGCAATGTCCCTCAGGGAAACACGCCACATGGCTATAGTGCCATAACTGACGCTCCCTCACAATGCAGGTAATGTACCTCATTCGGGTCTCCTCTAGCAACCGCTCATTCAACACAGTCAAACCAGCAGTACCCAAGGATTCTCTGTAGAGACACAACACAGAAGGAGTCCAGCCTTTGTCTCAGGTCACTGGATAGTGTCTATCTCTCACATCCATACAGCAAGACAGACAGCACGAGGAATCTAAAGACTTGGACCTGCATCCTTTTGCAAAGATATTGGGAGCCACACACCCCTTTCCAGCGACCTCATGACCCCTCATGCTCTCCCCATCCGTCTGCTGACTATATAGGAAAAGTCACCAGGGACATGAATGTCGCTGCCAAGGGAAGTAAATCTCTCAAAAAGGTCGACAGTCTCCCCTCAGACAGAGACAGTACTGATGGCTGTGCCTAAGAAATCATTAAATGCCTGGATCTTGGTCTTTATCCAGGACACCCGCAATCCCAGAAACTCAGACTCCTCATTCGGCATTTCTTAAAAACATTTTCCTTCACTTTTTAGAAGAATACGCTTACCTCTTAATATGACCTATTCTCACGAGGTATAAACCTGCCACCTGTGTAGGGTGACGACGTTACACTGTCAACCGTTATGGGGGAAGGCATTCTGAAACTGTCTAGTGACAAGATTCCTGTCATGTCAAAGTATGTTTAATGAACCTCTTTCATTGAAATGGTTCCAAATGAAAAACGTTTTTGAACACAAAGGCACAAAGGTGTCAATCAACATCAAAGGGTGCTATAAGGCTCCTCAGAGGGCTATGAGGAACCCCTAAGTATTAAAATCAAACCATTATATGTTTTCATTTTAAATGGAGGGGTCAGATTATTCAACCAGTTGGCATGATGCATGCATATGGACACCCATGCATAACATGGAGCTGATTTTCCTTCTGCCTGAAAAAAGCTCTTAATCCGTGATCCCACTTGTAGCAGTTTCAAATTAATATGCTTGAAATGGTATGCAGATAAAGTTCTATAGGGTAATATAATGCATTTTGCTAACAATGAAACTTAAACAGTGACTAATTTGCAAAAGTAAAGCAAAATAGCTTTTCAGACAGTATATTTTTAGCATTTGACAGAACTTCCTGCACCCTGTGGTAGCTAACTGTTTGATTTTGTGGTTGACGAGCTAGTATCGGGAAGATCTCATACGTAAAAGCAGGTCTCTATTTCCTCCATTTCTGAGCCTGATAAAAACTGCTAAATTCTTGTAAAACGCAGAAACATCCTGTGTTTGAATGTAACTGAAAAAGCTTTGCAGTCGTTCTCCACCTAATTCTGTGTATGCATCCTTATGAACGAAGGACAAAAGACATTTAATCTGTGAATTTTAATTTTTTAAAAAACAGTGAGAAAAAAAATTGGCATGAGAAGGGAATCATGTTAAAATGACCTCTGAAAAATGCTTTGATACCTGACATCACCTGTGTTTCACTGCCAGCTTCTCAGTGCTGCACTCCAGAAGATGCAATCACTGTCACACACTATATAACAGCAACAATCTCAGAATTCCCTTCCCGAAGGCCTTCGCCTGTTGGTGGCTGCTGGTATCACTGCAGGAGAACCAGAGACCATCAACCATTGGGATGATTGTTACTGGGGGGGGGGGGGGGGCAGTGCATTATATCATTTAAAGAATTGTGGGATGGCCCATGCATGTCTATGACAGGAGGGGGGAGGAGCCATGCAGGTGCGTGGGGAGCATAATGCACAGGAGAGGGGGAGCAGGTGCGTGGGGCCTTCAGGGCCTGACACCTTATTACTGGGCAAGGTGCCAGATGGTGCTGACCCCACCCACATAGTCACCCAGGGTTCCATACAGGTTACACAAGAAGGTGAAGTGCTGGAAGTAGAAGTTGTCAATAGAAGTATCCTTTAGAGCTGAGAGCAGCAACACTGTTAGGATATACTGATGGATCCAGGGGCACCTGCAGGTTTTTATCTCAGGGAACGCAGCCATGACCCAGCTATTAATTATTAATTACTTATATATACGGGTCCCCCTGAAGAAATTTACTCATTGGAGAGGGAGTGTAATTTATTTCCACCCAGAGGAATCCTCTTCCGCTTAAAATGACAGATTATCCAGTGCAGTCATTACCAGTAGTTCAGTTGTTGTGCTGCTAACTTCGAATAGTGATAAAGGTTAAATAATGGCCGGCAAAATCGGAACATTAATCCATACATCACGCATCTCTACAAATTGCTTGTTTCATCTTCATAAAGATTATATGTAATGAAAAAAAATAAAGATGGAAATATGTTGCTCATCTGCTTTGTACAGTGATAATTAATTTGTGATTATAGTTCTGAAATTTGGCAGTTGGAGGTTGGATAGAAGAGAATGAAAGAGGCAGGAAGTTCCTCCCACTCGTTGACTATGATAAAAAAACTTTTCCGCTGAAGAGAAATTCAGCCTGTCGAGGTGTGTAGCGAAATGGCAGAGTCTGGATTCATTCTGAGCAAGACCCAGTTCAGTTGTCCGATCTGTTTGGATCTACTGAAGGATCCAGTAACCATTAATTGTGGACATAGTTACTGTATGAGCTGCATTAAGGTCTTCTGGGATTACAAGGACTGTGCTGGTGTTTACAGTTGCCCCCAGTGCAGAAAGAGCTTCACACCTAGACCAGTTCTAGGCAGAAACATTGTGCTGGCTGATACGGTGGAGAAACTGGAAAAGACTGGACTGCAAGGCAGCTCTCCTTCTCAAAGTTACGCTGGGCCTGGAGATGTGGAGTGTGACGTCTGCATCGGGAGAAAACGCAAAGCTGTCAAGTCTTGCCTGGTGTGTCTGTTTTCTTACTGCAGAGGTCATCTACAGCTTCACGATGAACTCAACCCAGGAAAGAAGCACAAGCTGATCGATGCCACTGGACATCTGCAGGACAAGGTCTGTCCCCATCACGACAAGCTGCTGGAGGTCTACTGCCGTACTGACCAGCAGTGTATCTGCATGCTCTGCGTGATGGATAAACACAGAGGCCACGATACAGTCTCAGCTGCTGCAGGAAGGGCAGAGAAGCAGGTATGAATAAGCGAAGCTAGACAATCTGATATCAGATCACAATAAAAATTACATCATCTTTATCACAAGATGTGCGCTTAAAGGCATTTTGTTTCATGCCTGTTTCTGTGGCAGTTTAATTGCAACATTTTCTGTAGATCTGCTTTCCTATGGAGCGGAAAAAGAAAAGAAAGAGTGGCACAAAATGCATGGGAGTTTATTTCAAGGTTTCTTTTTATGGTTTTAAATAATAGGACTGCCCAGTTTCTGTGTGTTGCTAGGCAATGTCTGGGATGTGAGCACTTCATGTTAGCAGCATTACCGAAGTCACTCTGGATAGCACAGTAAACAATGCCCGCATTGCCCGACACATCCAGCAAAACAAATCCGCATGGATTTTTTTACTATCTGAGGATGAGTCATAGATTAAAAACCCCTCTCGGGCAGTGCATGGCTCAGTGGGCTAAGCCTCTGTGGCAGTGATCAGAAGGTTGTCAGTTGTCAGCTCAGCCTCAGCATATCTGTGGGTCCTTCAGCAAGGCCCTTAACCCCAAGCTCCCTGGATGGTTGCCCTTCCTGGCCAGTTTGTACTCATCTACAGAGAGCAAGTTCGGGGAAGGTGTAAAGAGAATTCCCCCACAGGGATCAAAGAAGTATCTTTAAAAAAAATAAGCAGACCTCTTTGATCTCGTGCCTTTTACCCTTTTTTACATCAATTGTATCAATCCATTTATTATAAAATATGTTGGTACCACTGTTCTAGTTTTCTGTCACAGGAAATGTTGTGAAGAGACCATTTGTGTGTGTTCAGTCAAAACCAGTTAGGCATGTCTGCATTCTTATTTCCAAATTATTGCTGAACAGATGGTGCTTAAATACAGAACATGATGAAATACTGGCAAAACATAGTTTGACAGCTTTGATGGTAAGAAACAAAACCTATAAATCTCCTGCTTAAGATTCATCATGGCTGGAATCATGCAGCTGATGGACGTAGCTATAACTGTTTAGGGTATATCTTACATGCGTGTGAAAATATCCCACATTTTGTAGACGAAAACATTGATGAATGCCTATTATGTTGTTATACATGATGTACTTTTGAAAACACTTTGAACCCCGATTTTTTTTTTGCATCGCAGCTCTGCCTCTGCATTTCAGCCCCAGCTGACTCTGTTGGCAAAACATCTTTTTCCTCAGTGTATAAAACTCCATTCACATAATGGAGGTCTGATCCCATGTGCCAACGGCCAAGTGAAGTTTATAGAAGCTGCAACTGCCAGCTTAGCCTAACCAATACTTCCTGTTGAGTCAAAATTAGCTAACATCTCTGCACGCTACTGCGTGGGTGGGTCTTTCAGAAGCCAAAAGCTAATATTGCTCTTGACTGCAAAACAGCTACCGCTATGACCAGTTTTCCTGGTCACAGTTGCAGATTTTACAACGATTTCATATTGGCGATTCTTTTATGTGGCTCAGTGGGCTAGATTGCTAAAGTTATGAACGGAAGGTCGCTGGTTCAAATCCTAGGGGCGTCAGAATGATTTCGCCATTGGGCCCTTGATCAAGGCCCTTAACCCTTGATTGCTCCAGGGACTCTCTGACCACATTTTCACCGTAGAAGATGAAGGTGACGGGACTCCTGTAGGTCAACAAGTACTGTGCTAAAAACACGATGGTTGTGGGTTTGAATCCAAAAAAGCATATATGAATTACAGTCCTTCCTTCTGTGGTATGCCATCTGAGATAAAAGTGTTAGATTAATATGCAAATGTCTGCTGTATAGAACAGGTCATACTCCCAAAAAACTAAAGTCAGAAGAACAGATTAATCCAGCTCCTGTTAAGCTTTCACCCATCTGCTCTTGTACTCTATTAAACTGCTGTGAATTTGAGGGCAGCCCATCAGCACAATTGATTCAATAAATGAGTTTGACCTGAGGCCTGAAAAGAGAAAGAAAAACCATCTCTGAGACTAAGGCAGACTGTCGTTAGTGAGCAGATGTGCCCTGTGATTCATGCAGCACTCGGTCGTGGCTCTGTAACGTGGCCATCCATCTCTATCATCAGAGCTAAAACCGGCCAGAAGAAACAATTTGCTCAAAGCATTTTAACGAAGTTCTGGAGAGGTGGGTCACCAAAATATTTACATGGCACTTAGCCTGCTGATGCAGCTGCTGCAGAATGTGTGTGTGTGTGCGTGTGTGTGTGTGTGTGTGTGTGTGTGTGTGTGTGCTCTTTAGTTTTCTGACAAAACATGTATTTCTTCAGCAGACTCTTTTCACCTACTGGGATTATGGTGAACATGGACCATAGATTGATATACGTACGGATAGGTTGACAATCTATCTTCTTCTATCTCCCAAAGACTGAACTCCAGAACAAAATCCAGGAGAAAGAGAAAAGGAGACAGACACTGAGGCAGGTTGTGGATTCACTCAAGGTAAGCGTGGCAGCTGACACAGGAACCCAAGTTAAGCTATTTCCTGCCCAGTAGAACTCCAACATACGCCACACTGGATCAGGTCGCTTGATCGGGTCGACACTGAGTGAATCACATCTACATCCACATCTTTCACAGCGCTCTGCGCAAGCTGCGGTGGAGGACAGCGATAAGGCTTTTGCCACCATGATGCGCTTCATTAAATGGAAGCGCTCAGAGGTGAAAGAGCTGATCCAAGATCAGGAGAAGGCTGCCGTCAGTCAGGCTGAAGGACTCCTCAAGCAGGTGGAGCAGGAGATTGTTGAGCTCAAGAGGAGAGACGCGAAGCTGGAGAGGTTCTCACACACGGAGGATCACATCCATTTCCTCCAGGTAAGGGCAATATTTCTGAGATTCAACTCAATCTTCTACTATGGGACACTTCAAGATGTATCCGACTGAGTGTGTCAATACTGAAATATTTCATAGAGCTTTCAATCCCTCTGTGAGACCCTTGCTGGTGAAAGCTCGCCCAGCCTCCCTGTCTACCCACACTGTTCGTTCAGGGATGTGAGGAATTCCATCTCTGACCTAAAAGAACAGATGATGGAGCTCCTGAAAGTGAAAGCAACCAAGATCTTGCAAACAGGTCCGTGGAGAATGTTAGACACAGTAAAAGAAAAAAAAGAACAACTTAGCATATAGCATATATATCATTCGTTGTATAATTATGAAATTAGTGAACAAGTAATTTGGTGAACAAGCATGTAAGCTGGACATAAATTATATAAATGTTTCTACAGTGAGAGATGTTGGCATCGTACAGAGAAAGAGCAAAGAAAACTTTCTGCAAAGTGAGTATTCACATATTTGCATAGATGAATTTGCAGGGAATCCCCCAAAGAAACTTTACTGTAATTAATGACAGCTAACTAAAAGCAACCAACCACAATGGGAAATTTTCCATTAGATTTTGCATTACTGATGTGGGTTTATCCCCTTGAAAGTAATCTACATTTAACTGTTGAAAACTGGCTTGTCTGAGGAAGGTTGCTGGTTCAAATCCCCATCAGCAAGGTCCCCCCACCCTGGAGCACTGCTCCCCAGGGTACTAAATAATAGCTGCCTATTGCTATGTCATATATGGGTTAAATGCTGATGACATATTTTGTTATCGTGTGCTGTAGTGTGACAACGACAATTCATTACCTTCACTTCACGCGCCTTTATTCAGTGGCAAAGGGGGTAACCGGGCTGCCTTTCTCTGCCTGATTCTAGCGAAAAGGGAGACAGTGCTACACACGGTGCCGGAGCCCAGCACGAGGGAGGAGTTTCTGCAGTGTGCGTACATTAATGTGAACGCCGGCGTGCCTGAAGTGATGGCCGCACGCAACGCTGCTTACGCACAAAAATAACGAGCAGACAGAGACTCCCTGATGATTAGATTTGTTGATCAGTTCTCACGATTGTAACGGTGTGGATGCAGAAAATCAGGGGGTTATTGGGAGAAAAGGTAAGTCAGGAGGATGGGTGGGAAATTGGGTGAAACTGGAGTATTGGCAGCTATAACAGTCTGGTTTCAAATTTTTGGCATTTTTGGACAATTGCTAAGGCGGGAATCCTAATAAATGGGCAAGAAAAGGATGGATCTAAAAGGTCTTTAAATCTTCTTTGTTTTTTCTCCTCCATCAGATTCCTGCCATCTCACCCTGGACCCCAGCACCACCCATAATCACCTGCGTCTGTTAGACGGGAACCGTGTCGTGAAGTGGGTGGGGGTGGATCAGTCATACCCCGAGTGTGCAGACAGGTTTGACTTCTATCTGCAGGTGCTGTGCAGGGAGGGGCTGTCCGGACGTTGCTACTGGGAGGCAGAGTGGAGTGGGAACTGGGTTATTATCGCAGTGTCGTATAAAGAGATCAGCAGGAGAGGCGAAGGAAACAGAGCCTGCCTGGGGCGGAATGAAAAGTCCTGGAGTTTATACTGCTCTCCTTCCAAATACTTCTTCCGGCATAATAATGAGGAAATCCCAGTGTTCGGCCCCCCCTCCCCCAGGATAGGGGTGTACCTGAATCATGGCGTGGGAACTCTGTCCTTCTACAGCGTCTCTGGTACAATGACCCTCCTGCACAGGGTCCAGACCACTTTCACGCAGTGTCTGCATCCCGCATTTTTCATTTATGGGGGCAGCAAGGTGCATTTGTGCTAAAAGCCATGAGAAAAGTGGCATGTCAGATCAAATTCCTGTAGAATTATGAATTTTATCATGTTTCTATATTAAGTAAAACCTACATTAGGTTAATATATTCATTTAGAGACACCAACACATCCAGTCTGGATAGTTTGACTGGTTTCTTACTCTGACTTTTGCTGGATTGTTAATATAGTTACAGCGTTACCAACTTTGGTCACCGGGCTGGCATGAGATTTTCAATTCATTTACTTGTGAGTAACAGTTCTATTAACATTGTCCATAGCCTGTAGGGTTTGCACACTCCCCCAACGCTTCTGACGTAGCCATTTGTAGCTTTACAATGGAAAAATATAGATTTGCCGTAAGGTTCCTAACTTGAGCGTTTGAGTCTGGAAGCGTGAGCATCACGCCAGATGTGTGACAGCTGACAACCCTGTAGTTATTTAATGTATTTTTTTTTTACTTTTCAGTAAAATTTTTTTGAAATTAGTCTTGAGACATGGAGTAGGTGGGATTAGTGTATGCTGTCAGTCACTGAGCAGATTGAATCAACAAGAAGCAAAACGAACCCAGGCGTTAGTGAAAGCATGTGTTAGATATAGAAGGATTATATTCATTTCATAAATGCACAGTTAAACAGATTTTTTTCCACTTTTTCTGTTTTGTAAATTAATAAAAGATTAATCAGAAAAGTGTCTAAGGGTTATCCATTCATCTTATAAGCCGGTATTAATGTTATGCTATTAATTTATTAATAAAAATAAAGATAGTGGATATATTCTTTGATACGAGTCAAACAGTAGTGCTCAAAACTGCCTCTTACTTCCTTTGATCAAAGGGAATTCAGAGGCCTACTGGAAATGATGTCAAAACCCCACAGGATGTGATGAATTAGGAGGTAAATGAACACTTGTAGCTCTGACAAGCTGTCTGGTTGGCAGAGCGGCACAAACAGCATCAGTGTTCTACCCGGAGCCAAAAGCCTCATGAATCTGAATATGAATCAGGGCTGTATTATAAATGTACACTAATCTTACTCACATTTTACAGCAGAGGTGGGGAGCCTATTCCATGGGGGGGCGCTGTGGGTGCAGATTTTTAGGATGACCTCTCAATCAGCCAATAACAGTGGGTCTTCAGGACCACAGTTTTATTATGGGCTGACTGAGAGGCGGCCCCCCATGGATCAGGCTCCCCAAGTACTGTCAGCATGTACTTTACTGTATTGTATCACAAGCTTTTTATGTAATTCTGATACTGGGAAAAGTAGCTGTACTGTACATATAGTTACTGTGGCACACAGCCATTACCCATCTAATTCCCAAACAATTTTTCAGAAAAATTCATGCACATCGGTGCCACCTGGTGGCAGTTGACCAAATTTACTTGTCAACCTCACAATTCATAAAGGCCCTGAATTGTAATTATTATTATCTCTTGGTTATCTCTTGGTTAGAGTCTGTATCAATTTGCATTTTTAATTACATACAGCTAACTTTGACTGAGATGTTACAGGCTTATGAACCTCAGAAGGCTAATGTAAAAAACTGTTAAAATTAATTAATTATATGTCAGATTATTAAAACCATTGAATAACATTTAATCCATTCATCCATTTTTCGCTTCCTTCTGGGTCGCGGGGGGTCCAGAGCCAATCCCGGAAGCTATGGGCACGAGGCAGGGAACAATCCAGGACAGGGGACCAGCCCATCGCAGGGCACACACACACACACACACACACACACACACACACGCGCGCGCACACGCACACACACACACACACACACACACACACACGCTTGCTTGTGGCTGTCAATCGATTCCGATGATGACGTCCACTTCTGTCCTTCAGTCATTAGTTCTCTGATGGCTGTATAGTCCTACCCTGGACCCACAAGTCCTATTGCACGTGGGACATGTGACACTGGTGGTGGTGTTACTGGCAGCCATGGACGTGCTACCCTTCCTTAGCCTCCTCTGTTGTCTCCTGGCTGTCCTTTTCTCCTCCAGTACTTGGATCCCTTCTGAGCACAGCTGCCTCCTGGTGTTGCAGTCAGCAGCAATGTGCTCCAGGTCCCCCAGCTTGATGTTGCACCTCTTTAGCGTTGCTTTCAACTGGTCTTTGCAGCGCTTCTTTTGACCTCCCGCAGAGCACTGACCATCGTCCATTGTCTAATTGTCCATATAGCACTTTCCAAGGCAGGCGACTGTAGGGCATCCTTATAACGTGTTCCAGCCATCACAGTTGATGTTGGGTGTCTCGATACTTATACAGACTGTCTTGCTGAGTATCTCTGTATGAGGTACTAGATCTCGCCAGGTAATCCCCATGATGCGCTGAAGACATCGTATGTGGAAATGCTCCATGGCCTTGATGTGCCGACTGTAAGTGACCCATGCTTCAGAGGAGGGTGATGAGGCAGACAGCTCGGTAGACACAAACTTTAGTATGGACATGTAAATTCTTATTCTGAAAATCCTCAGTCTCTCAAAAGCAACAGATGCTTGATGGATTCGGTTCTGGACCTTGTTGTCAATACTGTTGCCATCACAAAGAATACTCCCCCGGTATCTGAACGATGAAACTACAGACAGATTTTTGCCAGAGAGAGTAAAAACAAGTGGTATGGATGAGATGTTGGTACTCCATTGACAGACTACCTCTGTTGTGGCGATGTTGATGGTCAGCCCCAAGCTGCTATGTGCCTTCACTGCTGCATCAAGGACAGTCTGGAGATCTTGCGGCGCATGAGACACAAGAGCACAGTCATCTGCATACTGTAGCTCGAGGACCTTCGCCCCATTTAGCTTGGTGGTTGCTTGTAGTCTCCTGATGTTAAAGAGGTTTCCATCCAGCCTGTAGGCTACTATTACCCTGTAACACTGTTGTTCTCAATCTCTTTGTGGAGAAGCAGGGTGATGCATATAAGAAAGATGTTAAAAAGTACAGGTGCTAGTACACACCCCTGCCAAACCCCTGTTCACACAGGGAAAGGAACAGACTCTGTCTTCCTACTGTCACCATAGAGGTCATTCCATCGTGAAATTGACACAGTATGTTGACAGATTTGTTGGGGCATCCAATCCAGAGGAGGATGTCCCATAGAAGATCTCTCTGCACAGTGTCAAAGGCTGTGGAGAGGTCAACAAAGGCCATAAACATATCCCTGTGTTGTTCCCTGCACTTTTCCTGAAGTTGCCGAGTTGTAAAGATCATGTCGACTGTGCTCCTATTCTTTCTAAACTGTGACTCGGGTGACATTTGCTCTGTAATGTTGTTAATAAGCCTCTGGAGCATCACCTTAGCCAGAATCTTGCCGGCCACAGCAAGGAGTGATTTGACCCTGTAATTTCCACAGGTGGCCTTGTCACCCTTGTTCTTATAGATGGTGACGATACTGGCATCTTTCCACTGCTGTGGGATGTTCTCGTCTGCCCAGGCCTTGACGATATATTGGTGGAGTGCTTGTGTACAGAGGTAACCCCCCTGCTTTAACAGTTCTGCAGGGATTAAATCAGTGCCAGGGGACTTGTTATTCTTCAGGGAGTGGACAGCTGATAACATCTGTGTGGTTTGTGGGTTTTTGGGCAGTTCGCTCAGAATAGTGCTATCTACATCAGCATCCTGGTTTAGTAGCGTGCTAAAGTGTTCAACCCACCTTTCAAGGATTTTATTCTGGTCTTTCGGGATTTTGTGACCATCTGATGTTTTCAGGGGAGTGATGCTATGGGTAGTTGGTCCATAGATAGATTTGACTGCATTGTAGAAGTTATGCATGTCATTTCTATCACACTCACACACATTTCTCACACACGCACGCACACACGCGCACACACACACACACACACCTATGAGCGATTTCACCCCAGTTAACCTCAGCATGACTTTGGACTGTGGGGGGAAAGTAGAATTATTCTAACATTTATATGATTTTTATTGCATATTTAATTTTTACATATTAGATATTATTCAGATTTTTTAAAAACTTGGCACTAAAAAAATGCATTTTTTTTTTCATGCATTAAAGACATTTATTGTAAAATGATTGCATCCATAAATTTTCTGCATGTCCTGGTCAGGTCACCTGGAGATTCTCCCAGACAGCATAGTATATTGGGCCTAAGCTGCACTCAGAATTCAGTGTAAGCCTTTCATTCACCCCACACGAAAACATTTGGTTAACAAACAAACAAACTGTGCAGTCACATAGGAAGCTGAGATTACACATTACATACACATGGTGGAGCAAAGTCCACCCCTTAAGACATGTGCTGCTATCAGCTGAACCCAAAAGATCACACCTCCCAAAGAGGAATCAGGAAATCCCTCCCATTCTCACACACAAAACCTGTCCAACATTTCTCTTAACCATTGTTTAAAACACCCTAAGAAAACGCTGAAACACTTTACTAGATAATAAGTATCTAAGTCAAGGGCGCACTGGCAAAAGTGACTGTGTGTAAACTGGGGTTATGATCTTGGGTCATATTTCAGCCTCTGCTGCTTCTCTTCGTCTCCCCTGGGCCTCACTGTAAAACCACACCCACTGCAGCTCCAAACCAGGAAGTCACTCCCACTCACACGCACACACACAGCAACTTCGAGAAAAAAAAGTAGACTGAACTGTCGCCCTGTGCAGCAAGATGGCTGACACAGGAAATTTCTTAAATAAAGTACAGTTCAGCTGCCCGATTTGTCTGGATTTACTGAAGGATCCCGTGACTATACCATGTGGACACAGTTATTGTATGAGCTGCATTAACAGCTGCTGGGATAAGGAGGATCTTCTTGATGTTTACAGCTGCCCCCAGTGCAGACAGACCTTTAAACTAAGGCCTGGTTTGAACAAAAGCACCGTTCTGGCTGAAGTGGTGGAGAAACTGAAGAAAACGGGATTGCATGCAGCTACTCCTGCTGACCATTATGCTGGACCTGGAGATGTGGAGTGTGACGTTTGTACTGGGAGAAAACAGAAAGCTGTCAAGTCCTGCCTGGTGTGTCTGGCCTCTTACTGTGAAACTCACCTCCAGCCTCACTATGAGTCTCCAGCTTTTAAGAAGCACAAGCTGACTGATGCCGCTGGACATCTGCAGGAGAAGGTCTGTTGCCGCCACGATAAACTTCTGGAGGTCTATTGCCGTACTGACCAGCAGTGCATCTGTCTGCTGTGTGTGATGGATGAACACAGAGGCCATGATACAGTCTCAGCTGCCGCAGAAAGGACCGAGAAGCAGGTAAAACATGTAGAAGTTCACAGTCGTATGAATATTTTGAATACCGTGTGTATTTTTTTAATATGATTCATTTTTTCTAATGTACATTCTCAGATGATGCCGAACCCTGTTGGCCTGTATGTTATTTTTCAGATATATAGGACATTTCTACTGAGAACCTCATAACCTCCTCCTACATCTGTATCTTTCTAAGTAAAGTGAAAGTGCTGTTAGATCCACAGGATCATTTGGTTGCACCATAAGTCTGGTGTGAACCTGTAAACATGGGTGGCTCCTTTTTTTCCGGCAGAAGCAACAGGAGATCGCACAGAAGGAATTCCAGAAATGGATCCAGGAAAGAGAGAAGGAGCTACAGGAGATGAAGAACGCTGTGCATGCACTGTCAGTGAGTATGAAGCTGTGAAGAAGGCCACATCTGGAAGAGACATTTCAGGACTATATTCTAGTCATAGGCTTATGCCCCATTTCTAAAATCCTTGGGCCACATTCAGCTAATTCATCCATATGCTCAATCTCCCTGCTCCTGTCAGCTCTCTGCTCAATCAGCAGTGGAAGAAAGTGAGACGATCTTCACTGAGATGATCTGCTCCATCGAGAGAAGACGCTCTGAGGTGACAAAGCTGATCAGAGATCAGGAGAAGGCTGCAGTGAGTCAGGCTGAAGGACACATGGAGAGACTGACGCAGGAGATTGATGAGCTGAAGAGGAGACACTCTGAGCTGGAGCAGCTTTCACACACAGAGGATCACATCCATTTCCTCCAGGTCACACTTCTGGTTCCCATCAGCACAATCTATATGTAATTGCACTTTCTTTCCTCAGTGAGTTGTCAGTAGTATTGATAACACTCCTGCTGTTCATTTTCATAGGTGTTAATGGCGGCTAACGCTATTGTCTTTAAATGTTCATCTGTCTGTGCTTCTCTCTGCAGGGCTGCCGGATCCCCAGCACCCCCCTTGCATCCACTCCCCTTCCCAGCATCCCTCTTGTCCCACCTGGCTCGTTTGAGAATGTGAAGAAAGCTCTTTCTGACTTAAAAGCACAACTGGAGAGAAGTTGTAAGGACACATTAACTGGGATCTCCCAAGCAGGTTGGAAATATGTATATGTCTTCTGTTTTTCATGATTCATGTGTCTTAAAAAAAATATATAATTTATGCAACGAATTACAACGAAAATAATAGCAACAGTGATTTAATGTTACAATTACTATCTGTCAAATTGTGTTACAAGTAAGGTAGGAAAGAATTGTCCATTGCCTGGATACATCCACATGTCTCTTTTCTGTCTGTGCAGTGAAAGACGTCTGTGTCCTAAAGGCTAAAAAACAGACTTCATGTGAGTACAGTATGTCTGCTCTGAACGCCAGCTATTTCAAAAATAACATGGAAACACATGATACCATCCATCCATCTGCTACAGTCTTATTTAGTACAATGACATGATAAGTGACTGTGATGGTGATGATGATGATAATAATAATACTTGTCCTTGTGCAAATTAATTGAAACATATCACAAAGACAGGAGTGCACCATGCCCACAGACTGGAAGGCCTGCTCAGGTGGGGTTAGAGCTGGGTGGATGGCTAGAGGAGGCACTGTGCCCACAGACTGGAAGGCCTGCTCAGGTGGGGTTAGAGCTGGGTGGATGGCTAGAGGAGGCACTGTGCCCGCAGACTGGAAGGCCTGCTCAGTTCAAGGTTCAAGGTTTCTTTTATTGTCATTTCAACAATATACGAGTCACAGTACAAAGTGAAATGAAATGACG
>JABFEA020000085.1:18912616-18933639 GCA_019775915.2 Cyphomyrus plagiostoma
GGTGAATGCACTGGGGTTCAGGTGCCTCTCCTTATTATCATGGGGTTTCCTCTGGGTTCTCTGGTTTCCCCCCACAGCCCAAAAACATACTAAGGTTAATTAGAGTTGCCAGATTCCTCACAGACATGAATGGTGTATGTGCACTGTGATGGACTGGCGCCTCATCCTGGGTTATTCACATACAGTTTCTATCAATCCACTGGACCCAAGGTGATAAGTATGAATTAATGTCACTGTGACATCCATCTCAACTGTGGTCAGTCCGTCTGTGTAGACGCGGCATCTTGTTTCAATTAATTTGCAGAAGGATGTTGTAATAATAAAATTATTACAAAATTAATAATAATAATAATAATAATAATAGTAAAACTTTTAATTGCAGTGGAAAAGGAAAATCCTTTACAGAAACCCGAGCCCAGGAGCAGAGGCGAATTCTTACGATGTGAGTGTTTGATTGTACTCACACACATTAAACCCTATAAGAAAATAATTAAAAATACATCTTGGCTGCTTTCATTATGTGAATATGACACAATGAACTAAAAATCATTATGAAATATAATAAAACCTGGTAATAATGAATGAAAAAAAGTGTATTGTATAACATTAGTAAGACTGATATATCCTGCATTGTTGTTGCTGTATCAGATGGCTGCCATCTCACACTGGACCCCAACACGGTGAATAAATACCTCTGCCTGTCAGAGGGGAACCGGGTGGTGACTCGTGTGGAAGAGACGCAGTCATACCCCGAGCACGCCGAGCGATTCGAGCAGAAACCGCAGGTGCTTTGCACGGAGAGCCTATCTGGGCGTCATTACTGGGAGGTGGAGTGGAGCGGGAACCGCATCAGCGTGGCTGTGTCATACCGAGGAATCAGCAGGAAGGGCGGGAACGACCGCACCCTCTTCGGATACAACAACAAGTCCTGGAGTTTGTACTACTTCCCCTCTATGTACAATTTCTGGCATAATAATAAATGCTGGACTGTATCTGGCCCCCGATCCTCCAGGATAGGAGTGTACCTGGATCATGGGGCAGGAATTCTGTCTTTCTACAGTGTCTCTGACACGATGACCCTCCTGCACAGGGTCCAGACCACGTTCACTGAGCCCCTCTATGCTGGCTTTTACCTCTACGGCAAAGGAACTACTATTAAACTCTGCTTCCTGGGCTCCTAGAGAAAGCAGATGTTCAAAGTGTGTTTCTTACATCGCTTTTCCCCAGTTCATGTCTATAGCTGGGGGGCATTACATCTCGGAGATCTGCTGAGTGGGATTTAAGAAGACACCTCCTGGTTGATATCTCCTCCTCAGTACCTCAGATCCTGGCAGCCTATGGCCAGGAATCCCTGTGTTGTTTTCCTTGTTGAGTCTGAGCGAAGAGTAGGATTCTGCTGATATAATCGCTGAGGACAACCAAAATCACTAACTCTGGAAATGGCTGAATTCTGCAGTGTACTAATTTTAATGAATAACAGCAAAAACAATGGAAATAAGAAACAAAAGAAGATACGAAGATGTGCTGCACTTGAACCTAGAGTGTGCCTCTGTTTCAGTCTCCCAACTGAAGACAAGGTGTTTTAGCTTCTGTCGCCAAGGATACATTCCGGTGTCTCTCCAGAAGACTAGACCTAACGAACCTGATGGTGCTGTATAAAAAACAACCAATCAGTGCCCATCACAGGTCACAGGTGTGGAGAACAGAAAACTCAATTAAGGGACAGCAAGGCCAGGTGCAGAACACGTAAAAGATATGCAATTTAATCTCCAGTCACTAACTGCGGGCCTTCAACGAAGACATTATGAAACGAACCACAAAGAGAAACACCACAGAAGACCTCAGCTTGAATATTTTGGGAAAAAAATTAGTAAAAAAAAAAAATAAAAATGACGTGGGTGATGTGAAAGTCAGCTCCTTTAGCTGACACTGCTTAGTTATGTCTGGAACATATCATACAAACTCAATGGTGCCACTGAAACCAGCAAAATATCTGAGAAAGTCGATGGGTAATTCAATTAATTTTTATATAGCGCCTCTCACAACAGTCACCTAAAGGCTGTTTACGTGGATGTGTTGTGATACTCTCTCTAATGATGTCTAATGTAATATCGAACATTCAGGGTAACATTCTGGCAGAGGTGTCCCTCTTGTCCAGATGCTCAACGCTGGTGAGAGAGAGTGAGAGAGAGAGAGAGAGAGAGAGAGAGAGAGCGCTATCCACTGGCCTTGTCCTCCAGCACACAAACTGTAGGGGGTCCAGAGAGTATGGAACAGTGTCTTCTGTGACCAGTCTGTCCATGCACTTAATGAGCACCGAGGTCAGTGCCTTTGGCCTGATCTCATTCAGAGATGGCAGTTTGATGCTTCAGGCAGCAGCACAATTATTGTCCCCTTGCAGCACAGTGGGACAGTGAACAGGGCCAAAGGGTCTTCAAAGGTGTCAGTGATGACAGGGGTCAGTTGTGCTCCATGTCTTTGGAAGACATGAAATCAGGGCCTGCTTAGGATCAGTGAATAATACTATTAATAACTATCATAAAATTTGTGTTGAACATCCTTAATGAATTGACTCTTTATTAACTTTTCCAAAGAGGAGATTAAAATTTGAAATTCTCAGCCTTTTAAAAAAATTAAAGCATTGTAATTTTTCCCTTGCATCCCCTATGCATATTAAATATTAAGATTTTGAAAGCCAGATCATTCATTAAGAAATGATACTTAAAGTCAGGGCATTCCTGTCCCCTAGTGGAAAGAAGCACACACATCAGGCTGAGTTACCCGTCGTCAATGATAAGATCATAAAGGTCCACCAGTCTGTTATACAAAATCACGCGAAAACTGAAAAAGAAATAGCATGAAATATTACAAACAAAAAACAAAAATAGTGAAGCACAAATACAGAGGATAAGAGCAGAAACAAGTCCTCCGGGACACGCTGTATTATTTCTGTGCATCGAACCGAAGATTAATATCCAGGTGAAATGATGAACTGAGAGCAGAATTAGCAACTAGGCTTAACAAACCACAAGATTTCATATGAAAAACATTCGATTAGTGCACATCAGACGTTACAGGCGTGGAGAACATCAAATGCAGTAAGGTCAGGTGCAAATCATGTAATATTGATGTAACAACAGATTGGCAGTAATGAAAGATTTAAAATATATGCTTTTCAACAGCAGTCATGGCTGATGGGTACGCTGCCAAATCAGCGTTTATCGTGGTACGTTAAGAGAGAGTTGACAGACACACAAACACAAATAAACATACACCCCAGAAGTAGGGTTGCCACACGTTCTGGTTTTCCCGGGATTGTTCTCCTTTTTATTGTCCCGAAAAATTTATCTTTCCCGGGCCTCCGATTCTCCCGGTTTCTCGTGAAAATGCATTTCCAGTAACATATTCGTTAGTTTCACTTTTGAACAAACCTATAATCCTGCTGTTCCTGCATCAGTGTTATCTTCCCCGCTATTCTGACAGGTCTACATAGGCTTGCTGGCCTCTGTGTTGCCGTAGCGGGCGCATGCTTGTATTTGATTGGTTGTATGTAGTATGCAAATCCATGTGCGTAACCACATGGTGCAGATCGTGCATACAGGAAACTATATCATTGGGATAGGAAAAGCTGAACTTCAGATCAGACTGAACTGCCCTGCGAGAAACAGAAGCCACTTTTACAGGAAGCAAAAAGGAATCTGAAGAGCACCATCACCCCACCCCCCACCGCGGGCGTCCCGGTTTTCCACAACTCAGATGTGGCAACCCTAACCAGAAGAGATCAGGCAGAGTAGGCATCGCTATGTCCCTTTGGTGCTCGTCTCCGTTGCGTCTCCTAACAAGATAGATGTGTGGGCAGAACGAACATGGTGCACAAAACAGGTAGTAAAAACGGAGTGTGCATTTATTTAAGTCTGCTCACCACGGTGTAGGTACAAACTTCAAAAGTGACCCAGACATACAAAAGAAAATACAATCACTTACAATCTTTCTATCCAAATACACAAACACCTAGAACAAAGAAAACATCTATCACTCTTTACACGATGCACACTCAGAACGCCAACACCAGGGGCTAGACTTCCTCGTAGTTAGGAAAACAGGCAAAATGGTCGGTACACCATAGAACAGGCGACCAAAAATCAGGTGGCAAAGCAAAAAAAAGATAAAACAGAGCAGAGTCGTACACAAGCAATCAAAACAAAATAAAACACGAAGTACAAGGAAACACGCAGAGACAAGGATCTGATGGATTACGCGCCGTTGAACCTCTTCGACACATAACCCGGAAATGACGACGTCCAACCAGAACGGAACGTACGGAAATTACGTATTACGTAATAAACGCAAACCGGCACGTAAAACGCGCAGCGCCATTCATGTTTTTGGTGACTTCTATGAAGTCAGTAAAAGGTTTGGGAGTTGGGAGACTTGCTGCAGTTCTGCCAAAACACGGCTTAAACACTGTATGTCCTCCATAATAATAATTTATGAATAATAAAAAATATTATTAATAATAAGCAATAATTTAATAATAATCATTAGCATATGCAAGAAATCCCATTTTTAAATGTAATGGAATGTAATAAATTTTGAATTGTTGAAGCAAAACATCCAGAATCCCACATTCCATTTAGACAGACCTACCATATAGTCAAGTTTATTTCTATCCCTAAATGAGATGTCAGTAAATTAAAGAAAACATTCACATGGATTATCCATCCATTTTCCAAACTGCTTATCCCACTGGGTCACGGGGGGTCCAGAGCCTATCCCAGAAGCAACAGGCATGAGGCAGAGAACAACCCTGGACGGGGGGCCAGCCCATCGCAGGGCACACTCACACACCAGTCACTCGCACATGCACACCTACAGTACGGGCAATTTGGCAACTCCAATCAGCCTCAGCATGTTTTTGGACTGTGGGGGGAAACCGGAGTACCCGGAGGAAACCCCACGACAACACGGGGAGAACATGCAAACTCCACACACATGTAACCCAGGCGAAGACCGGAACTCGGGTCCCAGAGGTGTGAGGCAACAGTGCTAACCACTGCACCACCATGCCGCCCCCACATGGATTATGTATGCCTTAATTCCAGTTTATCTGATTTAAAACGTTCAACATAAACCTGCTAGAGGCTGGTTTGATGCCCCGCGCCCAGAGTGCAGGGTCCTGGGCTGTTGGAGTTGATGTCTAGCATCCCAATTCAGGAATGGGCCTGGATCAGGAACCATTGATCCTGGTGGGCCCACCTGACCTCCTCCATCCAGACATCCTCTAGCCTGGCCCACACCTCCTTCAGTACCTCCACTGCTATCTCCAACCCCCCCATCTGCAGATACAGATGTAAGGAACATGGTTAAAGGTTCCTAAACACTGCTCTCACAATGAAGCTCAGTTGTATCTCATTGATATTCCTATCCTTTGTCCTGTCACCCCATACCTCCCTCCCCCCCCCCCACACACACACACGCACATACACATGTAAACACATAAAACTATTTTTGTAAATGATCTGATGATATGATGAGTGGTCTACAGACTCCCAAACAGGTCTCAAAAAGTTGAATCAGCCAGTAACAACACTTTGGGATCTTCTGCTGTCCACTTGATGCCACTGTTTGGCAACAGCAATAGCAATATTGATTATTGCTGCTACCATTCATAACAAATCTTACAAACACATTAAAGTTCTGAAATCATCTGATTCAACTTGAAGTACTGTGATCTAAAAGCTCATTTGAAATGTTGGTGCAGAGACTATTTGCAGCTATTATTACATAACCAGCAGTTATGTAAATGCAGGTGGTCACACAGAGACATCAACAAGCATCTTAACAGGCGAGCTTCATCAGTCGAGCACCATTGTTGTTGCTTCTTGCAGGATCAATGTCCAGCAGACCCACAGGTAACTGGCCATGTATGTCCGTACATGAGCGTGCACATGTAAGAGCGCCACCTGGAGGCAGCCCCCTTTCAGCACCACTCAGGGGGACTGTTTAGCCATTTATTGGTCCAACAGAGAGGATGTAATACCAGATGTTCTCAGGCTATTCTGGTCTTCCTGCTGTGGAACACTATCAGTGACAATCCCACCCAGAAGAGCACAATCACTGAGGCACTGCTCTCTCGCCTCATGCTGTCCTCGAGCCAAAACCACACCTGCTGCAGCCAATCCTGGAAGGACCTCCCCTTGTCACTCTCAAGATCAGGTTCTGAAAAGAAGAAAGTAAAAGCAGTGCAATAAAATGGCAGAAGCTGGAGAGAAAATAGATGAGAACAACTTTATGTGTCCAATCTGCCTGGATGTGTTGAAGTATCCAGTGACTATTTCCCGTGGACACCGTTATTGTATGAACTGCATTAAGAGCTGATGGGATCTTGTTGGAGTGTGATCCCACTTTTTACTTTGACAAATTGAAAACTACAGTATTCATGTAAATGTCTGCTAGAAGTGATAATTAAAATGTGAATACAGGACACATTTGTTTTAAGGATACCGTTTAATCAAATTACGTGTCTAAACAGGTGTCAGCGTCTTCCTGTGACCCCCGAAGATGGATTCGGGCCCAGAATCTTTGTCAATCCGCACTGCTATTTTGGAAATGTGACAAATGTGGTTTTCAAACTGACAGAACAACTGGAGAATGTCTGCAAAACAAAAACAGCAGAAATCAGTGATACAGGTTAATCATGAAATACACTTTCCATGTCTGTTTAGGCCGTTTAGAGGGTATGTAGTACGGTCAGCCTTGTATTTCACTGAACAAGTCAATAAATCTTGGCAGAAAATACCTAAATTATACAGGCTACAGAATTTAGACCATACTAATTGTTTTATTCTAAATTACACAATTCAAAAACCTTGAACATTTTGTATTATGCGTAATTTAGAAGGATTATCAGTTTGTTAAAGTGCTTGTCGTTGGCCCTCATAAGAATAACACCCTGTTTATGTCTCCTTCTAGTTACTAAAGATGCCGTCCTACAGGTATTAGTGCACAGGACCAGAGCGGGAATCTTACTATGTGAGTCTGATTACACACACACACACACGCACACACACAATCACAGACCTGTTCTCATATCTTTATAGGGAATCTCCATTCATTTCTACAGGTATATGCCTGACAACCTTAACCCAGCCCTAACCTTAATCATAAGTAACAAAACAAAATCTGTTTTCCAAAACTGTATCATATGCTATTGGACACGATGAGAAATCTTTATAAAAGATTAAAATATATACATCATAAGTTTCAGATCATACCAACTTTTTTATCATAAGGAGTGAACAAGACCAAACCATCACCTTCTGATGTTCTCCTCCATCAGACTCCTGTCGGGTCACTCTGGACCCCAACACAGCAAACAGACACCTCCATCTGTCTGAGGGGAACAGAGTGGTGACATGGAAGAGAGAGACGCAGTCATATCCTGATCACCAGGAGAGGTTTGGCTCATGGACACAAGTCCATGTGTCAGAGGGTCTGACTGGGCGCTGCTACTGGGAGGTTGGGTTCAGTGAGGTTGTTTCCGTATTTGGTATCAAAATGAAACATTGTGGATTATTAAGTCTAACCTGGGCCAATTCTCAATTTTATGTATAATTTCTGAAATCTATCCTGGATTACTCTGAACGCAAGTTGCCAATACTGCATAGCATGAAATATGTTTGAAATATGTATCTTCAGAATGCAGAATGAATAACTATGTAATATGAGACTACAGCAAAAGGCAAACTGGAAATGCATATCTTTAAGTCTTTCTTTTTCATGTAAAAGGTAGAAATAATTATAATAAGGACAGATGTAATAAAAATGTATAACTATGTAGAGTTTATGAATTATGCGTTTAGGTCATTTACAAGTTTTTATGTTAAGAACTTAAACAAACTGACTTCACAAGTAAACTGATCAAAATAATTTCTTGCATTCAGTTTTTTTTTTACACACTGATTTTAGGTGCATTAAAATCAGTGTAAATCAAGGACTGATTGTGCTTTTACCATCTAATGTACCTGTTTGGATAATTAACGATGATTGCTTTAATGGGGATAATTCTGGAGTTCAAAATTATCAAAATTATAATTATGTGTTTCATAGAAAACCAACAAATTAATAAACCATAACATACTGACACTTTGTTCCCATTCTCCATTTTGTCATAATATAAATATATATGAACCTCTGCCCTGTGTCTCCTGGAACGGGCTCTCTGAGTTAAATACAGTGTTTATCAAAGGTGGATGGAGGTTTTTACTCGGTTAAAAATAGATCTGGACAAACCTGTGGAAGACACCAGCAACACGGCATTCAGATACCCACACAGCAAAAGAGCCAGTGTTAAATTAACACTGCATGGTGTCTATATAGATCCACACAATTCAGTGTTACCTTTAACACTTTACAATGTGCAGTTAGTGCTGTTTTTGCAACGTTACTCTTTATTAACTCTGAGTTCAATTTACACCGTGGGGTGTTAAGTCAATCAGTCTCCACCTCCACACATCTGCCCCATTTTAATATGCCCACAAGTCATGAGAATCAGAAGCGCCATCTCAGATTTACCCACCATCATGAGAAAGACTCTGATCGACCTTACAGCTTTTTCTTGTTTTAAATTGATATTCTTTTATATTATATTCCTGAATGATCTTGGAAATTAGAGAGCTGTGGTCCTCGTGATGTTTTCCTGATGTGTGGTTTTATCACATGGTGTGAAGTCAGAGAAATACTCTTGGACACTTACTGCACACTTCTCCTGAGTGGTATATATTTCAATGGCGTGGGGCACATTTGATTGCTGGTCCCACCCTTGGATGACTAACATATGTGGAAAAATGTTAGGTCAGTTGTGATACCCTTTACTGTGCAACTTCTGGTACCACCCACTCCCCTGTAGACAAATGGTGCTGGATGTATATTTGCATAGTATGACACAGTACTGTCTTTGCCTTAATAGATTTTTTTTAAAATCCACCACGATTGTGATGAATGGGGCAAGAGAACAAAAACCACAGAAATAGCTCTTGCACGCTAGCCAGTCTCAAAAATAGATGGTTTAGCTTCTGTCACTGAACGGTAAAAGGCATACAACTATGAAAAACTAGCTATTCTAAACTTATTTTCTGTCGGAATGACATCCTGAGCTACTCAGACAAATTAACAAAAAACCCAAATGAAACAACACAATGTGGTAAAGACTAATATCAGTGCCATACCATCCTCGATCATGGTGGGTTTCTAAAAATTAAGCCTAATGAAAATCTGAATATTAAATTAGCACCCTGCTAAATTATTTCATGCACTCAGTCTAGCTTCATAAACTGCTTTTATTGCCATACATTTCACTCATTTTTACACAAGCAGTACTGAGGAGAGCTTCACTGGTTCTTTCTTACGCTAATCAATAAAATGTACCTTATCCATGCTTAGAACAATATCTGAAACTGCAGTTTTTTAATGTTTTCTAACTTACACAAGCAGATTTCTGAACTGAACTAAAACCATAAAAAGAGAAAAGACTATGTTGGTCTGAGTCTTTTTTATTATGGTGGGTTAATAAAACACAGCAGCTGAATGCCCAAATGAGTTAAAATGAGAGTACATTAAAATGGGGCGGATATGAGCCAACCATATGGGCTTGCAATTTGGAAGAGGTGGGGATACATTCACTTAACATTCTAGGTTGTAAATTTAACACTATAAGAGTTGACTAATATTAACACTGTGAAGTGTTAAAGGTAACACTGAATGGTGTGGACCCATATAGACACCATGCAGTGTTAATTTAACACTGGCTCTTTTGCTGTGCAGCAAAGAAAAACTACTTGTCTGCATATACCAGTATCTTCAACTCCAGTCAGTGACTGTGGGCCTTGAACAATGGCATTATGAAACAAATCACAAAGAGAAAAACCACAGGAGGCATCATTGTGTATATATTTTGGGAGCAATATTAGGAAAAATGACACAGCTGATGTGAAAGCCAGAGAACATTCAAAGAAATGTTATAGAGCTGTGGTCCTGGTGAAAAGCTGCGCGTTCCCCTGGGGGTGCTTCAGAATGGTTGGAAGAGAAATATAAACATGATTTTTGCGACTGACCTGGGTTTGCCGTTGCATCATTTTTCGCCGCACTAACGCAGTTTCCTGCACGCAGTACTGCTGTCCTCTTCCTCCTCTTCCAAACTTTCATTTTCATCCAGCTGTTCGGGGCTTTTCGTTTCTCTCTCCAAACAAACAACCGAAGGTTCACAAAATTGCTTGTATCCATGGAAGCACGTCTTGCTTGTATTCATGGATAGACATGCAAAAATACGGAGAAAGCATACTGCATTGGTTTTGTTTGGTACAATCATGAAACATTCGTTTACTATAAAAGTCCAGTGGAATGGGATAACAAATGACCGTTGCTAATCACTCCAAACGTGCTTCCATGGATAGTTATCCAATTCTGGGCATGCAGAAATCAGTTTTAGTGTGCTTTTATGGACTTTGAACAAACGCGCGTATTTGCATAGGAGTGAATGGGGCTGCGGCAATGAAATAAAATGTTACATTAACATGCACTTTTATTTCCTCCTTGTTTATTATAAATCGGGGTCTATTTTGCACGTGTGTATTGGTTTTGTTCAGGAAAAAAATAAAACTTGGGTTATGAACAGCCCTTATCAGGCGTTTTCAATGCTAATGCAGGGCTCCGCTGAGTGGCTTGATATGTGTGGAGGAGTAATGCTGCCATCTGGTTACAGCGAAGATGTCTCACTTATTTACAGAACCTTGTTGACAACTCATATGAAAGATACAGAAATTGTTGAGAAACTGAAAACAGATGCAGCTGATTCAACGTGTTTGTGGCTGATGCTATATGTGTGTGGATTAGGTTTATATTAAATTGTGGGGACAAAATGTTCCCCACAACATAATAAAAACCTGTTATTTTGACTTTGTGAGGACCTTTTTTCACCTCCCCACAAAGATCTTTGAATGCAATTAAAAAAACTAACTAAAAGTCTCATATTTTGTTTGGTTACTCATAGTTAAGGTTAGGGCTGGGTAGGTCTTAAAGTAGTCATACTGGGATTAGAGTTCCCCCCTTAGAAATAAATGGAAATTCATCACAAAGATATACTTACAAACCTGTGCGTGTGTGGGTTTGCATAGATCACATTTGAGGACCAAATGTGTAGTAAAACCTGAAATTTCCCTACTTCTGGGAACAACTTGTGATAGAACAAATCAAATCACTTTGCTCATTTAATATTAAAATTTTCATTAAGCTCAAGTTTTAGAATTCCACCATGATCGAGGCTGATATGCCATTAATATTAATGCTAATTGATGTGAGCAGTGCAGCACTTATATATATGCATTCCTGAGTAATTCTCAATTGTAAAGATACATAAAATCCAAATGATCATCTGAGAAAAACCAGGCTTCATTAGTTAAGCCCTAAAGGCTGAACTGTCCCACTTGGTCATTGGCTGTAATGCAAGAGCCATTTCTGTGGCTTTTGTTTTCTTGCTTTAGTCATCACAATCGTGGCGGATTAAAAATCTATTAAGTCAAAAACAGTACTGTGACATGGTTAGTTCATCTCCAGGCCTGTAGATGGCACTCAAAGAGTGGTGGGATTGGGAGACAGGCAACGCCTAGACGCAAAATAAAATATGCTGCAAGCCGTGCTCTACTATGCTAAGTCTTGCTATGACATCTTCAAGAGTTTTTTCTCTGACTTAATAAAAATAAGCTATGAAACCACAGCTATTTAATCAGCAAAATTAGTGAGAACCAAGCCAAAAGAGAACTTTAATACAGAACAAGAAAAAGCTGTAAGGTCCGGTTTGGTCAGAGTCTTTCTCATGATGGTGGGTAAATCTGGGATGGCTTTTCTGATCCTCATGACGTCTTGTTCGCATATTAAAATGGGGCAGATATGTGGAGGTGGAGACTCTTTGACAACGCTCTAGGTTGCAAATTGAACACTATAAGAGTTAATAAATATTAACACTGTAAAAACAACACTCACTGCACACTGAAAAGTGTCAAAGGTAACACTGAATGGTGTGGTCACATATAGACACCATGCAGTGTTAATTTAACACTGGCACATTTGTTGTGTATATACTCCATTAATAAATTATTCAGACCTGTTACCTAGGCAACAGCAGGACACCTTAAAATAATTAGTGATCATATTTTAAAATATGGTAATTATCTTTAGGAATTACATGGCCTCAGGTTTAACCACACCTGAGCAGGTCTGCCAGTCTGTGGACACTGAAAAGTGTTAAAAGTAACACTGAGTGGTGTGGTCACATATAGGCACCATGCAGTGTTAATTTAACACTGGCACATTTGCTGTGTAGGAAACAGGGCTCTTGGACCCTCGCTTCACCAGACGTTGCGGGTGGCGAGTCGTGTTGAGCAAAGTAGTTGCATCATTTTCATTACTAGCATTAATTGTTGATGTTGTCGATTTCATCTAATAAGGCTTCGGGTATAGGAGGGGGTGTCGCTCCGTCCATACCTGATGATTCAGGTGTTTCGTAGATTTTCTTTTGACCGATCTGCACCATTTCTCGTAGAAAGAACACAGAATACTTATTATTAGAATAGATTATTTTAATGTTTAGCATTTATCATAAAATATGTATAAAAGAAATAATATACTCACTCTATGAAAGTCCCGTGTAGTTTTTTTTCCAGTTGGGTAAGGCCATAGATGATACTTAGGGTACTTTTCTTTCTTTACCAAAGGAGGAAAACCGGTACGCAAGAAGTATCTGCGGCTGGTTTCCTTCCTTTTTGGAGTGGGATTAGGAATAGGATTCTTTAAGGATAAATATTATGAACTTTTAAGTTTTTCTTTAATGAGAAATATACAGCTTGTCATGTTGTAGGATACCGAAGCTTATCTGCTTTATTAATTATGTCTATTTGATGTACTTTTTTCTTCTAACTCATGTTTGTAGTTATTCGTGGACGATACGCTCAACCCGAGATGAGGTACAGGGATGTAAATAAGAGACAAGAATATTACCCCAAACCTTGTTATATACTGAAAGACAAAATGTCCAATTGATGTGTGGCTGATACAGTTTGACTGGGATGAGCTACGGGGATGTAAATAACAGATGTATGAGAAAAACCCAAACCTCAAACAAAAAAAGGGGGGGTCACGCTCACTCCCTACCACTTTCACACGCACACGCACACACACACACACACACACACACACACACACGGGCAAACTGCTGCAGGGGGGTCAGCTTTCATAGACACAGGCACATGGCAAAACTGCTGCGGCAGGGGGGGGTCAGACACTACCCTGCTCCCTCCCACAGACACGAGACCAAACTGCTGCTGCTGCAAAGCGTTTATTGGAGAATAGCGTCAAACCCACCTCCTCCTCTCATCCTAAGATCATTTCCCCAAAGTTTCTTTCAGACTCATGCAACACCGGGATAAGCTCCGACATCGCTCTCAGACTCTCCGAGTCCTTTGCAGTATGTCCGAAGTCCTCATCCGCAACATTTCCAGGCTCCGGACCGATCGGGACCTTCCCACAGTACCGCTCCGCAGGCAGCCCCTCACACTCCACCAGGTAACTGATCTGCTCAGCTCCGCCGGCCATCACCCTCATAGCACGGGGCTATTTGGACAAATCCCACTCATAAGCACACAATTCACTGAAACTTCATTTTGCTCTCCCCACTAGTCAAAATAAAAAAAAATAATAAAAAAAAAAACCCACCCTGCAATAAATTTCACACACCCCCCTCGCAACATATGGAAATAATTAACAACACCACTAGTCCTTACCCCGCCCCCCGACCTGTCATTTTGATTAATTTGACCCTTTGATCTTCATCACCTGTCACTTTGATTAATGTGACCTTCGACCCAACCTGTCATTTTGATGAAAGCGGTATGCCTCCTCTCTCTGACATCTTTTGAGGTCCTCATTTGGATAACCTCAGTTTTATAAAAAATCTGTGAATGCAGTCAAAAAGGTAAAAATGCCAAAAGTCTTGTATTTGAGTTGGTTACTTATGGTTATGGTTAGGGATGGATAGAGGTTAAGGGTGTCGTGATTGGGATTAGGGTTTTTCCCATAGAAATGAATGGACGGTCCCCATTTAGATAGATAGACCAACTGTGTATGTGTGTGTATGTGTGTTTGTGTGCGTGTGTTTGTGTGCGTGTGTGTGTGTGCGTGTGTGTGTGTGTGTGTGATATCTCCTTCCTTCCCTCTCTGCCAGGCCCCTTCTGCCAGACGTATTTAGAATGAGGACAGACAGACAGTCAGTTTATTACAGAGGGATAGAAACAGATACAGCTAAAGACCACATTCAACGCACTAGACATGACTCCTCTCCTTTTCATCATTACCACAACGTTAGCAGGTAAAGACTGTTATTGTGTTTACTTTCTGTTTAACTGATCAAACAAATCAAGATTAGATTCTTGAAACATTTGAAGAAAAAAGTTTGGTATTCATATGACATTGATATATTATTATCCTCTATTGTAGCTCTTTCTTTGAAAGTAACATAACGGCATAATACCTTGCTCAAGTGAACATTTCCACCACTGACTATAACTGAGTAAACTACAGACAAAGCTGTTATCAGAGTGTAAATCCACCTTATTTTCTGGTTCTGCAAAAATTCCTAAGTGTAGTGCATGAAACAACAAATCCAACAACAAAACCTGACATCGCCTTGTCTGAAATTACAGCTTTTTCTTGTTTTGTGTTAAAGAGACTTTAATAGATAGACCAAATATAGACCAAATTCCAAAAGCAGGTGAGAAGACATGCTTGGCTCTAGAAACCAGCTGTAGCCACATGTTATCTGTCTAACTATATAATTTATTTTCCAAAGACCGTGACATGTTACTGACGGGTTAGCTGTTTTCTTCTAGCCATTGTCCCTGTAAGAAGCTCCAAAGAGATGACATTACTAGGATCAGCAAGAGGATCCATCAGCATCCCATGTTTCTATAGTCAGCAGCATAAAGACCTTGTGAAATCCTGGTGTAAAGGGAAAGACACGTCACCCTGCAGCCGGAAGACATGTAGTGACTCCCCATGGGGCATGAACAGGGTTTCCATCACTGATGATCCCCAGAACTTAGTCTTCATTGTGACCATGAGGGACCTGGAGAAGTCAGATGAAGGCAGGTACTGGTGTGCTGTGGATCATGGCTGGAAACGTAAGGCCATCTCTGATGAATACAGGCTGATTACTGCAGGTATGTAGTTTAATCCCCATCTTCCTAAAACCACCTTCATTTGTAGTACTTCATAAAAAAGCAATTGCATTATGAGCAACATAGATAAAAATGTCTTTGCAATGAGCTGGTTAAAATAGGATAAAATAAGATCAAATACAGCAGCAGTATACAGATAGAAACACAGAAGGCATCAACTAATATATTAATTAATTAATATACTTTTCCAATGATAATTCTATGACTGACTGACTGTTTTTCTACAAGCTGAAAAAAGAAGTTCCACCCTGAAGACATTCAGTTATTTAAGAGGACAAACAGGAGGATCCATCACCATCCCGTGTTTCTATGGTCAGGAGCATAAAAACCATGTGAAATACTGGTGTAAAGCAGGAAATCACCCCCTCTGCACATCAGCTACTAAAGCAACACGGACCAAGGGGACCATTGCTGATGATCCCAATAACTTAGTGTTCCTAGTTACCATGACAAACCTGCAGCAGTCGGATTCTGGAAATTATTGGTGTTTTGTGGGTGAAGGAAGAACTAAGGAAACATCTGACAATCTGCTCTTCCTGGTTACTCCAAGTAAGATTAAATTATCTCTGTCTTATTCTCATTGTAATTTCACACCAGCTTCTGTTCATTGGTGCTAAGATCTACACCATCAACATTTCTTGCCTCTGTGTTAAACAGACTTCAGTTTCTGCAATAAAACTCAGGCCTGTTAACCCACTAATGACCAGGACATTTCATCTCACTTGGTTGTTCCTCCATGATTCTACAGTCATGAGTCATCTGCATGTTCATTCTGTATTATTATATGTTTCTGATGTTCAGTCATTCATGTTCTCCCCCCATAGGTGCTCAGAGTCTGAGGACCGAGACCTGGGTTTCTGCACATAGAGGAGGATCTGTCACCATCCCATGTTACTATGACCAAAATTATAAAGATAAACCCAAATACTTGTGTAGAGGATATGAATGGGATTCCTGCTCCAGAATAACACAGTCAGATAGGGAACAGAGTAGAGGGTCAGTGTCAGTCTCTGATGACCGTGACCGAATGGTGTTTACTGTGACCATAAGGGACCTGCAGGAGGAAGACTTTGACTATTACTGGTGTGCTGTGGAGGCGTCTGCAGCACAAAGCGATCGTGCCTTTATGCCCCTGATAGTCCGGGAAGGTAAGATGTCAGTTCCGGAAGGTGCTTCTGTTTGACCCTGAGGCATACAGAGGGAGAGAGCTGTTCCTGGGCTGTGATTCACAATAAATGAGTCCATAGTGACCTTGTGCTTCCGCCTGTCATACTGTGATAAAGTGAGAGGATGTTTTTCCGTACAGCGTCAACCAATCAGAACCAGAGTTTAATGCTGCCACTCAAAGACATATCAAAATGAATATATGTCTAAATGAAATGAGTTTCTTTTGATTTGAGCTTCCATTATATATAGGCAAACTACTATATAGGTAGGATGTTGTTCATCTAGAGTTAAGACCTGATACGTACTTAACACATTATTAATGTAAATGGGAGTTGAAGTCTGGCTCAAATTCAGACTGTAGTGAATCAGATGCTGGCTGTTTAACATGCATCCCCGCTCTGTGTGTCTGTTAGTGTATTTGCATTTGGTGATGGTGCCACATTCTCAGTCTTCATTGATGTTGAACTAATTCAGTGGTGTTTATTATGATCCTTGACAGAAATTCATGTCCCAACTACACAAGAGACAGAATGGAACCATCATACAACACTGAGAAATACAGTTTCTTTTCCTCTTTATTTGGCATCCAAGTCATCAGAAAAGAACTCTATAAATTCCATTGAAAGGTAGGACCAGCAATTTTTAGGGGCTGCGAATACTACAGTGGCCCCCCTCCCCCCTGCATTCGCCTACTCAGCAAAATCTGTAGTGGGACCCCTTTCCCCCCCCAAGGTGATCATTGTTGAAGTTGCTGTCAGGGGGGCCGGAATTCTTAGCTACACCTCAGCATATATAGATGATATATGCTATATCTGTAAATCAGATGCACTGGAATGATCTTACATTTCAGTGTTTGCTTGTTCGTTATATCACTCAACTAAATCACTTGTATGTCTGTTCTCCTTCTTAGTGGGAAACAGGAAAAATCTAATTTTAGATGTTTAAGACCTTCCCATTAACCAAGGAATCGTTATATATTACATATAAATGTAATATTGTTTCTTACAAAGAATGTTGTGTTGTTTTTCATTCTGTTTGGTTATATACATCTCATTAATATTTGCACTGACGTTGCCTATAGTTGCTGGTAATATGATCTATTTCGCAGTATTGTGTCAGGAGACTTCCTGTGCTACACTTTCCTCCTTGTTTGCAGTAAGGCGCAATATCATCACAGTGACCATGGCCTCTTCCTCTTATTCCTCATCCTTTTGGGTATATTGCGAGCATTGTACTGCTGCAGTAAGTAGCTGAATCGTGGCCTTTTTTCTTATCCTAAATGCGAATGAGGAAACCAATCATATTAAGACTGGAATATATGTCATGTTCAGTCATACTGTTTTGATTGTGATTTGAGTAACTATGATGCCATCAGTAAAGATTATTTCCAAATATTTTTAAACAGGCTGTGTGTCAGGAACAAAGACAGACGGGGTGAAGATAGACGCTCTACAGAGTTTATTCATAAAACAAAGAGATAAACAATACTGGCATCAAAAACACAAATGAATCATATTAAGTTATCAGTTAAACTAAGCTAACTTTTTGAACACACTTTTAATTAATGTTATTATTTACCATTACGATACTCACACTGCCCAGTTTCACTATAGTAATGTTTCATCCACACACTCTGTAGTAACTACCCATGGTTAGGGTCACATTGCACACTGTCTGTTTCGTATTAGTAATTATCCAGTGCAGGGTCAGGAGGAACGTGGAGCAGAGGGTAGGGGATGGACAGGGACCAGAGACACACAGACACAGCAGGGAATGCGGAGATAGCAGCCCAGCTATGCTGCAGGTCTTTGGGGGAAATAGAGAGAGAAAATACAAATGACACACACAGACAGGAAGTGAGGTAATGTGGTGCTCACTGTGTCACAGCGCCCCCTATATTTCAGCCAGATAAATCTGTCTTTTTTCAGTGAGTGAAAGACCAGAAGACATGAAAGCTAAACAGGCCAAGTCTGCATCAGCAAGGAGGAAATGACATGAGCAAAAAACTCATTCATGCATTCTGCTGACCTGCTGTTTCCATTTTTGTTCTTTCCGGTTAAAATGCTATTGTCTGTGTTGCATATTGTCACTGCAAGAATGTCAGAATATAAACTGAACATTCACACTAAGCATGTGATGGAAAATGTACAACATGTTTTATTTGCAAACAGATGTATTGATGGACGTGTCACTTGATGCTGGATGTGAAGATTGACACTTTGTCACTGCTGGCTTTGGCAGTTCTTTCCCCACTTTGAAGCTGGTGAACCACAATTACCAAAACGGCTCTCTGTACAGTTTAGCAGAAGTAAAATGCAGGCAGGTGGCCGCACAGCCGGACAGAGGGGCGTATGGCACAGCATGTGAGCGGAGTGGAGCGGTGAGAATTTCCGGTCCTCGCTCACAAGGCTGTTGGCTCCGCCCGCTCCTCCGCTGTAATTCGCACTAAACCGCTCCGCCGCTCCTCCCTGAACTAAAATTTCCTCCCGCTCCAGTCAAATCGATCTACGCTCGCTCCAATTTAAAAGAGGGACAAATAATCTGCATGCCTAACCAATGTCACCTTAAATCGAAGCCTTAGAATCATAAAAAAATATATATTTTTAAGCAACATATAGGCAACAACGGACAGGTTAGGCAATGGCATTCCACACAAAAATAGGCTTATAAACGAAGAAATCATGAGCTTAATAGCTTAAAGAATATACATTTTTTTTCTATTGATGCTGCTGCTGCGTCTCTCTATAAAATATAATTTCACTGACAGCATTACGTGAAATTAAAAAAATCTATTAGATCTACTATGAATGACAAACTAATTTATCTGATTACCAATATTTACGTTATAGGCTTTTATACTTTTATTTACTTTATAGACTTGATATGCTACAACCATATAAAACTTGCTCACGTTTTGCTATGGCTTCCGCCTGTTCACGTAGCACACTCTGGTGTTTCTGAGAAAAATGATTCCAAAGTGAATATTTACTCACTGAAACAGTTTCACCACGGTCCGTGTACGTGAGTATAATTCGTTTTTCGATTTTAGACGGAAAAAACAAAAACGAAAAAACGGCTCGTTTTCTCCATTTCGACTAGACCAATCTTAAAGGGAAAATTGGAAAACGGCCTCTTTTGCGTTTATTAGTTGTCTGTCTGAACAGGTCAGAAGATGTCTCGGATTCCGTTTGCCTGGAGGTGGGCGGGGTTATAGATGTGCCTTCTGTCATTGGCCGGGTACATCGCAAAGATCACGCCTCCCACAAGATCCTAACAGAATAAGTTCCGGGTCTCCCCTGACAGTAGGGGTATCTGAGAGTCTCTTAATGCTGTCATTGAGGAATTCCTAGCTCGCCTGTAACTTAAAGACGACGTTTCAATCATGCTTCAATCACACGGTGTATTAACATTACATCTTAAAAACTGAGCTCACAAAGTCCCGAAAAATGGTACACGTTTTATCTTGTGGCACATTTTTTTTTGCATAACTTTAAAGCTATGGTCACCAGCTCTGCTTCTGAAGATGTATGTTTATTATTTCAAGTGTGCAATAAACAACCTCTAAATGTTGTGCACTGTCCCATAACGAACTTTTTAAAACACAATACAGTACACTTGTCTTAGTCTGAATTAAAGACAACGTTTTAGCCAAACTTTGACTTGGCCCTGACCATAAAACAATTCATTTGAGTTAGCATATTTCTCATAGGGGGGAGACATGGTGGTGCAGTGGTTAGCACTGTTGCCTCACACCTCGACATGGGGTTTCCTCCAGGCACACTGGTTTCCCCCCACAGTCCAAAGACATGCTGAGGCTAACTGGAGTTACTATATTGCCCATAGGTGTGCATGTGTCAGTGTGCCCTGCGATGGGCTGGCCCCCCAACAAGGGTTGTTCCCTATCTCGTGCCCATTGCTTCCGGGATAGGCTCCAGACCCCCGTGACCCAGTAGGATAAGCAGGTTTGAAAATGGATGGATAGATGGATATTTCTCCTATAGCCTGTAACATAATCTCTGTAATTTACTGTATGACGCATTCATCCTTTTGCTTACATTCATTCATTCTTGTCCTTGTATGTAAAGCCACCTTGAGTATGACAAAGGCATCATAATTAATTAACAGTTAATGTAACTTTGTATTGCATGAAACGTATTCACTCCATTGTTACTATGGCACACCAAAGACAAAAGTTGTCAATTTGCAGGTAAAACGTAAATAAATTCAGCTGTGTTGTTCTGGCTTGGCACATTTTACCTGAACATTATGTCAAGGTTCAAGAGAGAATCTGCCGATACTGTAACAGTCATAATTCCATCAAATATGCCCCAATAAATATATCAGTAGATCGCATGCATAACTCATTTAAGATGTATGGACTGTTTGCTAGTAAATAAATGGAATTACATAACACATCACTATATATTATCTGGAAAAATTATCACCCAGTATATATATATGTGGCGGAGGGAATTTTGCCACCGCCTTGTGGGGAAGATATTACGCACTTTGCTAAGGAAGACTGAGTGAGAAAACAGGATCTTAGTCCCCCCACCCAATGCTTTGAGTCTT